>CM024758.1:53357693-53423723 GCA_014218235.1 Colocasia esculenta
AATGGAATGAAAAGAGCCACATGGGGCTCAGAGGGAGGTATAAACGAAAAGGAAAAGGGGAGGGGGTACTTCCCAGATAGTTGAATGGCACACGGTGCTGCCGATTGGATGGACGGAGGAAGAAGATGACGGGGACGTCGACTCCGAGCTCCAAGGGAGGGAACGAGTGGCTTGAAGTAGATGGTCCCCTTGGCCGGAGGTTGAGGCGCCGATCCGGCAGAGCTTCGCCACAGTGAATGGACCCCCCTTACAAATGACCCTCGGGTCTGTATTTATAGGCAACATAGACTCAAATTGTGTCGGCTACAGCGGACGCGTCTCTGATTGGAGACGCGTCTGCCATGGCCGCCGCGATTAAGAAGCGCCACATTTCCCGCTTGATTTGACCGGCATAGGGTACAACTATGATTCAGAATCGCGTCGGGGACGACCGCCGCGAATTAAAAGTCAATTTGATGGGATAGTCGCATGATGATTGTAGCCTACAGCTACGTTTGGAATCGCGTTGGGCAGAGCCGCTGCGACTTGAAACGCGGCGGCCTTAGCGGACGCGTTTCCAATTAGGCAATGATTCAAAGCATGGGGCTCATAAATGCGTTGTCCTCAGCCGTAGGCTTTAGGGTTTGACTTTTAAATCACGGCGACCTTGATGGACGCGACTCTAATTAGAGCATGTGACGGAAAACACGTCAGCTTTACCCTGCCACATTTAAGGACATAGTCGCGTCCAGCATACCCGGCGCGTTTAAAGAGCATAATTGTGTCAGCCATACAGGACGCATTTCAGTTGCCTTCATAAACGCGTCCGCCAGGCCCGACGCGACTTGAAAATGATGCCCACGACCTCCGGCCAGCCTTGGAAATGAAGGGGAAGCACCGAGGAAGAATTGGGTGATCCGAGAATGATGGGGAAAATTACTCTTGCAAGGCAAAAGGAGGGCCATTTGTGGCATTATGGCGTAATATGAAATTTGTCCGTGGTGGAGTCAAATTTGTGTGTCTACAGGGTTTATATCAGACGCCTCTGTTTTTAAGTTTCTTAAGTACCATACGAGTTTCCCTAAGCTGAAGAGCTTAGACTATGTATGGTCCGAACAACCTTCTGTGTAGACGGAAGAACAGGAGGAAGAGAGGTTGAATGCCGAACAAGAGACTTTTATAAATAATAAGCCTTTAGATTAGATACATGCTAGGTTCTGGGTATGTCTTTGCCGCTAGGGGTAGTCAGCTTGTAAGAGCCTTTCCCAAGAGCCTGTGTGACCTGATAAGGTCCTTCCCATTCCGGGGCGAGTTACCAATTGCTCTTCGGGGGTTCGATACCGAGCATTGGCGTAGTACGAGGTCTCCTTCGAAGAAGTGCCACTCCCGAACTCAGGAGTTGTAATACTGTGCGAGGCGCTATTGGTAGGAGACTAGTCTAATGCTGGCATCGCTCTGACGTTCGCCGAGCATGTCTAGGTTCTCCCTCAGTGCGCGGTTATTAGCTGCTTCATCGAAGTGGGTAGTTTGGATTGTGGGGAGAGCCACCTCCAAAGGCACTACCACTTCTGTACCATAGGCCATGTAGAAGGGGGTCTCTCCGGTGGCCACCCGAGCAGTTGTTCAGTGACACCATAGCACGTTGGGGAGCTTTTCTATCCAAGAACCTTCAGCAGCTTCAACCCTCGTGCATATCCCATGGAGCAGTGTTCGGTTGGCATTCTCCACCAAACCGTTTGCATGGGGATGTGTGACTGAGGTGAAGTGGTTGTAGATGCCGAGCTCCAAGCACTTCTGCTTGAAGAAGGTGTTGTCAAACTGCTTTCTGTTGTTAGAGGTAACCACCTTCGGGACGCCAAACCGGCAAAGGACGTTCTTCCAAACGAACTTCCACCCGGCTTGGTCGGTGATTGTGGCAACGGGTTTCGCCTCGATCCACTTGGTGAAGTAGTCAATGGCTACGATTAAGAATTTTTCCTCCCTTGAGCCTCTGGGAATGGACCCATAATGTCAATTCCCCAACTGGCGAAGGGACGTGGTTCGAACAGGGTGTGCAGTTGTTCGGCTGGCTGCTTAATAAGTTGCCCGAACTTCTGGCACTCTGGGCACCTTTTTGCATAGGACATGCAATCCTTCTGTAGCGAAGGCCACCAGAATCCTACTCGGAGGATGCTGCGTGCCAGCGTTCTGCCCCCCAAGTGGTTTCCGTACAGGCCCTTGTGGACTTCTTCGATGGCCGGTGTTGCCTCTATAGGGCTTAGGCACCGTAGAAGAGGTCTTGAGAGGGATCGTCGGTAGAGTTGGCCTTCGATGATGGTGAACCTCTGGCAGCGCAGCCTGATTTTACGACCTTCATTTTGATCGAACGGAAGCTCTCCTCAAAGCAGATAGGCGATGAGAGGGTCCATCCAGCTTGGAGCTGGCGGTCCGGTCTCAATAACCGTAATATCTACCTCGGTGCTCGGTGCGGCGAGCTCTTCTATGAATATGAAGCGAGAGGGGGCGATGTCGCCTGAAGATGCCAGCTTGGCGAGTGCATCGGCCCGTGCGTTCTGCTCCCGCGAGACGTGTATGACTTCAAAGTAGAGGAGATTCTCTGTTTGGCATTTGACCTGCTGGAGGTGCTGTGCCATATGGGACTCCCTGGCTTCAAAATGTCAACTCACCTGGCTGGCGACTAGCTAAGAGTCACTGAAGACCCGTAGCCAGAGTGCTCCGAGGTGCTTAGCCATGCGGATCCCAGACAGAAGCGCTTCATACTCAGCCATGTTGTGGAGGCGATGAAGCAGAACTTGAGGGCGTACTAGATGTAGCGTCCAGGTCGTTCAGACCCGTTAACCTAATAACGTACCTGATCTGACTCCGCCTCCTGCGATCTAGCCGAAGCCTCACAAGGAATACCATTCACAAGTCTGTGAAATATAAAGGAAATTGTTCAATATATATAAGATTGCCAACCTCATAAATATTTACATGAAATATTCATAGCCATTCCTCAACTGTAGCGAAAACACAACTACAACAACAACCTGGGGCATATCCTGAGGTGTACAACGAAAAGGAAATTACACTGCTGGAGGTGCAGATCCTGCTCCGCTACGGTGCCGCTCGAAACTAGACGAAGGATGAGAAGCCTCCTACTCTCCCTCACATGAAAGAGGTAGGGGTGAGCCTCACGAGTCACTGGCTCAGTAGGGAAACTCCCCTAGAGACCGAGCAAACCAACACAAGTAGTAAAGCAGGAAGCTACGCTAACAATTTATAGAGCTAGCTAGCAGGATACTAAAGCTTTAAATATCACTTACCGCCTAGCATAAAGAACATTAATAAATAAACCGCAAACCACAACTAGGTGTACGTGCTAAAGTAGGAAAACGCCACACTCGAGTCCGTAGACTGGTTCGCGACACCATCTACTGACTCGGACAAACCACACAGAACTACCTCTCAGTCTCGTAGCCATGGACGAAAGGTCCAACTGCCGCTCCACTGAAACAAGTCAAGAAAACTGTGGAGACCAATCAACACCACTCCTGCGGACCACACAGCCACAGGCCCATGCCTAGCACCTTTGGGGACTCTGACCCGAGCTCCCTAAAGTGAGGCACTGAAGAACAAGACTAGCCGGGGCCCAATACGTCTACTGGTGTCCGTAACCCCTAACCACGAGCACGCTACAAGTGACAAAACACAAGCTCTCACAAGTCGCTGTCCCATTTCCGTCTTTCCCTCAGCCGGATGTAAAACTTTACACAAGAGTTAGGGTGTCCAGGAAGATGGCACAAACCTCGACGGTACCCAGTACCGGGACAAGCCCCGAGCACACACACGTGCCTGGCTCACACAAAACCTGGGGCTCCCAAGTGAAGAGGTATCCATGGTAGGTGTCGTACTACTCGCCACGCACACACAAACCACGTGCACACTGCACAAGTCACGTGCAACCCTACATCTACCACGTGAACACCATGCTAACCGCGCACACAACACGCTCCCCGGAGCGCTATAGGTGCCAACGCACCGCTACCCATTGCCATGCAACACAATTCATGATAATCGGATAAACACACTCACATGCACATACACAAAAGTCCCTCGCTGTGAATGCGACAGGGCCCCAGGTCGCCATCTGAACGCGACACCCCCATATGTCGCATTCATAAGCTGAATGCGACGATCTTCCTGTCGTGTTCTAAACGCGACAGGAGGGTCTGTCGCCTTCACAGGCGGGAACCCTAATCCGGGAACCCCTCATCGGATTACCCCCACAAACCTTGTAAACCGGTGTTTCCATCCATTTTACATGCTTTATGTGTGTCCTAGCATGGTATCTACTGTTGGTAAAGCTAATAACCCATTGAACACGACACACACACAATCCACACAATAAAACAAGGTGAGATCTCCCTACCTTCGCGAAGAACGAGACCCACATGACGTTTCCCCTGCTCCACGCAACGTCCATGCGACAAGAACACACCGAAAACACCTTCAGAATGTGAAATAACCCAGAAACCATCGCACAACACCTCCCTTGGCCGAGCAGAGCTTGCAAAAGCTCTGTTCAGCCAAACCTGTTTAAAACCACAACTCGGTTGGAACACGACATACACAACTGTCGTGACCTGAACGCGATGGTTCTGGCCGTTGCCTTTCCACTCCTGACGCCAGCAAGCCGCCCAGCGTGCGACACGTGGCACGCATGCAGACGCCAACCACCCAGCAACAACAATGTGAACGTGACGACCTGGGCCATCGCGTTCAAAATGTGATGCACCCCTCTGTCACGTTCATAGACAGAGAACAAACTTGCATTTTGGGCCCAACCTGCCAGCCCACAACGCCCTGGAAACCTGTGTAAACACCTGCTGCACATGTCATTGGCCACACAATGGCCTCCACAACTATTATACGACGATCCAAACGGTCAATACGCTACATTACTATCACCTAAAATAAATTTCATCCTCGAAATTTAAGACGGAAACGTAATACCAAAAATTTTAATTCATGGTACTATCACCTAAAAGAATTGAAAGCTTACTCAAATAAGTATGGATACACTTTCATCATCTCATCTGCTAATTCCCATGTTTCCTCTCCGCCCTGTCTATTTTCCCATCTGACTTTCACTAATTCAATCTCTTTATTTCTGAGCTACTGAATTCTGCAGCCTATGATCTGTACCAGATACTCCGACATTGTCATGTCTGGCTTCAGATCATCTCTTTGATAACTAACCACTTGGGAGGGATCTCTGATGTACTTTCTGAGCATAGAGACGTGAAACAATATCATGTGCATCTGTGAAATCTATTGGCAGATTTAGCCTGTAAGCTGTTTCACCAAGTCTTTCTTTTATCTGGAATGGTCCAACATACCTTGGACTTAATTTACCTTTCTTGCTAAATCTAAGAACACCTTTGGTAGGTGAAACCTTCAAAAAGACATAATCTCTGACTTCAAATTGCAGCGGCCTACGCCAGGTATCTACATAACTCTTCTGGTGACTCTGTGCTGTCTGAAGCTTCTCTTTAATGAATTTCACGGTCTCTGCACATTGTTGGACCAACTCTGGAACCATAACCTGTCTCTCTCCTACTTCATGCCAATTTAATGGTGTCCTACATGGTCTACCATATAATGCTTCATAAGGTGCCATTCCAATGCTTGCCTGATAACTGTTATTGTAAGCAAATTCTACTAGGCCCAAATGGCGCCCCCATATACCTCCCCAAACTAGACAACAAGCTCTCAACATATCTTTAATTGTCTGGATTGTTCTTTCTGTCTACCCATCTGTCTGTGGATGATATGCTGAACTGTACCTTAATTCTGTGTCGACTACTCTCTGTAAACTCCTCCAAAAACCTGATGTGAACCTGGGATCTTGGTCTGAAACGATAGTGAGTAGAATCCCATACAAAGTACTATTCTTTCCACATATAATCTGGCTAATCTATCTACGGACCATGACTTGCTGATTGACAATAACCTACAAACCTTGGTCAATCTGTCCACAAAAACCCAATACCATTGCGACCACTTGTGGACTTGGGCAAACCTACCACAAATCCATGGCAATATCGTCCCATTTCCATTGTGGAATGGGCAACGGCTATAACAGTCCTCCTGGCCTCCGGTGCTCTCCGCTTTAACTTGTTGACACACTACACATCTTGTTATAACTCTGCATTTCTCTTTTTATATTCGGCCACCAAAGTGCTTCTTCATATCCTAATACATCTTAGTACTGCCTAGACGAATAGTGTATCTTGACTTGTGAGCTTCTTCTACTACTTTTGCTTGACTTCTGCCTTCTGGTACATATAACCGTCCTTTGAGTCTGACCACACTGTCATCCCCAAAAGTCACCTCTTCCATTCTCACAATATCAGCTAAACTTTTATCTGCTCTTTGCGCTTCCACTATTTGCCAGTATAGGGAAGGTTCCACTGCACTGCTTGCTAGTATTGCTCGTCGTTGACTATTAGACACATATAATGAATTTTCTGCCACATTTTCATATAATTTCCATTCTCTGATCATAAGTTGATTCATAGCTACCTTTCTGCTCAGTGCATCTGCTACCACATTAGCTCTGCCTGGATGATAAGCCAAAACTGAAATCATAATCTTTCAAGTACTCCATCCACCTGCGCTGCCTTAAATTCAGATCCTTTTGAGAAAAGATATACTTTAAACTCTTATGATCAGTGAATATCTCAAATCTCTCACCATATAGATAGTGCTACTAGATTTTCAATGTAAAAACTACTACTGCTAACTCTAAATCATGCGTCAGATAATTCTCTTCATGCTTCTTTAGTTGTCTGGATGCATAAGCTACCACCTTACCATGCTGCATCAGCACTGCTCCAACCCTCTCCTAGATGCATCTGTGTAGAGAACAAATCCGCCACTACCTGACGGAATCTCCAGTATCGGTGTTGTGGTAAGCCTTTTCTTTAATTCTGCAAAGCTGCACCTACACTCTAAGGACTATACAAAAGGTACCCCTTTCCTTGTTAATCTTATCATCAGAGCTGCTATCTTCGAAAAATCTTGAATGAACCATCTGTAATATCCTGCAAGGCCCAAAAAGCATCTAATCTCTGACACAGACCTCGGTTCTTTCCATTTCATTACTACTTCTGTAATGGCCCCGATGCCCGGACCCTCGGCTCCCCCAAGAATCTGAACATCGGCACTACCGCCCACGGGTCCGGAGACCCAGAAGGGCTAACGGATCGGTCTAACAAGATATGTAATAGAGATAAATAACAACAAACACACTAAAATGTACGACAGGTGAGGGAAAGGAGTCAACGCTGAGTAACAGTCTAGTACAGTCCCAAAGTAAAAAAGTACAAGTGTTGAATTAAAAGGGAATGAACATGTCCCTTAGGGGCATACCCCGAGGGTGAAGTACACAAGCTGGGGAACACTGCTCACTGGGGATGCCGTCTACTACGACCCCATCTCCTCAGTCCGCCGCGGAGGGAACTGCTGTGAAGTCTCACCTACAAAAGAGGGCATGAGCTTCACGAAGAAGCCCAGTAGGGACTACCATCTCTCACTTGTTCTAACAGCAGAATAGAACTAAGGTGCAATAATTAAATAAGCAGTAAATTCTATTCTACTAAACAGAGTCAAGTGTGGAAGCGTGAAAGAAACTACACGGTCGTCGGTCTAGGCTACACGTCGGGACCGGAAAACCCGTGTAAAATACGGCACTAGAAGAAAACCTAAGGCTGTAACACAGACAACTAAACACTGCTTGGCAAACACACTAGCTACAATACGCTACACTAGTCAGCCGGTCAGGTGCGCCACGTGCCTTACCCTCGACCAACGTTCCATGTCTAACACCTCCCGTCGGAGTGAGATGCGAAACTAAAGAAACGCAACATTGTAGTATGGCTGGACTACGGTTCCACGCCTGGCCCCTCTAAATGGTTCCGGAACCACGTAGAGTGAGGCAGTGAGAAAGGACTAACTGGTCCACACCGAAAGAGCACCACAACTATCTCGGAGACACAGACCAGCTAAGAGAGCTCTACAAACGACTCTACACCACTGTCCCCACCGTTTTCCCCTCTGCTCCAGTCCGTGAGTCGAGCACAAGCCCGCCACCCGGAGAACCCATCTAATAGGCCGCGGGATGGGGGTCCCAGGTAATGGTAACAACCTGTCTCATGGACAAGCCCTCAGTGCCTAGCCCAGCGAAGAACTAAGTAGCATTGCTCTAGACAGCACAGGTGCCAAGAAAACTGAGTCGCAGTGAAGCGGAACGTCAAAACCTGTCGCCAGTCCCTACCTCGGTCAGAGAGGCACGCAGTGCTACGTCCGATCAGAAAGCGACGATCCTAACTTCGCGACAAGAAACCAGAAGGCCGCCCTTCGCCCCGTCGCGATAAGAACCTCAGGCTTAAGGCGCCGCAACAAACCGGTCTTCTGAACGCGACACGTACCCTATCGCATCCTATTGCGACGGAGGCGTGTTGGGTTGAATGCATAATTCATATCATTTCCCTCCTATTTTGATGATGACAAGAAGTTTTCTAAAGCAATTTAATTGAAACATGTCAAAAACATCATACCTGAAATTCATGTTCAAAAAGTATTTTTCAAACCATTTTATCATTTATGGTCATGATAAATCATTTAACTAATGATATATGTGTTTATTTTTCAGTACAAACATTTTTATGCAAAAGATGTGTCGACACCCCATCAGGTGTCGACACATCAACAGATTCAAAGGCAAAATGTGTAAAAATGTTGAGACTGTGTCGACACATGTCAAGAGTGTGTCGACACGAGTGGCAGTTTTCCAGAGATCAAGCCTACCCAGGTCGACACACTCCCAGGGCAGGTCGACACTAGACCCAGTTCCCAGAACAGCCATTTGAGGAATTGGGACAGCAGGTCGACACACTCAAGAGCAGGTCGACACGGGAGCTTCTTCCCAAAACAGCAGTTTCCATATTTGGGACAGTGTGTCGACACTACCACCAGGGCAGGTCGACACACTACGGAAACTTTTCATCCTAAAGTTGATGGCTGCCACGTGTCCTTCTAGGGCGATCAGAATCCTCCTAGAAAGCGTGCCCCTGTACCCCAAAAGGGTATCTTTGGAATCCTAAGGGTATAAAAGGTTCTTTTTGGCCTACCTTCACATAGGACAACAGACCCAACTCTCTCCGCCTCCAAGAAGCTCCTGGCGGCCAGAAGAGCTCGTGTCTCCTTCCTCTGCTCTCCAATTGCTTCCAGAAGACCAATTCCCACCAATTCAAGTGTGGGAATTGGAATTTGATTCCTGAAGATTCCTCTGAAGCATTCCCAGGAGGCAGATCCTGTAGAAGACTTCTTTGGTGAAGAACTCGAGGAAGATCCATCTTCTCAGATTGCAGAGCATCGACTTGGACTTCCAGCTTCACATGCTTCTTCCCAATTCAAGTCTCTACAAGGGAGTACACTGAAGAACGAAGACCTTCAATTCAATTTAACTTTCTTCTGTTCTTCTGAGATATCTCTTGAGATTATGCAAGTGCTTCTGCATAACTCTCTTAGAGTTCTCAAATTTCGACTAGATCTGTTGCTAGAGGATCTTAGTCTTAAGTTGGTGTCTAGCAAGTTTAAGTGTGAGCATTGTGCTCAATTGTGTGAGCATTGTGCTCAGGTTGTGGTGAGCCGTCGAGCTCAGTTTGAGTTGTTAAGCTCAAGGTTGGTTTGAGCAGTCTTGCTCAGTGTGTTTCTAGAGTAGTCTTGCTCTAGAAGTGGTGTGAGTTGTAAGCTCTCCAGTGTTGGAGTTGTCAGGCTCCTTTGGGTGTGTAACCCAGTTGTGTTAGTGAAGCCTCACAGGTTGTGAGGGGTGGATGTAGGAATCACATGGGTGATTTCCGAACCACCTAAAAATCCCTGTGCATTTGTCTTCTGTGGTTTGATTGATTCATCCGTTAGATGCTTGCATAGGATTCGTTTTTAATTCACTTAATCAACTTGTTACTCATCTAAGTTTTTCAACTCACTCAAATCTAATCAGATCTGTAGTTTTTCACTGATAATATTACCTCTGATTCTAGATAATTTTCAAATTACTTAAGCTTCCGCAAAAGTGGCTAAGATCTATTCATCCCCCCCCTCTAGATCTTTTCCATACATTAATCTCGATCCTTCAATTGGTATCAGAGCGGGTTTACATCGATCTGATTTGAACTGAGCAGTTTTTGTTTCTGAGTATTGAGTGTTTGATTGTTTGTTTTGTTTGCTTCTTGCTTGTTTAACTCTTTCTCTGTGCATTTACTTAAGTGTCATGGACTCAAAGGGTTTCATAGCTGAGGGCCATTCCATAAATAGGCCACCATTCTTTAATGGTTTGGACTATTCTTATTGGAAGAACAGAATGCAAGTATTCTTAAGGGCCCAGAACTATGAGATCTGGAAAGTAGTTGAGGCTGGTCCCTATGAAAACCAGGGTGAGGAAGAAACCTGGACGAGGAACAAATAAGGAGAGCTACATTGAATTACAGTGCCATGAACATGATTCAATGTGCTGTTCATCCCAAGGAGTATTCGAGAATCTCTATGTGCAAATCTGCCAAAGAATGTGGGATAAACTCGAATTACTCTATGAGGAACATCTCAGGTCAAGGAGACCAAGGCAAATATTTTAGTTTCAGAATATGAACTCTTTATGATGAAATCTAATGAATCTATTTCTGAAATGTTTGCCAGATTCATGGTGATAGTCAATGGACTCAAGGCTTTGGGTAAGGAGTATACTGATGCAGACTTGGTAAGAAAATCTTGCGTTCACTCTCTTCATTTGGCATACAAAGGCCACTGTCGTTGAAGATTCAAAAGATCTGTCCAAAATCTCTTTGGATGAATTGATTGGATCTTTAATGACATATGAAATAACTTAAAAAGAAATGAAGAACATTAATTAAGACCAAGCCTATGGCACTCAAAGCCTCTTCAAGCAACAAAGATAAAAATCAGGATAAAACAAGTTCTGAAGAATCTGAGTCGAATGAGGATGAGATTGCCCTCATGACCAGACAATTCAGGAATTTTTGAAATATAGAAAAGGGAAATGGCTGGGAAAAGAAATTTTTCTCAGGTAAGAAGAACATCTCCTCTTCCAATTTCAATAAAAATCATAAACCTGATGAAAATGTTATCTGTTACAGGTGCAACAAGCCAGGACACATGAAGGAGAGTGTCCTGAGAACAAGAAGGAAAAGCACAAGAGATTCCAGAATATAAGAAGCCAAAGGCCATGGTGGCCACTTGGTCTGACGAAGACTCAAGTGAAGAAGAAGAAGAGAAGATCCTCAAGCTCTGAAAGCGAGGAGGTTTGCTTCATGGCCAATACACAGATGAAAGGTAAATACTTCCTTTGAAGATTATACTGTTGAAGATTGGCAGGATGTGTATGCAGAATTGGTAGAAAGATACTCTGAAATGAGAAAAGAAAACAAACACATCAAAAAGAAAATTGAAAATCTTTACCACAACCAATCTTCAAACAATAGAACCTGTGAACTGGAATCTGAAGTAACAGAATTGCTTGAAGAAAAAGAAAATTTACTGAACCTTATTGATGAATTAAACTTGCCTCTCAGAAGGCCTCCCAAGAATTCAGAATTTAACTGAAAAGCTGGAAATTGAAAACAAGAAAAACAACAGAAAATTGAAGAAATTGAAGCTTTTAAAAACCAGCTAAAGGAAAGGGAGAAGGTTATCCAAACCTTCACAAAAGGCCAAGATAACCTAGAAGCATTGCTAGGATCCAACATGACAACCACATCTCATGGATTAGGATTCAACAAAAAGACCAACAAAAGACAAATCCAATGAGAAAAAGGGAAAAACACCACTAATTAATTTTGTCAAGGGTCCTAATCTGGAAAACACTGAAATCCAACAACAGCAAACAAAACCCAACAAATTCAAAACAAATCAAAAACTCAAAAACAAAAGAAGACTGTCAGGTCGACACAGTCCCCTGACAGGTCGACACTAGTCCACAAGAAGAGACTTCTGTGGCTGATGTGTCGACACCAGTACAGGAGAGGTCGACCTGCTCAACACCAAAACCATAACAGCTCAACCAAAATTCAAATAAAATCTGAAAATAAGAAAAGGGAAAGAAATAATCCATGAAAAACCTTGGACTTCCAAGACAACCTTCAAGAAAATTGGATTAATCCTTGGAACCAATGGTATGAAAATCCCTGTTGGTATTATCCTCAATACCCCTATCCAAACTTCTGGATGTACCAACATAATCCATGGATTCCACCTCCTCCTCTGAACTCAATTTTCAAATGAAAAACTCCCCTCCTACCAAAATAAAGATCTTGGTGCTTTCATTCCTAAAAGAAAGAACAAACAGAAAAAGGCTGAAAACACCAAAGTAACAAAACAAAGTCAAAACAAATCAAATTGGGTGAGAAAGGATTTGATGTCTTTGTTAAATCATTCTGATGGTCCCAACTCTGTTTGGGTACCAAAATCTTCTCTCCACTGATCTTGTTGCAGGAAGGTCGTGCACCCAACACCAATGTATGGTTTCTTGACAGTGGGTGTTCACGACATATGACTGGAGATAGAGCCAAATTCTCATTCCTGCTTGAAAAGGAGGGAGGGTCAGTGACATTCGGAGGTAAAAATAAAGGAAAGATCATAGGATCTGGAAAGGTTGGTCAAACTTCTTCAAACTCAGTAGATAATGTTTTGTTAGTTGATGGACTTGATTATAATTTGCTCAGTATCAGCCAACTATGTGACAAAGGTCACAAAGTTGTGTTTGAATCTGATTTTTAAAATAATTGATTCATCAACTGATAAAATCAAATTCTTTGGAAAAAGAGAAAACAATGTCTACATGATCAACCTTAATAAAACTTTTCTGAAAATCTTTGCTTTGTTGCAAATAAAATGAAATTGCATGGACTTGGCACAAAAGACTTGGCCATGCAAGTTTCAGAACAATAAATATTTTTAAGACTGAATTTGGTTAAAGGCTTCCTGAATCCTTCTCTAATGTTGAAAATCAAGTTTGTGGGATCTGTTCTAAAGGAAAACAAACAAGAAAATCCTTTAAAAGCTTCAATGAGGTACTCACATCTAAGCCACTAGAATTACTTCACATGGACCTTTTGGGCCAACAAGAGTTCTAAGCTTAAGTGGCAAAAGATATGGGTTTGTAATCATTGATGATTTTACTAGATTTACTTGGGTTATTTTTCTATCCCACAAAAGTGATGCATGCCTTGAATTCAGGAATTTCTGTACCACTGTCTTAACCACTTATCCATATAAAATCAAAATATCTTAACTGATCATGGGGGTGAATTTGAGAACACATCCTTTTCTGATTTTTGTGCTGAATTTCAAATATTCCACAAGTTTTCTTCACCAAGAACTCCAGAACAAAATGGAGTTGTGGAAAGAAAGAACAGAACTCTTGTGGAAATGGCTAGAACCATGCTTCTTGAGAGTAATTTGCCCAAATCCTTCTGGGCTGAAGCTGTGAACACAGCAAACCACATACTCAATAGAGCATTGGTCAGACCAAAAATCAAGAAAACCCCCTATGAATTGTTGAAAAACAAAAGCCAACTGTTTCCTATTTTAAAATCTTTGGGTGCAAGTGCTTTGTACACAATAACAACAAAGAAAACCTTGACAAGTTTGATGCTAAGAGTCAGGAAGCCATCTTCCTTGGCTATTCTGAAGTGTCAAGGGCTTTCAAAGTGTACATATTAAAAACCAAAACTGTTGAAGAATCTCCACATGTTATTTTTGATGAAAATTCCTTTTCCACTAATGATTCTAAATCTTGCAGGGAAAAACAAGACAATGAAGAGGATGACCTCATTGTGGACTCTTCACCAACTGTTGAGGACTTATCAACAATGAAGAGAACCTGAACAACTCACCATCTCAAATGGTTCAGGTAATATTGCCCAGAAGTGGGCACTTCTCAACAGGTAATTTCTGAACCTCGTTTTCTAAGAGATCACCCATTAGACAGTGTAGTTGGCAACTTAAATGATAGAGTTAGGACCAGATCATCCTTTTTGCAAAACATTGAAGAAGACTCACTAGCTCTAATTTCCCAAATTGAACCCAAGTCAATTGATGAAGCCTTATCCAGTTCTGATTGGATTGATGCTATGCATGATGAACTTCATCAATTTGAAAGAAATCAAGTATGGGAATTAGTGCCTAGAACTAGTGACCAAACAGTGATTGGCACTAGATGGGTTTTCAGAAATAAATTGAATGAAGCTGGTCAAGTAATAAGAAACAAAGCTAGGCTAGTTGCAAAGGGTATAACCAAGAATTTGGAATTGACTTTGAAGAATCTTATGCCCCTGTAGCTAGACTAGAAGCTGTGAGAATTTTCCTTGCTTTTGCATCCTCCATGAAATTCAAAGTCTTTCAAATGGATGTCAAAAGTGCATTTCTAAACGGATATAAAGGAAAATGTTTTTGTTGAACAACCTCCTGGATTTGAAAATGAAAAATATCCTAACCATGTTTTCAAGCTTAATAAGGCACTCTATGGTCTTAAACAAGCTCCAAGAGCTTGGTATGATCGTTTGAGTTCCTTTTTACTTGAAAAAGGATATTCTAGAGGTAATGTTGATCAAACATTGTTCACCAAAACAGTAAAAATCAAATAATTGTTGTCCAAATTTATGTTGATGACATAATATTTGGATCAACTAATAAAGCCTTTGCACTGAATTTTCAAATCAAATGAAGAATGAATTTGAAATGAGCTTAATGGGAGATTTAACATTCTTTTTGGGATTGCAGGTTAACCAAACCAATGAAGGAATCTTCATCAGTCAAACCAAATATGTCAAGGAGCTACTGAAAAGGTTTGACTTTCAGAACCTTAAACACTCAAGCACACCCATTGCAATAAATGCTAAGCTAGAAGAAGACCCATCTGGTAAGTCAGTAGATCCAAAGACCTACAGAGGTATGATTGGCTCTCTGCTCTATCTTACAACTTCTAGACCTGATATTCAGTTTTGTGTGTGCTTATGTGCTAGATTCCAATCTAATCCTAAAGAAAGTCATATGCTTGCTGTGAAAAGAATTTTTAATATCTTGTTGGAACATGTGACTTAGGAATTTGGTATCCTGCTGGTTGCAAGTTAGAATTGTTTGCCTATTGTGATGCTGATTATGCTGGGTGTAAGTTAGATAGAAAGAGCACAAGTGGCTTGTGTCTATTTCTAGGTGGGTGCCTTATCTCTTGGGCTTCTAAGAAGCAACATTCAGTAGCTCTGTCAACTGCAGAAGCTGAATATGTTGCAGCAGGTAGATGTGGAACTCAGATTCTCTGGGTGAAACATCAACTTCTTGATTACAACCAAGATTTAGGGTGTGTACCCATCCTATGTGATAACACAAGTGCAATCAACCTTTCTAAAAATCCCATTCAGCACTCCAGAACAAAACACATTGAAATTAGGCATCATTTCTTGAGAGATGAGGTTGCAAAGAAATCTTTTGAACTCCATTTTATTGAAACTGAAAAACAAATTGCAGACATATTCACTAAACCCCTTCCTGAAAACAGATTTTCATCTTTAAGGAGAGAACTTGGTCTTTGTAGACGTCCACCTTCTTGATCTCTCTCAAGGTTTGGGTTGATTGCTATGCATTGTCTAAGGGGGAGTTCTGTGCATTTCATAACTCTTTGCTTCCTCAAGTTACATTGTTCATATCTCTCTCTCTTTCAATTCTAATTCCTTCTTTTTACAATAAATTCTCCACTTCTGATTGTGTTGAAACTTCTTGGTATATCAAATAGTGATTTGGAGAAGGACAAGTTATGCTTGTCTGGACACTTTCACTATGCGAGAGTATATGTCTCCGCCAAGTACTAAGAAGTTGATATGCAATAGTTGAGGGGAGCTTTTATTGTTCAAAGAGAATTTCTTTTCTGATTTCAAAACTTGCACAGTTTTAACTTCCATTTCTTTTTGATAATGAATTCTTCAACTCTTATTGTGTTGAAATCTCTTGGTATATCAAATGGTGACTTGGAGAAGGACAGGTTATGCTTGTCTGGACACTTTCACTATGCGAGAGTATGTGTCTCCGCCAAGTACCAAGAAATGATATACAATTGTTGAGGAGAAGTCTTTGTTGTCCAAGAAGAAAATTTCTTTCTGATTTCAAAATTGCATATCTTTATTTTGATGAAAAATGGTTGAAATCATCATCTCAGGGGGAGCTAGAAAATTCACAAGTCATCTTTTTGCAAAATTCAACACCCTTCTTGCATTTCATCAATTCCTTGCATGATGTCCTCATTCTAAAGTCTAGAGTCTCAAAATGAACCTTGAGTGATCTATTATATTTTTACTAATCAACTTTCAACTATGTCTCTCAATCCACAGAAATTCAGATCTCTTCCTAAACTAAATAACAATTTGTGCTTTGACCTAAAACATTTCCTTGTTTGCAACTGATGACTGGATGAATTTGACCTCTATCTCACATACTCTCCAAAATCTTGTAAAATCCAACAGAGCAATGGCATCTGTGCTGAGAAACTGCACACCTTCACAATGAATGAAGTGCCATGCATGTCATGAGGCATTATTGCTAACTCTGTTCAAAGGGGATCAAAATTGAAAATAAATTCAACACTAAGCAAAAATGTGCTATGCTTTTTGATGATGACTGAGTAACTGGAAATATTGGCGTCTACAAAACGTATATTTTCATGTCAAAAGGTCATCATTTACCCCTTTGAGACTTGACAATGACTAAATCTTAAGTATCCAGGGACTATGGTGTGTAAAAAGCACTAGTACTTGAGTGAAAGAGATTTATATCATTTGATAGTTTGTTAAAAGAACAAAAATATGAAATTATTGGAGATTTGTTTAGAAAGAATCATCTTCTTCCTCATCAAGTTGTTCTTTAAGTTTGTGTTTTAATTTCAACAAAATTGTCTTTGGTCTAGATGACATCTTTAATTCTTGAAAATTGAGAAACATGGTAGTTTTTAGTTGATTGTTAAATACATTATATCCCTCAATTTATCAGTTGTTGCTCAAGTCTTGACTTATGAATATCCTGTTAGGAAATTGCTTGAAAAACTTGATTTGTGATGCATTTTTGCAAAATATAACAAATGAATTTTTTAAGCCCCTTAAAAATCCTTGAAATGATAATTCCTCTCATTCTTAATCATTCTAAAGATATTCCCAAATTTCTCAAAAATTTCTCTTCAAAATTCAATTTTTTCATCAAGGCCGTGTCGACACACTATGTGACCTGTGTCGACACACACTCTGGGTCAGGTCGACACACCCTCTTCCTGTGTCGACACATCCCTTGCCAGAATTCTTTTTCAGCCCGTTAGGGTTCACCTTAAACCCTTGTTGTTCCTGCGGGGCAGTGTACCACTGCATCTCTATTTGGGAGTCAGGTCGACCCGACGGCCTCATTTCAACCCTTTTCCGGCAAGAATTCCTCCAAATTCTCTCTAACTCTCATCCATCCATCCTTCTCCCTCTCCACTCTTCCATTTCCTCTCCAAATTCCACTCCTCCTGCACCATGGTCCGGAAGATGGGTCCCCGGCGTGGCGCACGATCTCAGGCCTCTTCAAGGCCGATTCCGGCAGCCAGTGCCGATGCCCAGATGGAAAGGAGAACCAAGAGAAGAAATGATCCTGCAGAGCTTCCAGGATCTTCTTCTGCACCTCACAGAGCTTCCAAAGAGGTAGACCTTCCTCTTCAGGCAGAGGTAGAAGTCTCCAAACCCTAGACCAGAAATTCCGGGTTCTTCTTCTGAAAACCCTGAGGAATCATCTTCCTCCTCTTCTGAGTCTCAAGAAGATATTCCCTCAGAGTCAGTAAGTGCAGCCAAACTGATTTTGAAGCCTAGAATTCTTGACCTTTCAGACACCCAACTAGCAGACTCTCTTCCTGAAATTCAAACATACTTTTCCTTCCAGTCTTGGATACCTTTATATCTGAATTTCAAGTCTGCTATCCAAGGTTAGTTAGAGAATTCTACAAAAACCTCACCTGCACAGAAGAAGGTTTTGAATCCAAAGTCAAGGGAATAGATATAGACATGCCAACTGCAGTAGCTGCCTCCATTTTCAAAGTGCCAGATGAGGGGCTGACTACCATGAATTTGAATTTGATTTACATGAAGCCTATTCAATCTTGACAGGCCATCCTGCAGATCCATCTGATCCCAAACAACCTATGTAACCAGGTTTAATGCCAATACATTTCCACCTGTGTTAAGGGTAATCCACCACATCTTGACAACCATAATTACCCCTCAAGGTGGTGGGAGGGATAGATTGACAGACATCCAGAGGTTCATCCTCTATTGCATGGTCAAAGACATCAAGATTAACCTCCATGTGATTCTTTATCAAATCATTTCTGAAACTACAAGAAAAGACCTCAAGAGATCTCTTCCTTATGGAGCACATCTGACCTCAGTGTTCAAGCACTTTGGTGTGCCCTTGGACAATGAGAAGTCCCAATCCATTCCCAAGTCAAACATCTACACTTTTAAGAACATCCAAAGTTTATGGGATTTAGATTGGAGGGAAATCAGATTAAAAGAGGGCCAATTGTGGTTGAGGCTCCTCAAGCCCAGGAGGACCAGCCTCAGGTTGAAGAAGATCAGCACCAAGCACAAGAGGCACAGCCTCCAGCTCAAGGAGATCTACATCATGAGGAACAGCCTCAAGTTCAAGAGGATCCAATCAAATGCCAGAGGATCAGCCTCTAATGGATGAGGACCAGCCTCATATCCTTCCTGAAGATGGCATTCAGCTTGAACACCTATTCCACCTCAAGCTGACCCTTCCTCTTCCATGCAACATACTTTTCAACCTCCACATTTCACCTCTACATTCCAATCATCTACTTCTTCTGGTGGGTCCTCAATTCCACCAGAATTACTCTCTTTCTCAATGATAATTTGATACATTGAACTCCACTATTCAAACCATGTCAGACAAATTTGAGTTGAGAGTTCAAAGGCTTGAGAATTCAATGTCAGCTAAATTTATTGAGCAGAAGGAAGCCTCAGATCATGCAGCACAGAGATTCAACAGACTCATAGGCACTCTGGGAGATTCCTATATTGAGCTGAAAGAGCATCAAGATAAGCTGGAAGTTGTACTTCAGGGAATTTTGGCAAATTCCCAAGCAGATGTCTTCAACTCTACAACAACTCTCTCTCAGCTTGCTCATCTAGCTGATGAGTTGGAAAGCATGAAAAATTTCAATGAACACCTTGGTAAAGAGATCTCAACCTTGCACAAGGAAGTGAAGATAATTCAAGGCCTGGCTGGTCAGATGGATCTTCATCAAGTTCTCAACCTGTTTCAGAAGAATTGAAAAGAACTCAAAGCACCTTGATAGAGCATTCTGATAGAATGGAGCATTATCTTCACACTAGGCTGACAACTATCCATGAAAACATCAAGTCAAGCATGAAGTCAATGGACAAAAGATTGTCAGACATTGAGATTCTTCTTGCTCCAATTCCTCCTCCTTATCTTCTACCTAATGTACATTTGTTTTGATAATGTCAAAGGGGGAGAAGAATGTAATATTTTGATGTAATGATGTTTTGAATGAAATAAATGGTTGTTTTGGCTTCAATGCAAAGTATTGTGATTGTGAATACAAATCTTTGTCTTTGTGTTTGAATACTTGTCCAATTGTTTGACTTGTGTGCACAAAATTTCTAATTTCAAGTAACACTGTATCTCACAAACAAATCATCAATTGTTACTGAACAATATCAAAAGGACCTTGACAAGTATGAACAAAAAGGAAAACAAAAATTTAAACAATCAAAATTGCTTAAAATCACACTTCATCAAAACCACATTGAAAAATGGATTTAATGTTGCCATCATCAAAAAGGGGGAGATTGTTGGGTTGAATGCATAATTCATATCATTTCCCTCCTATTTTGATGATGACAAGAAGTGTTCTTAAAGCAATTTAATTGAAACATGTCAAAAACATCATACCTGAAATTCATGTTCAAAAAGTATTTTTCAAACACATTTATCATTTATGGTCATGATAAATCATTTAACTAATGATATATGTGTTTATTTTTCAGGTACAACATTTTTATGCAAAAGATGTGTCGACACACCCATCAATGGTGTCGACACATCAACACAGATTCAAAGGCAAAATGTGTAAAAATGTTGAGACTGTGTCGACACATGTCAAGAGTGTGTCGACACGAGTGGCAGTTTTCCAGAGATCAAGCCTACCCAGGTCGACACACTCCCAGGGCAGGTCGACACTAGACCCAGTTCCCAGAACAGCCAGTTTGAGGAATTGGGACAGCAGGTCGACACACTCAAGAGCAGGTCGACACGGGAGCTTCTTCCCAGAACAACAGTTTCCATATTTGGGACAGTGTGTCGACACTACCACCAGGGCAGGTCGACACACTACGGAAACTTTTCATCCTAAAGTTGATGGCTGCCACGTGTCCTTCTAGGGCGATCAGAATCCTCCTAGGAAAGCGTGCCCTTGTACCCCAAAAGGGTATCTTTGGAATCCTAAGGGTATAAAAGGTTCTTTTTGGCCTACCTTCACATAGGACAACAGACCCAACTCTCTCAGCGCCTCCAAGAAGCTCCTGGCGGCCAGAAGAGCTCGTGTCTCCTTCCTCTGCTCTCCATTGCTTCCAGAAGACCAATTCCCACCAATTCAAGGTGTATGAATTGGAACTTGATTCCTGAAGATTCCTCTGAAGCATTCCCAGGAGGCAGATCCTGTAGAAGACTTCTTTGGTGAAGAACTCGAGGAAGATCCATCTTCTCAGATTGCAGAGCATCGACTGGACTTCCAGCTTCACATGCTTCTTCCCAATTCAAGTCTCTACAAGGGAGTACACTGAAGAACGAAGACCTTCAATTCAATTTAACTTTCCTTCTGTTCTTCTGAGATATCTCTTGAGATTATGCAAGTGCTTCTGCATAACTCTCTTTAGAGTTCTCAAATTTCGACTAGATCTGTTGCTAGAGGATCTTAGTCTTAAGTTGGTGTCTAGCAAGTTTAAGTGTGAGCATTGTGCTCAATTTGTGTGAGCATTGTGCTCAGGTTGTGGTGAGCCGTCGAGCTCAGTTTGAGTTGTTAAGCTCAAGGTTGGTTTGAGCAGTCTTGCTCAGTGTGTTTCTAGAGTAGTCTTGCTCTAGAAGTGGTGTGAGTTGTAAGCTCTCCAGTGTTGGAGTTGTCAGGCTCCTTTGGGTGTGTAACCCAGTTGTGTTAGTGAAGCCTCACAGGTTGTGAGGGGTGGATGTAGGAATCACATGGGTGATTTCCGAACCACCTAAAAATCCCTGTGCATTTGTCTTCTGTGGTTTGATTGATTCATCCGTTAGATGCTTGCATAGGATTCGTTTTTAATTCACTTAATCAACTTGTTACTCATCTAAGTTTTTCAACTCACTCAAATCTAATCAGATCTGTAGTTTTTCACTGATAATATTACCTCTGATTCTAGATAATTTTCAAATTACTTAAGCTTCCGCAAAAGTGGCTAAGATCTATTCATCCCCCCCCTTCTAGATCTTTTCCATACATTAATCTCGATCCTTCAAGGCGGACTCGTTTTCGACAACCCCCACTCCTGAATGCCGCACATGTACCCCGTCGCGTTTGCTAACGCGACGGGTGCTGGGGCGCGTTCAGAGTGAACGCGACGCAACGATCGTCGCGACCAAGTCATGACGGGAAGCCCATCGCGACCTCAGCCGAGTGCTCAACAGAGCAACTCCCAACCCCCAAATGCCACAAAAACGGAACAAGAACTGGAGGGGGAGCATGAAAACGGGGAAACCCATCCGTTTGTTGGGTGAGTGTGTTTCGGACTTCCTAAAGTTGTAATTTAATGATATCCAATGAACATCACTCATACCTTGATTTTGATGATGACACTGTGGATATTGATGATGACATATTGTGATTTTAATGATGAATATGGTGACATGTTGTGATTTTGATGATGATATGTTGAACATGTTATACTTTTATACATATCACAATAATACTAAACAACATGTTTTTGATGTTTAAATCTCATATTTTATGATAATATCTGTACTAATGGTTTATTGTTTTAAATTTCAGGTTCACACAATTTTGTCTTGGTAGTGTCGACACTAGATCAAAGCAGTCGACCTAGTCCCGATTCAAAGACCCAGTTGCCAGACTGGGACAGCAGTCGACACTAGATCAAAGCAGGTCGACACTAGTCCCAGATTCTAGAGGGCAGGTCGACACTAGATCAAAGTAGGTCGACCTAGTCCCAGATTCCAGAAGGGCAGGTCGACACTAGATCCAGTTTCTAGCAGAACAGTTTTGCAGAAATGGGACAGCAGGTCGACACTAGAGCAGGGGGAGGTCGACACACTCCGGCTGAAAGTCAAAATCGTGAATTTCTCTGTACACGTGGCTGCTTGGGATTTAGGGGATTTGACCTAGGTTTCCGTGCCCATGCACCCCAAGGCACTTTATGGACATATGGGGCTATAATACCCATACTCCTTGTACCCCAAAAGAAAGAGAGCCTATAACACTTCCAGAAGAAGCCTTTTGGCGGCCAAAGGGGGTTCTCCAGATCTGTCTCCATCTCCAGAAGCTACAAGCATCCTCTCAAGTGGAAGGACAAGGGAATCAAGGGGAATCCCTAGAGAGAAGGTTACTGTGCAAGGCAAGGAGCAGATCCAACTGAAGAGGCTCAGGAGAAGAAGGATTTCTGGCATTTCAGATGCCATCAAAGCAGGGCATCTCCAATTGAGGAGAATCTCCATCGATTTCCATCAAGGCTCCTCAATTGAAGCGTCTGCAAGGCCTCTTCATCGAAGAACCTCTTTCTACATCTATTTGCTTTATTTCTGAGTTTGTTCTTCCTTAGTTCGTCAATGAGATTTGTGCATGAAGTTCTGTACAAATTTCTATGTACGAAACTATCTTGAATCAGATCATTGCTAGAGGATCTGATCTCTTTTGTGTTTGATCTAGCTTTTGTACTGTGAGCCGTCGAGCTCTGGTTTGTGAGTCGTTGCACTCACGGTGTGGTTTGAGCCGTCGTGCTCAATTTGGAGTCGTCGTACTCTGGTTGTTGTTTGAGCCGTCGTGCTCAGTTTGGAGTCGTCGTGCTCCAGGTGTTTCTTGAGTCGTCGTGCTCAAGGGTGTTTGGAGTCGTCGTGCTCCAGTGTGAGTTGTACTCAAGGTTTTGAGTAGTGTGGCCTCACTGTGTGAGGGGTGGACGTAGGAGTCACTGGAGGTGATTTCCGAACCACCTAAAAATCCTCTGTGCATTGGTTTGAATTGTGGTTTGCCTTTGTATCTCGCTAGATGCATGCATAGGGATTTCGTTCACACTACTAATTGATTTGCTCACACACACTAATCACACTTCAGATCAGTAAATTGTTTGGGTGATTTGATCTCTGATTCGAAGTAATTTTAAATGATTAAGCTTCCGCGTTGATTGGTGTCAGATCTATTCAACCCCCCTTCTAGATCTGTTCCTTCCACCCATCCGATCCTAACAATTGGTATCAGAGCGGGTTAATGTCTGATTACTGATTTGATTTGATTGCTTCTGTTTGATCTCTATGTTAATTGCTTGAATTGTTTGCTTGCTCTTTCATTATCTCATTCTATTAATGGATTCTCGAGGATTGTAGCTGAAGGCCATTCCATTAATAGACCACCATATTTTGATGGGTCTGATTATTCATACTGGAAAAATCGCATGCAAGTTTTTCTTAGGGCTCAAAACTATGAAATTTGGAGGATAGTTGAAGTGGGTCCTTATGAAAATCATGAAGATGAAGAGAATTGGACTAGAGAGCAAATTAGGAAAGCTACTCTTAATTATAGTGCCATGAACATGCTTCAGTGTGTAGTCCACCCTAAAAAATATTCAAGAATATCCATGTGTAAATCTGCTAAAGAAATGTGGGATAAACTTGATTAATGTATGAGGGAACATCTCAAGTTAGGGAAATTAAAGCAACATACTTGTTTTTGAATATGAATTGTTTATGATGAAATCTGATGAATCGATTTTTGAAATGTTTGCTAGGTTTATAATTTGTCAATGGACTGAAGGTATTAGGTAAGGAATACACTGATGCTGATCTGGTAAGAAAAACTTGCGCTCTCTATCATCTGTTTGGCACACAAAGGCTACGGTGATTGAAGATTCTAAGGATTTATCCAAAATCTCCTTGGATGAACTCATAGGATATTTAATGACTTATGAATAAATCTGAAGAGAAAGAAGAAGACAAATGCTTAAAGCTAAACCAGTAGCACTTAAGTTCATCAAGTAACAAAGAGAAAAATCAAGATACATCAAGTTCTGATGAGTCTGAGTCTAATTAGGATGAACTTGACATCATGACTAATCAATTCAGAAAATTTCTAAAATCAAGAAGAGGAAAATCAATGGAAAGAAAAAATATTCTTCTAGTAAAAGGAATGCTTCTTCTTCAAATTTTAATGACAGCAGAAATCAAAAAACTGATGAAGATATTGTTTGCTACAGGTACAACAAGATAGGACACATGAAGGGTGAGTCTCCTGAGATCAAAGAGGACAAATACAAGAAGAACAACAAATTGAAGAAGCCAAAAGCCATGATTGCAACTTGGTCGGATGAAGACCGAAGTGAGGATGAAGAAGAGAACTCCTCAAGTTCAGCAAATGAGGAGTTATGCTTTATGGCCAACATCAGTGATGGAAAGGATTCACAAGAAAAAGAGCAAAAGAAATTCACAAGCACTCAATGGCAAAGAAGAACTTCAATGAATCCAGAAAATCAACAATTCAAAGAACTTTGGCTCTAACAGCACATTCCATGAGCTCAGAGCATTCTGCATCCTCTTCAGAACACAAGAATTCAAATGGGTCTACAAGGTCAGGTAAATCAATTCCAGAACCACTTATGTATTCTAATTCTGATTCTGATGCAGATGAAAGCATGTCTCATGTTGAATTGATTGAATTCTGTGAAAAGATGCAAAATCTTAATGCAAAGCTGAACACTAAGAATAAAGATTTGAAAAAGACTTTAAAACATTACCATAAAGAAATTGAAAAATTGAAAAAGACACTTGAATTGCTCCAGAACAATGATAAAGATTTTTCAGAAAAAATGAGAATTTGAAAAATGAAGTTGAAAATTAAATTCTGAGAAAGAGAATTTGGAAGATGAAGTCCAAATCTGTGAAAATAAATTGAATGGATTGAAAGAAAACTATGAGCTATTGAAATCAAAAGTTATTGATCTGGAAAATGAAAATAAAAATTAATTGATCTCAATGAAAACTTCAAATTTGATAATGATCAATAAATAAACAATCTCTAACATGGCTCATGATCATCAAATAAATGAAAGATGCAAACACTTGTTGAAGAAATCATCATCTAAAAAGGAAGATTGAATACTTTTTCCATGACAAACCATTGGACAATGATGTAGCAATTTGAGTAATAAAATTTCTGATTTGGAAAACAAATTGTTCAATTTGAAAATGAAAAGAACAAGATGAAAAATGGGTTGGATGTCATGCTAAACAAAATTCAAATTTCAGAAAAGAAGTTGTTGCATTAAAAGCTGAAAAACAGAAGCTTGGACATGAATTGAAAAATACTAAAAACACAAGTCTTGCTTCTGTAAGAGACAAGAAAAATGAAAATAAAACAAAGTTAACATTTGTTAAAACTACTGCAAACAATAACTCTGCTAATTCTAATGAAAAACTAGTGAAAGTTCTTGTTCAGAACAGAAAGAGAAAAAGGAGAATGCTAATGTCAAGAAGATTCATCTACCTTCTCCATCAGTTCAAAAAGCTCAAAGGCAAGTTCCGAAGTCACATCATGCCAAGAACTACCAAAAGATACCTCCTTCTCCTCATGGTAAATCTCCTCACATGAAAGGGGATTCCAGCAAATGCATACATGCCAAGGTAAGAACCAGGTAAGAAATGCTCTCATTTGATTTATTTGTAATAAACCTGGTCATCTTGCCAAACATTGCTGGAACAAAAATCAAAATATCAATAAACATGCCAAATCAGTCCAATGCTTTCATTGTCATAAACTTGGGCATACTTCTAGGGAATGTTGGCATAGAATTGATAATCTTGTGCATGCTCCATGTTTCATGTTAATGTACATAAGAAATAGGTTATGTTCATGCTGAAAACATTCAGAAATTCTATGTACATGAAAAAGGAACTATTGCACAAAAGATCTCTTCTGAATTCCATGATAAAAATCTCAATGATAAAAATCTGAAAAATAGAAAACAGAATATTCAGTATGTCAATGGTGCATTCTATACCAATAGCACTAAGATTAGAAACCAAGATTTCAGTGTTTCTAGTCTTCAGAAAAATGCACCCAATATCAAATCCTTTTGGATTCAAAAATCCTTGTTGCAAATCATGGAAGATCCTTAGGACCCAAACAAGTTTGGGTTCTAAAATGTGCTGCCTGAATGTTGGATGTAGGGATCCTTGTAGTCAATCTCAAAATGAAGGCTTCATGACTCAGGCTACAAGGAAAGTAAATGAAGAGAATGAAAAAAATGAAAATCTCACCAAGTAAATACTTCTGAGAGATTCCCTGCTAAATAAAAACTGAAATCAATTGAGACTTTTATGCAAAGATCATTTGGTATATCAATGGTGAACTGTGGAAGGACAAGTCATGCTTGTCTGGAAACTATCATTATGTGTGAGGAATTACCTCCGCCAAGTACCAATGATCTTCCTTGTGTAAGAGTCATTAATTTTAAAAATCTAAAAATTAGAAAACTTCATGAAAACATAGATGCATTGAGCAAGGTAAAAAAAAATCTGGAACTGTTCTGTTCATAGTTCTATCAATGAAAGAAATGCATCTATACCAAAAATAATATCACTTTGGATTCAGAAATCTTTGTTGCACTCTAACATTGATTTCATTGCAGGATCCAAGCAAGTGTAGGTCCCATAACCAGCTTGATCAGCAAGCTGAGGAGTCTTGCAGCCATACATTGTAAATGATTGGAGAACACAGGTAAAATCTTTGAAAAAGAATGAAGACTGTTCAGGTAAAATTTCTTTATCATTTCAAACTTGTATTGCTTGAATTGAAATGAATGTTTAATTTTTATCTGAACAATGAGAAATGTGTTTCAATGCTACTCCCATAATGAACTTTATGTCATCACAATTGGAATCATATTTATGTTATCATGCTTGCTTAACTATGACCATGATTCTGTGTGCATGTCAACTGATTTGACTTTTTGGTATATCAAATAATGACATGTGGAAGAACAAGTTATGCTTGTTTGTAAGCTATCATTATGCGTGTCACGTCCCGAGAATTACGTAGCGGATGTTATTTCGAAGAATTCGGGTCGATATTTCGAGACGTGGACAGTCGGCAAATAAGCCTCTAGCTAGCACGCACTAAATGTGTATCAACACAACATCATAATAGGGCCCAAATGTGGAACTCAGTAAAAACTGTATTCAATTTCAACTCAACTTATAAAAATTGGAAACTAGTGCAAGACTGAGACTCAATAAAAAGGAAAGTACATTTACCCCTCACTTCCTACTACAGGTTCTAACTCTCAAATTGAACTACGAAAACTAGACTCATAATTGGGACGCTCATCACTCGGATGCATTCCCATCCTCGACTTGCTCTTCCTCTTGAACTTCATAGTCACCTAGATTGGGAAAAGTAGGGGATGAGCAAACTAGCCCAGTAGGATTTATATCTCAATGTGCGGGCAATGATATAAGTGATTAACATTTTAGAACTAGGCAAGTACGATCAATGACATGCAAGTACGAACAAAACTCATTAAAACATGATATATAAAACAAGCTGGATAGAGTGAACAAGATAGAATAAGATTTTTGAACAAGGTGCCAAGAAAGAACTAACAATAGATCACGTTGCACAAGCACGCAAGATTTCACTTGATGTCAATAGTTTTCAAGAAAGCAAGATATCACTAGTTGCAATAAATGCAGGATGACCATATCACGCAAGCAAGCAAGCAAGATTGCACAAGCACGTTCAAGTAACACTATCAGGCACGTAGACACCAATGTACACCAAGAAAAGATCCATTAAGAATGTACACACAGGACACGTGTATGTGGTTATGTATCTAACATTCAACAAGCAAGAAAGTACTCCCAGCGCAGATGCAACACCATTAATCATTATACCCCATGGTTAACAGTATATTTATGACTCGCCGTCATTGGGGCTAGACTGGAGCCCTTGGACACACGCCGTGCCCTGTCAGCCATCTCATGTAAAATTTTAAATGTAGATACCCACAGTCATAAATTGGCAATGAGAGTTTCAAAAAGTAAGCATGTGTAATGTCATGTTCATGATGATGATGAGAAGAAATATAAATTGAACATGATCCCATGAGGACAATAGTCAAGAGATAAATTCGGCAGCTGAATGATAAGATTTACAATTTAGTTCAATCTTTACATTAATGGTTTTTATCTTAGATTGTAAATCATGCTCATGAGAACAAGAAGAGAAAGGAAGTGCACGCCCTAGAAGTATAAGTGTGTAGTGATGTACGCGTGTCAATTCACAATCCGTTGGTCTCAAACTCTCGGAAAACACTTAACATGATGGCATGCAATGAACAATGCATTTAACTACATATGGGTTTACAAGATTTTAAGATAAAATTTATCATTTAAAGCAAGCTAGAATGGTAACAAGAGTAATCACAAGTTTCATGTATGATCATATCATTAGAAAGCAATTAGAATAATTCATGTAATTAAGGATTTTTCAATGGGTTAAACACTTTTAAGCCATTAAGTAGACATCATGCAATGATTTGACCCAAGACCTGCAATATTTGCAAAGGTAGTGTCGACACAACCCATACTGGTGTCGACACCATGCTTCGAACACAAAGCAAAAAATATGAAAAACTGGTCAGGTAGTGTCGACACAAGATCAGGTAGTGTCGACACAGTACATCAAATACAAGGCAAAAAGGTCAAGTAGTGTCGACACTAGATCAAGTAGTGTCGACACTAGAGACAGCTTCCAGAAAACCTTCTGGCCATATGGGACAGTGTGTCGACACTAGAACATCTAGTGTCGACACTAGATCAGCTCCCAGAAACTTTCTGGGTCATACTGGGACAGTGTGTCGACACTAGATGGGGTAGTGTCGACACTAGATGGGGACAGGGTGTCGACACTAGATGAGGTAGTGTCGACACTAGTTGCCCTCCAGAATGTCTCATGCAGCGATTCACTTACCCATCTTATAATCTCTAACTAATGATATTTAGACAAAACGTTCAACATGAAGATGACGAGAATAACTAGTAGAAGAACTTTGCTGTTGGGGGTTTGATCTAATTCAGTCTTGAATCCCGAGAACATATGAACAAAAAGTCAAGTGTAGCCCGAAATCACAGTATCATGCAGTGACTCTCTTCCCATGCCTATAACTCTCTAACATAGAGTTTTGATAAAACGTCTAACATAAAATATGATCATGACTTCAAGTAGAAAAACTTTCGTGAAGGAAGTTTAGTCAAATCCGGTATTGAATCACGTGCATAATAAGAAGAACGGGAAAAGCCCTAACAGTGCACGACTTTGGAAAACACTTATAACTCAAAATAAACTCATTAGAATTCGATGAAACCAGTGGGAAACGAATGTTAACTTGATTCTCTACACATTGGTATAGGATATATTAAGGTTTGGCCCGAGAAAACCTACCTTTTGGGTTGAAGAAGTCTCGTTTTTCCAGAAAAACCTGTGTTCAGACCACTTGGAGGAGAACGCTTACCACTCCGTATATACTGCATGGAATTTGGGCGTTCCACTTGGGTTAGAACGTAGACTTGACCCTCTTTCCAGGGGTATAAGCCTTGCAAGGTTTGGTTTAGGTTTGACCTACCTTTGGTCGACTTCAAGATGATGGTCTGTGCAGGTCGCAGCAGACGAAACAGGGGAAGCAGAACGACTTGGTGTGGGGATCTCCTGCTTCCCCAGCTACCAAGAACTCCTCCACACGACCCAGCAAGTTCTAAAAACTCGTCCCTAAGGTTTGGTGAAGAGTATTAAAGCAACCATGGTGTTTTAGGAGTCCTATTATGACTAGGAAAGCTGGGTTGCGGTTTGGCTTGTTAGTTTTCTATTGCTTGAGATTTCTTCTTCTTCCTCCCTTTGAGTGTCTTGGCCATCAAGCACCTCCATGGATGGGTAGGCACGAATTTGGGTTGCCAAGATTGCAAGATCTCTTCCCAATTCAACTCAAACTGCCTCTTTCTAATTTCAACCTATTTAGAGTTACGAATTTCCATGTATTTTCTAGCTTTATTTGATTATTGGGTCATATGTGGTCCATTGGCCCAATTATGATAATAGGTCATCAATATATAATGTTGGAAGTCTCCCAACATTTTTATTTAATTTATGGTTGCATCTATTTCGTGTTAACAGTTTTTTCCGACTTGTTTCCTAATTTGGACAATCGGTCACATAACTCTTAACCTAGCCCAAATGATTTTTATTGACCCAAATCTCTTGATGGGTCCTTAGGGGATATTATTTGAAGTCCATATATAATTTTTATTTAATTTTCTGACTCATCCAAGTACGTGTGATAATGGTTTGTCGACTTATTCATGAATTACCATAATAAGTCGCGAAACACTTTAAACTTGGCTAATCCGATTTTTATTGGCATAAATTTCTTTGTGAAACATTTAGTAATAATGTTTAGGTTTATTTATAATTTTTACAGAATTTCCGATGTGTTTTAGCATATACGTTAATGATACGTATGTTTAAATACTCTTGTATTATGGAAATATTTATTTCCATTTATTCAAATTTTTATGTATTTAAATTTTCGGGTGCTACACCCTCCCCCACTTAAGAGAATTTGGTCCCCAATTCATTGATCATTAATTGGCTTTTGAAAGTTATGATCCTTTAGTTGGTTTTCAGATTTCATTCATCTAACTTGTTTAAACATCGTGGATGCTAATCCAACATCTACACCTATAGCCACCAGTACTATTCATTTGGTTCCTTCCACTCCTGTTTTCTTTCACAGTTGACATAACTCCATCTTAATCCTCCGGATGAACTATGGTATAATTACTAGATTATTCCTAATCTCTCCTTAATGATCTCCCCCACTTAGAAATGTACTAATAAGAAAAATATCATAAAATCAGTCTAGGCGTTTACAATCATACCTCCTTCCGGAAGCTCCTTGCGTCATTGCATTCACCCGTCCTTGACGCTTTACACTTCTTGGTTCCTTCTAGCTTGGTCTTTTAGCATGGGACAGTTCGGTATACGATGTTCATGACTCCCACATCGCAAGCAAGCCCCGGCCTTTTCCAGCACTTGTCTGCATGGTGCCCAGGCTTGTTGCAAAATTTACAATACTCCACCGTCATTGCTTCTTCTACTTTGATCTTTTTCTCCATGCCATAGTCCTTCCCAGTGGTTGGCCTTTTGTTGTTGTTATTGTTGTTATTGGGAAAGTTCCAGTTGTATCAACTGATCCTCTTTTAAAGGTCGGCTTTGAGATGTCCTTCCCCCTCATGCCTCTACCTTAGCCATAGTGTCTTCTACCAGTTGAGCTCTTTGGACCATCTCCGTTAAGTTTGAATATTGTGTGGTCCGAGCCTTTCAATGAACATGGGCCTGAGCCCGTCCATGAAACGGTTAGCCTTTAATCTTTCTGTTCCCACCAAATGTGGGGCATATACAGCAAGTCGTGCGAACTGAGCCTCATACTCAGCCACAGACATCCCTTTCTATTTTAGTGCGGCAAACTCTGCTGCCTTCTTCTCCTTGACTCTCTCAGAGAAATACTTTCCTCGGAATATCTCCAGGAATCCGGCCCACTCTAGTTCAGCTACGTTTGGTAGGTGGGCCGAGTGGCCTTCCACCATGCTCGAGCATCTTAGTAAATTGGAAAGTGGCCAGTAACACTTCTCTCTGTTGGTGCATTGCATTACTTGGAAAATCCTTTCTATCTCCTCTTGCCAATTTTCTGCCTCATCTGGATCAGGGGATCCAGAGAAACGAGGAGGGTTTAAACTCCTAAAATTTCGGTGTAGATCACCGGCTCCATTCCTTGCAGCTGCAGCCTGATTTCTAGCCTGAACTACATTTTGCAGGGCTGAGTAAGTCCAGCCACAGTGTCTTGCATAGCTTGCCCACTGGTTGCGAGCCATTGCAGTTGTGTGAGAGTGTTACGAGGGTTCCTGAGAAAAGGATGGAAACTAATTAATGTCTCTAGATACATTATAAGAGTCAATGGGTAGGAGCGTTTTATTCTTTCTAACATATTCCCAGTCTCTACCCATTCTCACCAGGTATTATATTTAATTTTTCATGACCTAGGTTCCATAGGTATCTCCTATTCCTGAGACATATCCTATTTGGTATTCCTAGGCTCTGATACCACTAAATTGTCACGTCCCGAGAATTACGCAGCGGATGTTTTTCGAAGAATTCGGGTCGATATTCCGAGACGTGGACAGTCGGCAAATAAGCCTCTAGCTAGCACGCACTAAATGTGTATCACAAACATCATAATAGGGCCCAAATGTGGAACTCAGTAAAACTGTATTCAATTTCAACTCAACTTATCAAAATTGGAAACTAGTGCAAGACTGAGACTCAAATAAAAGGAAGTACATTTACCCCTCACTTCCTACTACAGGTTCTAACTCTCAAATTGAACTACGAAAACTAGACTCATAATTGGGACGCTCATCACTCGAATGCATTCCCATCCTCGACTTGCTCTTCCTCTTGAACTTCATAGTCACCTAGATTGGGAAAAAGTAGGGGATGAGCAAACTAGCCCAGTAGGATTTATATCTCAATGTGCGGGCAATGATATAAGTGATTAACATTTTAGAACTAGGCAAGTACGATCAATGACATGCAAGTACGAACAAAACTCATTAAAACATGATATATAAACAAGCTGGATAGAGTGAACAAGATAGAATAAGATTTTTGAACAAGGTGCCAAGAAAGAACTAACATAGATCACGTTGCACAAGCACGCAAGATTTCACTTGATGTCATAGTTTTCAAGAAAGCAAGATATCACTAGTTGCAATAAATGCAGGATGACCATATCACGCAAGCAAGCAAGCAAGATTGCACAAGCATGTTCAAGTAACACTAATCAGGCACGTAGACACCAATGTACACCAAGAAAAGATCCATCAAGAATGTACACCAGGACACGTGTATGTGGTTATGTATCTAACATTCAACAAGCAAGAGTACTCCCAGCGCAGATGCAACGCCAGTAATCATTATACCCCATGGTTAACAGTATTTATGACTCGCCGTCATTGGGGCTAGACTGGAGCCCTTGGACACACGCCGTGCCCTGTCAGCCATCTCATGTAAAATTTTAAATGTAGATACCCACAGTCATAAATAATGGCCAATGAGAGTTTCAAAAAGTAAGCATGTGTAATGTCATGTTCATGATGATGATGAGAAGAAATAAATAAATTGAACATGATCCCATGAGGACAATAGTCAAGAGATAAATTCGGCAGCTGAATGATAAGATTTACAATTTAGTTCAATCTTTATATTAATGGTTTTTGTCTAGATGGCAATTCACACTCACGAGAACAAGAAGAGAAAGAAGTGCACGCCCTAGATGTATAAGTGTGTAGAGATGCACATGTGTAAATTCACAATCCGTCGGTCTCAAACTCTCGGAAAAACACTTAACTATGGCAAGCAATGAACAATGCTTTTAACTACAAATGGGTTTACAAGATTTTAAGATAAAATTTATCACTAAAGCAAGCTGGAATGGTAACAAGAGTAAATCACAAGTTCCATGTATGATCATATCATTAAGAAAGCAATTAGAATAATATCATGTAATTAAGGATTTTTCAATGGGTAAACACTTTTAAGCCATTAAATGGACATTATGTAATGAACAGACTCAAAACATACAATATCTTGTAAAGGTAGTGTCGACACAACCCATGCTGGTGTCGACACCATGCTTCAAACACAAAGCAAAACATGAAAAACTGGTCAAGTAGTGTCGACACTAGTTCAAGTAGTGTCGACACTAGAGACAGGTTCCAGAAAACCTTCTGGAAAACATGGGACAGTGTGTCGACACTAGATGAGGTAGTGTCGACACTAGATCAGTTCCCTAGAACTTTCTAGGAAAAACTGGGACAGTGTGGGTCGACACTAGATGAGGTAGTGTCGACACTAGAGAGCTTTCCCAGAACACTTTCTGGGCTGTTTTGGGACAGGGTGTCGACACTAGATGAGGTAGTGTCGACACTAGAGAGCTTCTCAGAACACTTTCTGGGCTGCTTTGGGACAGTGTCGACACTAGATGAGTAGTAGTGTCACACTAGCTGCCTCCATGACAAAACATATGGTCAAGTGTGACCCGAAAACATGTCTCATGCAGCGATTCACTTACCCATCTTATAACTCTCTAACTAATGACATTAATATAAAATGTTCAACACAAAGATGACGTGGACAACTAGTAGAATAACTTTGATGTTGGGGTTTGATCTAATTCCGTCTCGAATCCTGAGAAAACAGATGAAGAACAAAAAGTCAAGTGTAGCCCGAAATCCCAGTATCATGCAGTTACTCTCTTCCCACACCTGTAACTCTCTAACCAAGAACTTTTGGACAAAACATCCAACATAATGATGATCGTGACTTCAATAAAAAAACTTTTGTGAAGAAAGTTTAGTCAAATTCAGTCTCGAATCATGTGCATAATAAGAAGAACGGAAAAAAAAACCCTAACAGTGCGCGACTTTGGAAAAAACACTCTAACTCAAAATATACTCATTAGAATTCGATGAAACCAGTGGAAACGATAGTTAACTTGACTGCTCTACACATTGGTATAGGATATATTAAGTTTGGCCCGAGAAAACCTACCTTCTCGGTTGAAGAAGTCTCGTTTTTCCAGAAAATCCGAGTTCAGACACTCGGAGAGAAAACGCTTACTGCTCTGTATATACTGCATGGAATTTGAGAATTCCCCTTGTGTTAGAACGTAGCCTTGACCCTCTTTCCAGGGGTATAAGCCTTGCAAGGTTTGTTTAGGTTTGACTCACCTTTGGTCGACTTCAAGATGATGGTCTGTGCAGGTCGCAGCAGACGAACAGGGGAAGAAGAACGACTTGGTGTGGATGATCTCCTACTCCCCAGCCACCAAGAACTTCTCCACACGACCCCAGCAAGTTCTAAAACTCGTTCCTAGGGTTTGGTGAAGAGTATTTAAGCAACCATGGTGTTTTAGGAGTCCTATATAACTAGGAAAGCTAAGCTGCGGTTTTGACAGGGGCAGTTTCCTATCTTTTGAGGATTCCTTCCTCCCTTAGAGTGTGTGAGGCTTTAGGAACCTCCCACCATAGATAGGCATGAATTTGGGTTGCCAAGAATGCATGATTGCATCCCAATTCAACTCAAATTGCCTCTTTCTAATTTCAGCCTATTTAGAGTTACGAATTCCATGCATTTTCTAGCTTTATTTGTTATTGGGCCAATTGATGTCCATTGACCCCTTATGATATTGGGTCATTAATATATAATGTGGAAGTCCTCCAACACTTTTATTTAATTTGATTTCTTTATATACTAAATTTCCGGGTGCTACAGTCTGCTAGGTCTGATTGAGGCGCCTCCGCTGCCACTCGAGATGAGGACGCCCCTGCCTGTGACACCCTCAGTCTCGCCAACTCCACACGCTGCACATACAACCCTTGTTAGTCCCTCATCAAACTAAAAATTGGTGAGTTACCGAAGTCTGAGTAGGTACTTACCACAAACTCTACGTCTCTCCTCGCCACGTCCCGGTCCTGCACAGCTATGTGCAGCAGGGCCCGGAGTGAGGCAATCTCACCGGTCACATCCACCTGTAATTCATCAAAATGTGTCAGCTCAATCCAATTAAAATAATTCATGATGGTCTGAGTTTAGATGTTTACTTTTTGCCTCGCGCCCCTATAGACTCTCGCCCCATACTTCATGGCAAAAGCTTGCAGGTACGCGTCATCCGACTCGGTGTCGGGCCGGACTCGTCTGCCCCGGTGCTCCTAGTCCTCGATCTACTCGCTAGCCCGCTCACGCCAGTCAGTGGTGTCGTGAAGTCCTCGGAAGCTCCGGCCAGGCCTAGGGGTCCGGCCTCAGTTAGGGAACTCCACAACACTCTGACGGAGGCCGAGCGACCTCTGAGTTAAATGCAGGTGGAGAGGTAGAACAAGGTTCAGAGCATGAACCCACAGTGTCCTACCAAAGTAGGGTCGGGCCTGCTCCAACCAAGGCTGTCCCTCGTCCCCCTCCTCTAGGTATGGCTGCCACACCACCTGCACATCAAAAGCACATCTTTTTAGTAGCCAAGCAATTAAAATTTAAATCAAATTGAACCTAGAAAGAGGGTAGAACACTTACATCCAGCTGAGGGTAGACGTCAAACGCGTCCTGGATGGACGCCAGCTGCTCCTCCAGTGGGTGCGTGTCTCGACACGGCACCCAGCGTCGAGCTATGGGCACGAGGCTCAGTCGCTCCAGGGTCCCCCTCCTCAGGCCGGGGAGGTGGAGATAGGTCCAGACCTGCAAGAATTCAAGGGCGCAGTCAGATTGCAGTTATAATGTAAAGGCAGTTTAAGGAGCAAATGAAGAATGGAATACCTGAAGGAAATGGAAGAAGCTGTTGATGGAGGTCTGCCGGTCAGAGGAGCCCAGACTCTCGAGCTGGTGCGCCAGGAATGCCGCTCCCCACGCATAGTCCCCCACCTGGCCTAGGTCCTCTAGTAGGGGCAGGAACTGGCAGTGAACCGCGTCGCCCCTCGTAGCAAACAGAGTCTACCGAGAAAGAGGTAAGGAAGCGACGCAAGTCCAAATCTACCTGAGCACTGGCTCACTGGCTAGGATCTCCTTGCAACCCCTCACCAAACTTTGCAACTGCTCGTCTATCAACTCTGCCACCTCCCTACCAGTCTGGAATAGCCCTAGACTATCCTGCAGCTCTACTCTAAAGATAAGAGAAGACCTGGGCCTACAGTCAAGTCTAGGAGTCTATGTGCTAACCCCTGGTAGCATGGGGTAAGTGAACCCGCTCACTGGCCTCCCGTTTACCCTCAGGTCTGTGATGCGACTCACGTCCTCCAGGCTGGGGATCATATGTCTCCATGGGAACACGAAGGCAGTCACCTCCGCATCCCACCTGCTGCGCAGGGCCTGGGTGAGTGGTGCATCCGCCCTCATCCTATCCATCCAGAGCACCTCCCCAAACCCCATCTCGTCTAACCTATCCCTCTGGAACCCCGGGAAGGCCAAATACACTGCTAACACAAGGAGCCATGAAACCCGGGCCCTCATCTCGCCCTGCAAGCATAAATTAGTCAATAAGTCAGTTTAAGCATGCCTTGAATGGTTTCTCGGCTGAGGTCGCACCGGCCAAGGGAGCTACGACCTTGTCGCGACACCCCGATGCGTCGCGGTATGGTTGCGACTACCATTGTGGCTGTGACCTTGTCGCGATAGCTTTGGCCGTTGCAACAATATCGTGGCCCCGTCGTGACAGATGATGTCACGACGGGGCGGGCTGTCGCGTTCTCAGACCCAGACCAACCGTAACGTTTCTTGTCCGGTGGCCGTTTTCTGGGCAAATCGCCCTACAAATGCCCTCTATAGGGCCTCTTCATCGCACATACACCATCAATTAGAGGTTTACAGCATCGGGGACTTACCTTTTTCATGCGGCTTCCCGTGCCATTGCAGCCACCTTAATGTCCACCGCCGGCGCCTCTTCCTCCACCATCTCCATTTCTGGGACCTCCTCCGTTGCCAGAGAAGCCTCCTCACGTTGCCAAGCGGCCCTCGTCGCCGGCCTCTTCCTCCTCCCGTCGCCCGGAGAAGCACCACCGTCGTTGCCTCCACCATCCATCACCGTTGAAATTTGAGAGGAGTGTGAGAGAGAGAGGGAGAACATGAGCATGACAATGAGAGAGTGAGAGAGAGTGCAGAGGGGACATCAGAGCAGAAGGGGATGTAACGCCCTCTTCATACCGGTACGATTATACCAATCCCCATCGGTATAAAGGGCTTCGTCACAGTGGACATGTACCCAACACTAGTCGATAGGTTGATATGTACTTGGATAGCAATAGAGTTCAGCGGAATAAAATAAATAACTCACCTTTAACCCATCACCAACACCATTCCACAATATAAATAGCGAAATAGAAAGACAATGTCCCACATTAATACAAGATAAAAGAACTACATTACCCAAATATGTCCATACTAATCTTTTCATACAACTACGAGAAAAAGAAAAGTACAACTGTAGCCGCTCCACAAAACAGTCTTCAAATTGGCGATCCTCACTAAGCTTTCTTCTAGTGCATGATACCTGTCAACCTGTACGCCGAAGCAAGAGTGAGTCCAAGACTCAGCAAGCAACCAAAGATTAAACTTAAACATGTCACACTCATTCTGAGCCATTAACATTAAAGAGATGCCACTATCATCAAATCACAAAGGTACACATGGTCCTTACTCTTAACTAGCAACACATATTATATTCACATGAGCATGCTTTAGTCTATCATATTTCTATTCTAAATCATGAGCATTACATCATACACATGTACATATTTGGTACACCTAACATGTAGCAGATTTCGTCCACACATTCTTTTCATTCCATAGATATCTCTATCGCTAAAATAAATTTGAGCATAAGGGAAAAGAACAAGCTAGCATGATGACTACTTTCTTTCCACGTGCACTTTTGTATCTAATTAAACAATTTACTTGCTGTTTTAACATATTAAAATCACATGCACATAACTTCACATTTTATAGCATGAATTGAAGGTTAAAACATGGTAAAACTATTTAGCAACAATAAGCACTCAAGCATGGAACTTTATACTAATCGAGCATTTCAACTAGCATGGGATCCAAATATTATCATGCATCTATCATGTACATAATCACATTTTGCTTGTTGTTCTTATATGCATTACATTCCATTACATGGATCTATAATTAGTCACATTTTATCTTATCCCTTCGACAAGTCTACATGTTCATATTTTGGTGTTGCATAAATACATAGTTGTCTAAGTTTACTCACATACACCATTACATGATGAATTGTAATCTACATGTTATGATACTAAGCATGGCATTTCAATTACATATTATCATATGGAAACATAAACGTAGCATGCTAACACTAGTTCTCACATGCAGCACACTCTCATTGCATTAACTCTTCCTCACATCTCCTTTCACAAATTATCATATCATTTACTCTCGTTTTTTGCTTATCACATATCACATCATTTGCACTTACCATGTGCCACATCCATATCATTTCACTCTTTATTCATATTTCATTGCTTAAACAATTGCCATGACCACATAGTCCTAACTACCAGTAGAGGACACTAACAAATATCTCATTCTCATAACTCTTTTCACAACGCATAACACATAACACGACTCTAATCACTACCCCCACCTAGGCAATACAGTGGTGATCTTGGTAACTGCGCAGACCGGAGAAGCCCTCTCCACCCTATCTAGTGGTACTTATCCACCTCCAGGATTTTCCTAATGCCTTTAGACAAACTTTTCGCACATAGAGCTTTCCATAGGGACTTTTCTATGTACAGCTCTCGAGGCCCCTAGGGTAGCAGTGTCATTTCGGCCCAATTATTACACATTACATTCGCTTTATCGTATTTTCACACATTATTCACATGTTTTACTTATTCTGTTGAAATCTTTATATGTTACATCCATAAATTCCACATGTCTCAGTTAACCCTAACATGATACTACTGTTAACAGAAAACAAACATTCAGTACCTCACACTATAGGTTGAAACATACAAAGTCAACCATGTTCATATTAGCATGCGTTGAACACTCGTTTTCGCATGGAAATTTCATAGAGTACTCTACAGTTATCCAAATAACATGAGAATTTAACCACAGACTAATTCAGGTTTATGATCACACATGCAAATTTTCATATTTTTCTGAATCTATTACATTTACAGAAATTAAAACATTCAATCTCAGCCATTTATAATTCAATTTATCATGGAACATAACATGAATGTTCGATTCGACCATTCACAGGTCTGTACCTATCATTCATAATATCACAGAAATTTCCCCAAAATTTTGCACAACATGCAAATTTTCCGAAGTTTTAAACCAATCTAGGCATGCTCTCTATTTTCTAATACAGAAATTATAACAAGTTTCATATTCATGGGAAAATTCCAATTTTTTGAAACATGGACTGACATGCATTTACATCATCTGGAAATTTTATGGAAGTCTAATTACACATGGATCATGCAAACAGTAAGCTACCATACCCATGATCTTCATTTCACATGCATTTCACATAATCCTAACAATTTAGATAAATCACAGAAAGTATAAAAATCTCTCAAACACATTCCATAACCTTATTACATATGTATAGTGTTACAATATATCCTTATGCGAAACACATCGGAAATTTATCATATAGGAGGAGAGAACAGATCACTGTTCTGTCCTGAGGAACTAACGCATAGTCTGGCCGTTATAGGATCTTAACGGCCATATCGTTAGCCGCTAATAGAAGAGCTAGGCGGCAAGGGATCTGGCCTCCAAGTTCTGGTCTGTGCAGAAACAGACCGAGCTCCAAATAAAAGAAGAATGGGGGAGTCCAGGACCCGAATTAAAATCCACAAAATACCTAGGACTTAGGAACATGCACAAGCTTAGGATCTAGGGTTTACTTGCCTTTCTAAAACCTCCAAAGGGGACCTAAGTTGCTGTTGAAGCTCTCCTTGGCAGTCCAAGAAGCCTCCAAACACCACTCCTCCTGGTTCTTGGTCGATCTCCACAGCAGGTTGAAGTCGGGGAAGCCTCCCTCTATGCTTCAGCTACCTCTGGTTGCTGTAGATGGCCGGATGAAGCTCCAATCTGCCGGATCAAGGCAAGCAAAGCCAGGTTTTTCTCCCAGAAGCTAGGTTTTTCTCTCCTCTTTGCAAGAGGCAAAGAGAGCTCTTGGGGTTGCAAGGATGGTTGGCTTAAAGGAGAGAGACCTCTCATCCCACGCAGGGTTGATGAGAAGGCTTGAGGCCGATGGACATCTCCCCAATGGTTTGGGTTTGCTTGCCCCGAATTTCGGGTCTGCTGCGCATGCAGTCAGAGAAGTAAACGTCCACCTATATGGACGGCTACTTAAAGCTTAGCGTCCATCGATATGGACGCCGACACCTCATGGGCGTCCACCCATGCTGACGCCAATTGGCCCTCCCGCCAGAACTTAAATCATGCAGAACCATGCTTAATCCATACATATATGTACATGAAACCTATGTAGTATAACGTATACACCACTACACCATGTAACCTCCAATATTTACTACTAATCCTACACATACATACATAGGTACATCAAGATAATAATACGTACATAAATATCTACATACGCATACAATGTATATATATATATTATATATATATATTATATACAACATGACTCATCACACAAAGAACTGTATTTACACTACGTATATACATACAATGATCAAGGTATAACATGTATATTACTATATCATGCAATCATAACATTTATACCTAGGCATACACATGCATACATGAGCACACTAAGATAAGATGTACGTAGATATCTACCTATGTGTCATGAGGTTTTACATAAGCGTGACTCAATCACGCGGCAAAATAAAATGACAAGAATTGCGAGGCTTCACATCATTAGGAGGCAATATGAATTAAGTTAGCTAGGAATAATCTATTCACAAAATAGTCCTTGCATGCAACCTTGATTTGAAATCCTTATAGTATACACACACGGATGTAACATACTTAGGTACATTATGCATGAATTAGATAGATACAACATGCGCACCGGTAATTAGATTAACTTGCACACATTACTTAAGTACTATATGCATGGAGTTCTTAATATACACAATATGCACAATTTGGCTAATGGTCTATTCTCACCTAAATATCATAAAATACATGCATGTTATTCATGAGGAGTATAGAATTACAATATACACTACTAAATACATCTACCATACTTGCGCTCTATATGTACATGCAATGTACGAAGTACAATGTACACATTAACTACACCATGCAATGACAACGTTTACAACTAAACATACACATGTATACATAAGTATACCAAGGTGTTATGTATGTAGAATTAGGTATACAATTATGCACTTCATACACTCTCACACAATATCCATGAAATAGGTAGTAAGGATATTCTTCGATATTTAGATAGTACATGCATAATATTATTCAAGTATTCTAAGTCTGAGATTCGTTTTAGTATTCATAATACACCTTAATTAGTTAATTGCTTATTTCCACATGAATTATCATATATATATATATATATATGTGCATGCATATGCTCAAGAGAAATACAAAAATTTATAGTAGGCACAATGAATTTCACATGCTATGCACACAACAATTGAATATCCTCTCACCATATAAAAAGAATAAAAATTCGAGGTGTCATAGGGAAGGATCGCCGGAGCCCGGGTTCTTGCACGTTTGAATGCACAAGACGGGGAAGAAAGGGGGGTTTCTACGTTTTGAACCCTCGGTTCATGTCGCGACAGGCATAGACGTCGCATTAATGTCGCAACGGCCAGGAAATCCGTGACAGTGTCGCGACCTATCGAGCCGTCGCGACCTTTAGGCAATGTCTGTAGTGGTCGCCACATCAACAGAGCAATGCACACATTGAACAAAATCCTGATTTTATTAATTCAAATGTTCAATTACACATCCTAATCATCCCTACAGTCAATCAATCATCTTTTCAGGCCTAACTACCATCTGATATAATGCCTACATCTCTCGAATCCATCTCAAGCACCTTGTGCCGCCTCAGACTCTACGGGTATGTTTGGTCGATCCTTTTCAAATCTTGATGATACGCCCGGGTCACATCTTCGTCCTCCACCACTTCCGCTGAGATGATGCCTATGGCGCATCCTCCCAGTGGACGATGGCACTCCTCACGTCTTGTTCATCCTGATCATCATTCCTCTTCTGTGCTTGGATTGGTGGGTAGTGAGAGAGTGGCGGCACAATTGTGCGTCCAACCCACATTGGAGTTGGCACCGGTCAGGGTTGTATAGAACTAGCGCTTCATCGTCAATAAGTCGCAAATCCAGGCTGATGTGCTGTGGGAGGCGAATCATCTTGTTATGGAGGAACCTCGGGCGCTTCTCAAATTTCTCCATCAGTATTGTCTTGAGATAGATCCTCCATTCCTTCAGTCCCTTGATCAGCGCGGTCTTGCACCATGCTTGCATCGTCATGTGAAGAGGAGCGCCCACAAAAGCCAAAGGATGGTGAAGCATGCTCTTGCATTGGGTGGAGGGGTCGTCCGTTCCTTGAAAACTGATGTGCAGGCCCATCCAGCACTCGAGGGCAATGACGAAGCCAAAGAAAGGGCCACCTGTGGCGGCAGAAGATAATCCAGCATAGAGATATCCAAGGACGGCCTGGGAAATAGACATACCATCCCATATGCAAGAAATGATGTTGAGAATTGCCGCAGTTAAATGGTTGTCCTGCACTGGGAAGAGGATCACGCCGCAGATGCAGATGGCGGCGGCCTTAGTAATAGCAAGATGGTTCCCCGTTTTTCTTTTACACTGAGACACTATCCATTGAGAAATCGGGAGGAGGTAAGCATACCCCGGGCTCGTCATAGACCGCAAGTCCTCATGCTCGGTAGTGATCTCTCCTAGGATGGCCCAGGAGTCGATGGGAGCCACGTTGTAGGAGATGCCATACTCTTCTCTAGCATCCCAGAAAAATCATTTAAAAATTATAGATAATTAAATTTTGTCCATTAATAAAAAAATCAAACTAGTTAAATAGATACCAATCATTATAGCAGCATAAAACTCATATAAAATTTTTGTAATATAATATTTATACTTTAAATAATATCTCTAATGACCCATTAAGAAATTGGTCATAGAAAAATTTGGACCAAGTTTTAGAATTTATGTGACTTATTATTGTAATTAAGAATAATTCGAATAACCAATTATTATAGGAACTAAGTGGATTAAAAATGAAAAGAAATTATGGGTAGATTCCAAACAATATGTATTGATAATCCATCATGAGAATTGGGACCAATGGACCTCTCATAGCCCATGAATAAATTCTGTTAAGCAAAAAATACAATAAAATCCGTAACTCTATTATCCCCAAATTAAAAGGGGAAATTCTCATAAATCAAAACCCATTAATAAAAAGAAGTAATGGGATTTGTTAAATGGACCCATTAGAAATTTGTGGGCCAAATAAGGATTTTTAAAGGGGAATAATAGGAAAATACCCTAATTCGTAACTCAAATATGCTTAAATAGAAAAGAAATATTTAAGGATTAAAATAGCTAATTTAAGATGGAATTGGATTCCTAAACCTACCCTAATTGCTTGGCCATGAATTTAGATCCCATCCTAAACCATTAGAAGTTGTCAAGCTTAGAAGGAAGGAAGGAATTAGGAAATCTCAGAATTAATAGGAGTTAGAGTTCTATTAGGAAATAGAAAGGGAGAATGCTTAAATACTCTCCTAAATCACCCATGGCCGGCCCTAGCTCATTGCCAAGGGTTGCTGGACCAGGAGGAGAGGCCAAGGAGAAGGAGATCTTGTGGGGAGAAGAACCTCTCAGCTATCATCCCCATTCTTCAAAGTTCCAGTCCTAGAATAGAAAAGAAGTCAAAGGTAGGCATTCTCATGAGCAAAATCTATTAAATTTCTCTGTAGATTGTTCCATGCATCAGGAACAAAACTCCTTTCGTTCATAATTTTTCGTTCACTCAATCTTTTGATCTCGATTTTTGAATCTCTGCAAACCCCATAACCCCAAACCATCAAGTTTAATTCATATCTCCTTGAATACTCTATCCCATGCCTCAAAATTTTTATTGGAGATACTGATGATTGTTAGGAATATTTCGCCCCTCAAAGCCCTAATTTTCATCCACCATACTACTCAAATTAAATCTTTGATCTCTACTGTACACATTTTCATGTTCTTCATGAATAACTTGATTAAACCATGCCTAAATCCTGTCTTTTTCAAATCCCTATTTACTGTAAGTACCCATATATGTCTAGATCAGCTTGCAACTTGTTTCGTGATTTTTTGTCGATTGTACATTTAGTCATGAATTTTCGAATCACCATGTGTCAAAAGAAGGAAACTTGGCCTATAATCCCATGATATGTCCTTTTTTCCTCTCGAACTCAGGTACAGTACCTGAGAAAAGCGACGGCCCCTATAGGTCGCGTTCTCAGGGCTGGTCGCGACAGTGCACCCGTCACTTTCTGAACGCGACAGAGGCTGTCGTCGCGTTCTGGCCGCTTAATCAGACAAGCCTGTCGGTTCTTTCTTACCCCGTCGTGACCCTCATATGGTACGTCGCGATATGTGCTTTTTGCATGAAAACCCATAATTCGTGATGCTAGACCCTCTACATGCTTGTACCTTCTATTAATATCATACAATGCAGTAAATATACTTGTCATAAATTGAACATTTATGTGTTTAAAATAAAAATACAGACACATGACCACTTTCTATCTATAATTTCTCTTACACATGCACACACTTGAACCATCCAAATATGGCTAAAATTGGCATGAAAATACCACTTTACACATTTGGTAATTATTATTTAAATTGCCCTATTTTAAATATACTTGTCTACGTTTTCTCGCGAACGTTTGAATACCGTTTCGATGCTCTACTGTTCAGAATTCCTCAAAAACGTCGGGCACTTGTTTCTCCACACACTTTTCTCTGACTTGGACGAACTCTCCGTACGATATTCCTTCTGCCGGACTAGTGAATCTTGTTCAAGGCCTCCATAATCTCCTCTATCCATGGATTCTTACATGGTTGACGAGCTGGTTGTACCCTAACACTTGACACCCCTATAGGGATCAATAAGGTCCAAACGGCTATTAGAAGTTCGCTCTTATCTTGAATCACGTCGAACCTCTGGACTTGTGCGTAACATGGCCAGTGGAAGGTAGTGACTTCTACCTGACGTACCAACACCAAGTGCGCGTGTTGTGCAACGCTACTAACGCCCGTTTACTCGACGTTTTATGTGCATTGACCTGTTGTTCTCGTCTATACTTTACTCGCTCATCTATTCACATCCCTCTACTATCTTCGTCTATTCATCTAGTGCTCTTATCTATTTCTTGGTACTCTCTATTGGCCATTAATTGATTGTCTATATATAACAACATAACCATGCCAGCACAATAGGCTCGATCTGGTCGTAGGAGAGCGCCCCGAAGTGCCATTTGCCCGCGGGAGTTTTAAATGATCATGATGTCGGCATTACATCCAAGTGCCTATTATCAAGATTAATCTATGACAATCAAACAAAGTGTTATATTCTCTCGTTGTCTACTGACAAAAGTGCATATTCTCTCTCGGCTATCTACGGATAACCAAAGTGCCATTACTATCCTCGATTGACGAAAGTTAATCAAAAGTGCTATACTATTCGATTGATGAAAATCAATCAAAGTGCAATTTACTCTCTACATGGCCAATTACTATCTCTCTCCTTGCTATACATGTCGCTTGCTACTGCTTGACAAAGTCGTTACTTGCTATTGTGTTGTTATCATTTCATATCGTGATTTGACTTTAATCATCATGCTATACTTGATTCATCTGCTATCTGAACCATGTTACTTGTGCTATTACTTTCTCGACTTTACATGACTCTCTCTATCATTAGTTACTCTGCTATTTAAAGCATTAATCATTTAAAGCCTGCTTGACTATTGAGATTTAAGTCCTAGGGCGTTATCGCTCACCTTCGTTATTTGTTATTGTGTCTCAGGTAAGTTGGACAATGACGTTACACACACCAAGGACAGGACCAGAGTGATGAGCGGACTGGAGTCAGTTGATGAAGTACCTTAGTACAATGGAGTCTAGTAGTTATTACTTAGATTTCGTTTCAATGTAATGATGTCATTGAGCCCTATGTATTGGCTCTGAATTAGTGGTTGTAATAGTCTTAGTGAATTTCAATGAAATGAAGAATTTTATTTCAAATATTGTTCCTTAGATGCTCTGAATTATTCAACTATTGTACATTTTACTCTACTATGTACTTTGTTCACGTATCCCCGATTTATTCCACTGCTAAATTGGCGGGGCGTGATAGTTGGTATCAGAGCCTAGGATGTCCTTATTAGGATATTTTAGGTCCTAGGATGTTCTAGGTGAACTACCATGACACGTGTCTAAGTCAACCGCCATACCAATGTGAGGATTGGGTAGGACCATGGTTAAGATTGAATACATTTATCTATACATATGTATGAACTTAGTATTACTTTAGCATCCTAATGCCAACCTTTTTCTTGAAGGGACTTTTAATGGACGCCGACATGGGATCAACCCAGAGGCTAGTTCTGGCATGTCAGCAAGCCGCTCAACTGCTAGAAAGAGCTCTGGAAGAGGACTAAGGAGATTAAAAAGGAGACAATCAGAATGGGAAGAGAAGATAAACCATGGCAAGAAGGCCAACCAACAAGTGAATCGTAACGATGAGATCATCTGCCTTCATTGTCACAAGCCAGGTCATGTGGCCAAGGAGTGTTGGCGAAAAATTGGTGCATGCCTACATTGTGGCAACTCAAGGCATCAGCTGCGAGACTATCCACTCTTAGAAGAATCAGCTACTAGTGTGGAAGATCTCAAATCTATGACAAAGGGGAAGCGACCAAACAATGGTAAGGGTAAAATGAAGAATAAGAAGAAGGTGTTGAAAAGGGAACGTGCTACTCATTCTAATGGAAATAAAGGAGGAAATACCGTAGATAGCAAGAGAATGAAAGGGGAAGTGGAGCGGGGAAGGAAGTCTGTGAATTTTGTGAAAAGCCAAGGCATCAGGTTCATAACTGTTGGAAGAGATTGGGCAGATGCTTGCGATGTGGAAGTCAACAACATCGAGTCATCGATTGTCCAACAAAGAAGAACCAAACTCCACGCTAAGGACGATTACAAGACCTTGTGGATATAAATCATGTCGATGAAGGTGGACAAGGTATCATCACTAAACCCTTAGTTAATTTCATAATATTTTCACGATAGCAAAGCCCTAAGTGGGGGAGATGATGGAATGAAATATTCAGAGTAAATTGGTAGACGTATCATATCATATGAATTTGGGGACCAAATTCTTTTTAAGTGGGGGAGGATGTAGCATCCCAAAAAATTCATTAATAAAAAATTATAGATAAATTGAAAATTTTTCAATTAATAAAAAAATCAAACTAGTTGAAAAGATACCCATCATTATAGCATGCGTAAAACTCATATAAAAATTTTGTAATAATAATATTTATACTTTAAATAATATTCTCTAATGACCCATTAAGAAAATTGGTCATAGAAAATTAATTTGGACCAAGTTTTAGAATTTTGTGACTTATTATTTTAATTAAGGAATAATTCGGAAAACCCATTATTATAGGAAATAGGTGGATTAAAATGAAAAGGGAATTATGGGTAGATTCCAAACAATATGTATTGATAATCCATCATGAGAATGGGACCAATGCACCTCTCATAGCCATGAATAAATTCAAGTTAAGAAAAAATACAATAGAATCTGTAAGCCCCTCTTAGACCCAGTACAGTTACACCAACTCACATTGGATCTAGTAGAGGTATTACAGTGGAACGAATCCAACAATTTCAATACAGGTTGAAATATACACAAATAACTATTCAATCCAATGATAATTAACAGACCATGGAATTAAACACTTGCAATCAGCATTTTATTCAAAAGCAAATCTAATGCATATTAGATAACAATAGTCCAAAAGTATTACAATCCAATGAGCAGATGCATAAAGGAAATTACATAAGATTCTCACATACAAATTTCACTCAAAAACCCTCTATATCAACTAAGTCTCCACGTCCTCCCGCTCTGAGTCAGTCTGCACTAACTCCTCGTATCCTGTGGCTCTCCTGAAATGTTAAGCAAGTATGAGTCTACAAGACCCAGCAAATCACATGGAAGACAGTTCAAGATATTAACAGTATTTTAATTTCAAAACATGGTAGTATATTAACATTCCATTCATGATATCATATACTTTCTTACTATAGTTCTATGTCCATTGACAATTATTCATTTCATAGTGATACTAACTATTAAGGAAATAAAACTGTTTCTCATGTAGCATGGAATTTCTTTGAACAAGTTCACATGTAGGAATGTGAGCATATAAATGTAGTATGTAGCATGTAGAACAAATAGACATGTAACTTGTAGCATGTAACATGTAGCATGTAAAACAGGTAGACATGTAACTTGTAGTCATTTTCATATAGTTGCCAAGACATAGCCCACACTAAATTAGAGATCAGTAGTCATTTATCATTCACTTATCACCTAGGCAATGCGGTGATGAAGTCATGGTATTTGCGCAAAACCGGGGAAAGTCCTTCCCACCTTGACCAGTAGAACAAGTCTACCTCCAGGATTTCAATCCGTTGCCCACGGATTCATTTCTTTACATGTAGGTGAACCATTACCATAGGGGCATCTACGGTGTAGTTCCTTGTAGGAATCTCTAAGATAGCAATGTCTTATTGGCATCATTGTTATAATGCATACACTAGCATATATAATAGATAGTGACATTTCATTTCATACTAATTAACATGAGTCAATGCAATATTTCAAAGTACAACACTTTCAGTTCTGAAATCCTATTTACTGTACAACAGATTTCTATCATGATACAAATTTTCATTCTTGCATTTTCATTCATTTTTATTCAATTTTTTAGTGTAATAATGGTTCAGAAATTATAACAGAACGTACACATGTCTGAAATTTCTGAAATTTTGACAGAAATTCGAAATCAGTAATCACAATACACATGCCAAATTTCATAATTTTCTGATTTCTGCAACTTTTTCATGAAATTAACTCTATTAAATCAACTAACTAACATGGTTTAATATTGAGAAAAGCTCACAATTTTCACATGAAACAGACACATCATATCTATTGCAGAAATCTACACATCAATTAACATGCTTTCTTTTACATCATTGCACTTATCTTATACAATTTAACCTTCATTATTGTCATGTAATTATGCATGTTCATCAATTCATATATATATAGATATATAGAACCTGCACATTACAGAAATAGACAGTCCATAACATTATCATACACTAATATTACATGGCTGAAACGCATACATTCATAATTTATGCATTTAAGACCCATTCACTCGGATTTCTGGAAATATACAATTCTGGTAAACTTGACGTCAATGGTAAGATGTTTACTATAATCGACGTCCATATACGTTGTCGTTAAGTAATTATAGGCGGCGGCACATAGCGCCGTTAACACAGACTGACGGCGGCACATAGCGCCGTTTACATATAAAAAGACAGAAAATACATATATATTTCGGGATGAACTAGACGGCAATCGATATTGCCGTTTACATAATATAGGCGGCAATACCCTTGACGTCGAGTTCTAGGACACAGAAAAACACAGAAACCTGCATGAAATGACAACGTTTCTAACCCTTCCCGTAGGTTGTTTACATGCTTTAAAAATACGGAAAAATGTTAAATACTTAGTATATCATATCCTAAACTAAATCCCCCATGTAACTTGCCTCAATCCCTCCTAATGGAGTGTCGAATCCGAGCTCGAAGAAGCCCGTCTCGCCAGGGAGACAGTTCTTTCCTCCGTCTTCAAGCAGTCCGAAACCTCCTCCGATGAAGTTCCTCCGCCTGGATGAGCTTTTGGGCACGTAGTCCTATGATTCTCCTCGGTGTAGATGCCTTCAATCCGCACGAACAAGCACCAGATCGCTCTGCAATTCCTTCCTCGGCCCTCTTTCTCTCTTCCAGAACTAAGGCAAAAACCCTCTTTCTTCCTGCGAGATCTGGTCTTATAAAGACCTCTCAAGCAAAAGCCAAACCCAACCCTGACCCTCGGATCTAAACGCCTCGGATCAGCTCATTAAAGCCTTCCCGAAACGGCCGTTTTCCTTGATCCGGAACGGAAAGCTCAAAAACAGGCAAGTCGACTTAACGTCAATACAGGTTGTCGTTTATCCCAGATATAAACGTCCATCGTTGATGTCGTTTATATTCTTACCCATAATTAAAATAATTCAGAAAATATTAAACGTCAATACCTATCGTCGTTAATATCCTATAAACGGCATGCGATGTTGCCGCTTACAAGCTTTAACGTCCAATGATCTTGACGCCTAGTTCTACACAGAACAGAAATCAATTTATGCAGAATAAACACACAATGAACAGAATACATTCAAAGAAATTCTAGGGTACTACATCCTCTCTCCCTTAAATTAATCTTCGTCCTCGAAGATTGAGTTAAGTTACTCACCGAACAAGGACGGATGAAGCTTCTTCATTCTTTCTTCAAGCTCCCACGTTGCCTCTTCACGTGAGAAGTTCCTCCATAGAATCTTCACAAATGGAATGGATTTTGATCTTAATTCTTGCACCTTCCTGTCTAGAATCTCCACAGGTTGCTCAGCATAAGACAAATCTGGCTGCAACAGAATCGGCTCATAACTGATCATATGGGCCGGATCTCTAACATACTGCCTCAACATGGAAACATGAAATACTGGATGCACCGCTGCTAAAGATGGTGGCAAAGCTAACTGGTATGCCACATTCCCGATCTTCTTCAGAATTTCAAAGGGTCCAATGAATCTCGGATTCAGCTTACCCCTCTTTCCGAATCTTACTACACCTCTGGTTGGCGAAACCTTAAGGAAAACATGGTCTCCAACCTCGAATGCCAAATCCTTTCTTCTTGCATCTGCATAACTCTTTTGACGATCCTGAGCCGCTTTTATTTTCTGCACAATCATCTGAATCTTTGCTGAAGTTTCTTGTACTACTTCAGGTCCAACCAGATGTCGATCTCCTGACTCCTCCCAACACAATGGGGATCTACAGGGTCTTCCGTACAAAGCTTCAAAAGGTGCCATACCTATGCTCGAATGGAAACTGTTATTATAAGCAAATTCCACAAGAGATAGATGGCGCTCCCAATCCCCTTTCCATTCTAAAACACAAGCTCGAAGCATATCTTCCAACGTCTGAATAGTCCTCTCGGACTGTCCATCCGTTTGCGGGTGAAATGCCGAACTCAACTTCAACTGACTGCCAAAAGCCTGCTGCAAACTCTGCCAAAACCTGGAAGTGAATCTCGGATCACGATCTGAGATAATCGACTTCGGAATCCCATGCAGCTTCACAATATTGCCAATGTACAGCCTGGCCAAGCTCTCAACAGACTGCTTCTTCTTCATGGCAAGGAAATGAGCACTCTTCGAAAATCTATCAACGATCACCCAAATGGAATCATTTCCTCTAGCCGATTTAGGCAATCCGGAAACAAAGTCCATGGTCACTTGCTCCCACTTCCACTGAGGGATATTTAGCCTCTGCATCAAACCTGAAGGTCGCTGACGCTCTGCCTTCACCTGCTGACAAATCAGACACTTTGCCACAACATCAGCCACATCTCGCTTCATGCCAGACCACCAGAAAGAACGCTTCAGATCCTTATACATCTTCCCACTGCCTGGATGAATAGAGAACTGGGATCTATGAGCCTCCTCTAAAATTTCCTTTCTCAGATCAACATTATTAGGGACACAAACTCTTAAATTCAACCGAATTACATCATCTTCATCTCTGGTGACTCCACTCTTTCCAACCAACTCCTGCAACAACGGATCATCTTTCTGCAACGCAATGACCCGATCAAGAATAGATGATCTCAAAGACAACTGTGCCATGAACGATTTACACAATTGAGGTTCTAGGACAGCTAAAGAACTTGAAACGTCATCTAGCATCTTCCAGTCTTGCCTCATCATCTGTCTTTTCCTGCTCAACGCATCTGCCACTACATTGGCCTTTCCTGGATGGTAAGACAGATCAAAATCATAGTCTTTCATGAATTCTATCCACCTCCGCTGCCTCAGATTCAACTCCTTCTGCGAGAACAGGTATTTGAGACTCTTGTGGTCTGAGAAGAGCTCAAATCTAACTCCATATAGATAGTGCCTCAAATTTTCAAAGCATAGACCACAGCTGCTAACTCCAAGTCATGGGTCGGGTAGTTGCGCTCATGCTCCTTAAGTTGCCTAGAAGCATACGCCACAACTCGACCATCCTGCATCAGAACACAACCAAGCCCAATCTTCGAAGCATCTGTGTAGATAGAGAAAGAATCTACATCATTGGGCAAAACAAGCACTGGCGCTGAGGTCAAACGAGCCTTTAATTCCTGGAACGCCCTTTCACAAGCCTCTGACCACTCAAACTTGACTCCTTTCCTTGTCAACCTCGTCAAAGTCGCCGCAATAGATGAAAATCCTTCGATGAATCTCCTATAGTAGCCAGCCAAACCGAGAAAACTCCTGATGTCAGCTGAAGATCTCGGTGTTTCCCAATCAAGAACAGCTTCCACCTTAGCTGGATCTACAGACACGCCTTCTCCAGATATAACATGACCCAAGAAATGGACTTCTTTCATCCAGAAGTTGCACTTGCTGAATTTAGCATACAACTTATGCTCCCTCAGGACACTCAACACAAACTTCAGATTCTCTATGAGACTCTTCATCGGGCGAATAAATCAACACATCATCAATGAAGACTACCACAAAAGAATCCAGATACTGCCGAAAAACTCTATTCATCAAATCCATGAAAACTGCTGGAGCATTTGTCAAACCAAAGGGTAAGACAAGGAACTCATAATGGCCATATCTTGTCCTAAAAGCCGTCTTAGCAGAATCTTCCGGCTTAATTCGGAGTTGATGATAGCCAGAACGCAGATCAATCTTAGAGAATACAGAAGCTCCTCGCAACTGATCAAACAAGTCATCAATACGAGGTAAGGGTACTTGTTTTTAACAGTTACCTGGTTAAGCTTACGGTAATCTATGCACAACCTCATCGATCCTTCTTCTTCTTCACAAAAAGAACAGGTGCTCCCCAAGGCGAAACGCTCGGCCTGATGAAGCCCTTATCAAGTAATTCCTGCAGTTGCCTCCTCAATTCCGCCAATTCCGCTGGCGCCATGCGATAAGGTGCAATGGAAATAGGTGCTGTGCCAGGTACGAGCTCAATGCCAAACTCTAACTCCCTTGCAGGTGGCAAACCCAACAAATCTTCAGGAAAGACATCGCTGAAATCTTTAACCACCTCAATATTCTCGACAGAAAGAGCCTTCTTCGAATCCTCGGTCACAACCACACTAGCCAGAAAACCCGAACAACCCTTGCTCAACATCCGAGATGCCTTCAAAGCCGAAATCACAAACTTACCCGACATGATCTTGGTAAAGGGTGAACAAACTCCTCCTTTCCAGCCAAATCCGAAAAACAATGAGCTTCCGCCGACAATCCATCAGAGCATAATGTTCCTCGCCAATCAAAGCCCAAGATAGCATCATAATCCTTCATCTTCAGCAAATAGAATCTACCAGGCAAAACTTGCTCCTCAATGCACACAGAAATCGACGAAAAACACTGCTCGGTCAAGATAGTTCCTGCTGGAGTATGAACAGACAAGGGAACCTCCAATTTTTCCGGAACTAGACCATTCTCCTTAGTCAAGACCTTGGCAAATCTCTCGGAAACAAAACTATGCGTAGCACCGGTATCAAATAAGACTCTAGCATGCATTCCCATAATTAGAATTGTACCTTCAGTGACGTGCTCTGCCAACTCGGCCTCGTCTCTAGCCAAGGCGAACACTCGAGCCGGAGCCCTCGGTCTCCCTGCTGCTCTCGGTACCGGTCTCGCTGCTGCTGGTGCTGCTGCCGCTGCAGTCTGCTGCGCCATCTTCGGACAATCTCTGATCTTGTGGTTCTTGTCACCACATCTCAAGCATCTCCCGGTAGTCACCCAACACACCTCGCCTCCATGACGCTTCCCGCACTGGGTACACACTGGCTTTTCTCTGCAATCATACCTCCGCCTGGAGTCGGTGCCGCTGCTCTCGCTGGAACCACTGCTCTCTGCTGAAAAACTGGGGTCTTCTTCTTGTTATCCTGCCGCTGGAAAGCTGATGCTGGCCTCTTCAAAGAAGCTCTCTTCTCTTCAAGGTAAACTTCCATCTCCGCTCCTGCATGCAAGCTGCTGACAAGGCTTCCTCCATGGAACGATGTCCTAATGCCACTAGCCTCGTCCTCAGGGACGGCTTCAACCCCATGATAAATTTCTTTACCTTCCTCCGCTCATCTGCCACAATGTGAGGCGCATACTTGGACAGCTCCGCAAATCTTGCCTCATACTCAAGTACACTCATTGACCCCTGGGTCAATGTCAAAAACTCCTGCTCCATGCGGTCCTGCACGTGCTCTGGAATATATTTCGCCTTGAACAAACGGACGAATTCAGTCCATGCGACCTCCATAGCACCATCCTCAAACTGTGTGCGTAGTACAGAGGACCACCACACATCGGCACGCTCCTGAAAAGAAGGTAAGTACATCTAAGATATATTCCAACCAATACCCATAAACTCCTTAAAATCTATCTTTTACCTGCAGCATATAAGTAGCTAAGGACACTCTCTCCTCTTCCGCACAACGAAGGCACGAAAGATCTTCTCCGTCTCTCTAAGCCAACTCTCCGCAAGAATGGGATCACTCTCCCCCTTAAAGAAAGGCGGGGTCATCCTCCGAAATCTTTCCATCATAGGCACTCCTCCAAAAACTGCATCCTGAGCAGGTGCCCGAGCCTACAATCCAAAACATCTCTCAGATGACAACTCTTCCAGTTAACACCTTGAATAATTCTTGCAGCTACTGACCTGAACCTGCGCCTGCAATGCCGCTGTAGTCTGAGCCTGAGTCTGCATCGCATGCACTAATCCTTGCATCAATGCTCCGTAGTCTACAGGTGGTGGTGGGGGTGGCAAAGGTACACCAGTCTGGTCCTGAGCCTGCTGATCACCCGCTGACTCATCACCTCGAGCCGGGCCAGCTCCTCTACGTCCACGAGTCGCCATAGTCTGCAAAATAAACATCCTATTTAATAACCTATCATTCTACATGATTTGGACTAATTCTTTATGCAGACAAATATGAATACAATTCTGATATTCTATTTATGTACATGTTCAACCTGGATCGCTCTGATACCAATCTCTGTAACGCCCCTCTTAGACCCAGTACAGTTACACCAACTCACATTGGATCTAGTAGAGGTATTACAGTGGAACGAATCCAACAATTTCAATACAGGTTGAAATATACACAAATAACTATTCAATTCCAATGATAATTAACAGACCATGGAATTAAACACTTGCAATCAGCATTTTATTCAAAAGCAAATCTAATGCATATTAGATAACAATAGTCCAAAGTTTATTACAATCCAATGAGCAGATGCATAAAGGAAATTACATAAGATTCTCACATACAAATTTCACTCAAAAACCCTCTATATCAACTAAGTCTCCACGTCCTCCCGCTCTGAGTCAGTCTGCACTAACTCCTCCGTATCCTGTGGCTCTCCTGAAATGTTAAGCAAGTATGAGTCTACAAGACCCAGCAAATCACATGGAAGACAGTTCAAGATATTAACAGTATTTTAATTTCAAAACATGGTAGTATATTAACATTCCATTCATTGATATCATATACTTTCTTACTATAGTTCTATGTCCATTGACAATTATTCATTTCATAGTGATACTAACTATTAAGGAAATAAAACTGTTTCTCATGTAGCATGGAATTTCTTTGAACAAGTTCACATGTAGGAATGTGAGCATATAACATGTAGTATGTAGCATGTAGAACAATTAGACATGTAACTTGTAGCATGTAACATGTAGCATGTAAAACAGGTAGACATGTAACTTGTAGTCATTTTCATATAGTTGCCAAGACATAGCCCACACTAAATTAGAGATCAGTAGTCATTTATCATTCACTTATCACCTAGGCAATGCGGTGATGAAGTCATGGTATTTGCGCAAAACCGGGGAAAGTCCTTCCCACCTTGACCAGTAGAACAAGTCTACCTCCAGGATTTCAATCCGTTGCCCACGGATTCATTTCTTTACATGTAGGTGAACCATTACCATAGGGGCATCTACGGTGTAGTTCCTTGTAGGAATCTCTAAGATAGCAATGTCTTATTGGCATCATTGTTATAATGCATACACTAGCATATAATAGATAGTGACATTTCATTTCATACTAATTAACATGAGTCAATGCAATATTTCAAAGTACAACACTTTCAGTTCTGAAATCCTATTTACTGTACAACAGATTTCTATCATGATACAAATTTTCATTCTTGCATTTTCATTCATTTTTATTCAATTTTTAAGTGTAATATATGGTTCAGAAATTTATAACAGAACGTACACATGTCTGAAATTTCTGAAATTTTGACAGAAATTCGAAATCAGTAATCACAATACACATGCCAAATTTCATAATTTTCTGATTTCTGCAACTATTTTTCATGAAATTAACTCTATTAAATCAACTAACTAACATGGTTTAATATTGAGAAAAGCTCACAATTTTCACATGAAACAGACACATCATATCTATTGCAGAAATCTACACATCAATTAACATGCTTTCTTTTACATCATTGCACTTATCTTATACAATTTAAACCTTCATTATTGTCATGTAATTATGCATGTTCATCAATTCATATATATATAGATATATAGAACCTGCACATTACAGAAATAGACAGTCCATAACATTATCATACACTAATATTACATGGCTGAAACGCATACATTCATAATTTATGCAATTAGACCCATTCACTCGGATTTCTGGAAATATACAATTCTGGTAACTTGACGTCAATGGTAAGATGTTACTATAATCGACGTCCATATACGTTTCGTTAAGTAATTATAGGCGGCGGCACATAGCGCCGTTACATATAAAGACAGACAGAAAATACATATATATTTCGGGATGAACTAGACGGCAATCGATATTGCCGTTTACATAATATAGGCGGCAATACCCTTGACGTCGAGTTCTAGGACACAGAAAAACACAGAAACCTGCATGAAATGACAACGTTTCTAACCCTTCCCGTAGGTTGTTTACATGCTTTAAAAATACGGAAAAATGTTAAATACTTAGTATATCATATCCTAAACTAAATCCCCCATGTAACTTGCCTCAATCCCTCCTAATGGAGTGTCGAATCCGAGCTCGAAGAAGCCCGTCTCGCCAGGGAGACAGTTCTTTCCTCCTTCTTCAAGCAGTCCGAAACCTCCTCCGATGAAGTTCCTCCGCCTGGATGAGCTTTTGGGCACGTAGTCCTATGATTCTCCTCGGTGTAGATGCCTTCAATCCGCACGAACAAGCACCAGATCGCTCTGCAATTCCTCCTCGGCCCTCTTTCTCTCTTCCAGAACTAAGGCAAAACCCTCTTTCTTCCTGCGAGATCTGGTCTTATAAAGACCTCTCAAGCAAAAGCCAAACCCAACCCTGACCCTCGGATCTAAACGCCTCGGATCAGCTCATTAAAGCCTTCCCGAAACGGCCGTTTCCTTGATCCGGAACGGAAAGCTCAAAAACAGGCAAGTCGACTTAACGTCAATACAGGTTGTCGTTTATCCCAGATATAAACGTCCATCGTTGATGTCGTTTATATTCTTACCCATAATTAAAATAATTCAGAAAATATAAACGTCAATACCTATCGTCGTTATATCCTATAAACGGCATGCGATGTTGCCGCTTACAAGCTTTAACGTCCAATGATCTTGACGCCTAGTTCTACACAGAACAGAAATCAATTTATGCAGAAATAAACACACAATGAACAGAATACATTCAAAGAAATTCTAGGGTACCAGAATCTGTGACTCTATTATCTCCAATTAAAAGGGATATTCTCATAATCAAACCCATTAAATGAAAAGAATAATTGGCTTTGTTAAATGGACCCATTAGAAATTTGTGGGCTAAAATAGGGATTTTTAAAAGGGGAATAATAGGAAAATACCCTAAATTCGTAACTCAAGTATTGTTTAAATAGAAAAGAGGTATTTAAGCATTAAAAAGCTAATTTAAGATAGAATTGGATTTCTAAACCTACCCTAATTGCTTGGCCATGAATTTAGATCCCATCCTAACCCATTAGAAGTTGTCAAGCTTAGAAGAAGGAAGGAATTAGGAAATCTCAGAATTAATAGGAGTTAGAGTCCTATTAGAAATAGAAAGGGAGAATGCTTAAATACTCTCCTAAATCCCCATGGCCGGCCCTAGCTCGTTGCCAAGGGTTGCTGGACCAGGAGGAGAGGCCAAGGAGGAAGAGATCTCGTGGGGAGAAGAACCTCTCAAGCTCTCATCCCCGTTCTTCAAAGTTCTAGCCCTAGTAGAGAAAAAAAGTCAAAGGTAGGCATTCTCATGAACAAAATCTAATTAAATTTGTTTGTAGATTGTTCCATGCATCAGGAACAAACCCCTTTTGTTTCATAATTTTTGTTCACTCAATCTTTTGATCTCGATTTTTGAATCTCTGCAAACCCCATAAACCCGAACCTTCATGTTTAATTCATATCTCCTTGAATACTCTATCCCATGCCTCGAATTTTTATTGGAGATACTGATGATTGTTAGGAATCTTTTACCCTTAAAAGCCCTAATTTTCCTCCGCCATATTGCTCGAATTAAATCTTTGATCTCTACTATACACAATTTCATGTTCTTCATGAATAACTTGATTAAACCATGCCTAAATCCTGTCTGTTTTCAAATCCCTATTTACTGTAAGTACCCATATATGTCTAGACCCGTTTGCAACTTCTTTTGTGATTTTTCGTTGATTGTACATTTAGTTATGAATTTTCGAATCATCATGTGTCAAAAGAAGGAAACTTGGCCCGCAATCCCATGCTCTATCCTTTTCCCGCTCGAACTCAGGTACAGTACCTGAGAACGCGACGACTAGATAGGCCGCACTCTCAGGGCTGGTCACAACAGTGCATCCGTCACGTTCTGAACGCGACAGAGGCTGTCGTCGCGTTCTGGCCGCTTAATTAGACAAGCCTGTCGCGTTCTTTACAAGGCCATGTCCTGTTCTTTCTTACCCCGTCGCGACCCTCATATGGGTACATCGCGATCTGTGATTTTTGCATGAAAACCCATAATTCATGATTCTTTGACCCTCTACAGTGCCTGTACCTTCTATTAACAGTCATACAATGCAGTAAATATACCTGTCATAAATTGAACATTTATGTGTGTTTAAAATACATACACATGACCACTTTCTATCTATAATTTCTCTTACACATGCACACACTTGAACCATCCAAATATGGTTGAACTTGGCATGAAAATACCTCTTCACACATTTGGTAATTATATATTTAAAATGCCCTATTTTAAATATACTTGTCTACGTTTTCTCGCAAAGATTTGGAATACCGCTATCGACGCTCCACTGTTCTAGAATTCCTCTAGAACGTCGGGCACTTGTTTCTATACACACTTTTCTCTTGATTTGGATGAACTCTCCGTCAGATATTCCTTCTTCTCGGACTAGTGAATCCTTGTTCAAGGGCTCCGTAAGTCTCCTCTGTCCATAGATTTCCACATGGTCGACGAGCTGGTTGTACCCTAACACCTATAACACCCTTTGGGATCAATATGGTCCAAACGGTTATTAGAAGTTCGCTCTTATCCTGAATCATGCCGAACCTCTAGACTTGTGCATAACATGGCCAGTGGAAGGTAGTGAATTCTACCTGACTACCAACACCAAGTGCGCGTGTTGTGCAACCGCTACTAACGCTTGTTTACTCGACTTTTATGTGCATTGACCTGTTGTTCTCGTCTATACTTTACTCGCTCATCTATTCACATCCACTCTACTATCTTATCTATTCATATAGTGCTCTTATCTATTTCTTGTACTCTCTATTGGCCATTAATTGATTGTCTAAAGATAAATAACATAACCAATGCCAGCGCAATAGGGCCCGATCTGGTCCTGCGGAGAGCACCCGAAAGTGCCATTTGCCCGCGAGACTTAAATGATTAGGATGTCAGCATTACATCCAAGTGCCATACTATCAAGATTAATCTATGACAATCAAAACAAAGTGCTATATTCTCTCGTTGTCTATTGACGACAAAAGTGCTATATTCTCTCTAGGCTATCTACGAATAACCAAAGTGCCATTACTATCTCGATTGACGAAAGGTAATCAAAAGTGTTGTACTATTTCGATTGATGAAAATCAATCAAAGTGCAATTTACTCTCTACATGGCCAATTACTATCTCTCTCCTTGCTAGACATGTCGCTTGCTACTGCTTGATAATGTCGTTACTTGCTATTGCGTTGTTATCATTTCATATCGTGATTTGACTTTAATCATCGTGCTATACTTGATTCATTTGCTATCTGAACCATGTTACTTGTGCTATTACTTTCTCAACTTTACATGACTCTCTCTATCATTAGTTAGTCTGCCATTTAAAGCATTAATCATTTAAAACCTGCTTGACTATTGAGATTTAAGTCCTACTGGGCGTTATCGCTCACCCTTCGTTATTTGTTATTGTGTCTCAGGTAAGTTGGACAATGACGTTACACACACCAATGGGACAGGACCAGAGTGATGAGCGACGTGGAGTTAGTTGATGAAGTTACCTTAGTACAATGGAGTCTAGTAGTTATTACTTTAGATTTCTTTTCAATGTAATGATGTCATTGAGCCCTATGTATTGGCAATTTTCATCCTTGTTTCTTTTGATCCGTTTTGGTTCCGAACCGCTCCCAAGACAGAGTCTGTGTTACCTGCCTGGCACATGCATGTCCCTCTAAAATAAAACCTGCAGGCCAATCAGCTAGGGTACCTCTCAATCGAGGGGTTGATCATCCCTTTCTTTCTCCTTCTCGTCCAGACTTGTGTCTTTCTTGCATTCGGCTCGAGCAGCTAACTTGGGGCATCCAAGAAGATTCAAATTGCTTATTGGTTAGATCGGGTGTCTCTTTACCTTGGCTCCTGCCTTTTCACTTCGCTCCACGTCATTTCCACTTCGCTGTCATTTCATGACACCACCGCTACACTTCCGCTATGCTCCCTTGCAAAGTGGAAGCCAAGGAGGGTCAATCTGTAGACACCCGATTCTGGCCTATAAGTCGAACCATTATTCTTGTTCTCTTAATGAGCCCCTAGTTGGTCACTCACCTTGCGCCCATCTTTAGCCTTGCTTTGAGCCCATTAAAAGCCCAAATCCCATCCAATTATCTCTTGAAGAGTCCTTGTGCCTTATTATTGATTATTCATTCAAATGATTGGTTAGAAATTCAAGAATAATCGATTTTCTTTGACGCAAAGGGTCGCAGCGCCGCGTTAGCCTTTGTCGCGCCCCCCATGGCCGTTGCGACAACCCATGCATATTCATGCATGTGGCCTTTGTGTCGCGACCATCCTGGTCATCGCGACTATCCTTATCGCGCCCCTACGATCCGTCGCGACTACAGCCGAGTGCGCTGGCCTCCGCAACCACCTCCTATTTATCCTCTTATGGCCTTATCTCTATCCTAGGCAACCTCCCAACCCCCTGGCCGCGGTTTGAGGTTCAAGGACCCTTGAGGATCACCCTAGGACTCTCCCATGTGGATTTACATGATTTTATCATCTCATTTTGGGTCATTATCACTTAATGACGGGATTTTCTCTCTCCTCTTCTATATAAGCAAGCCTTCTGTTTCAGAGGGGGAGAGAGCCCCTTTTCGCCACGAAGTGCTGCCGAATTCTTGCCAGACCCGACACTTAGCTCGTGGCCCTCTCATTCCTCCCCATTCCATCACATTTTCTTCACCAAGTCATGCATACTTCCTCATCCATGGAGCTTGGTGCTCGAAGAGGGCGACTTGCACTTCTTCTACAGTTTCTAAAACACTAAAGGATGCTATCTGAAGCCAGGGAGTCGCCCCATTGGGGCTCTTTCTCCTCTTCCTCTCCCCTTTCTCCTTTCCTACATTTTACTATTTTCATTTAGATAGGACGCATTCCCTCTTTTCTTCCTATGTTTTTATGCACCCAAGGGGTTTAAAACCACCCCCCTGGTTCGTTCCCTCCATGCTCTCCCCTTTCCTTTCATTTTTGAATAGATGCTACGCTTAAATACGTTCTAACAGGGTTTTCTTTATTGTTTTCTTCATTTTGGCAAGCACACAAGCATTATCCAACGAGGAGCTCTTGTCCTCTGGCCGGCCGGAGGACAGGAAGAAGGTCCCAATCCATTTCTCTCGCACTACAGAGAACACGCCTGGCACGGCGGTCGCGACAACGGAGATGCACCCTGTCCGGGCATCACGACATCAGCTCCCTCGCGACGGGGAGACCTGTCGCGACAAAGGTCAGTGCCCTGTTCTCTCTCCTTTTCCTAGCAATGTTAGCTTATTTTAATTCTTAATCATGGCAACTAGCTAGGTGGCGATCACATCCAATTTTCCCATGCTTTTTATGCATATTTTAAAACATGTTGCATGTTTCGAGGGGTGCACAACCCCGTGATTACAACGTTCTCAGGGTTTCTGCCTGAAGCTGAGAAGGAAAAACCTTGCCTTGGATTGCAGTCCAAGCTTTCCAAGATTGGAACAGGGGTGTTTAAAAATCAAAATCTCTATGTACAGTTGATGAAAAATCATGAAACAAGTTTTAAATGAAACTAGACTTTCAAGAGTATAAACAATAAAGAGTAATTAGAAACTTATCATGGTATTGATAGGCTATGATCTGGTTCTTTCTCCATGAACACATAACATGATACAATGATGGAAAAATAATTAATTCGAGCAAGGTACTCAATAGAAATTGGGGAAAATCATGGCAAACGATTCCTGACAACATGTAGTATGCACAGTAAAAATTGCACAGCACGAGATCAAGTGGAGATAGAGGTTTAGGGTAAACATGATGGGTCGAGTACATGTTCTTAACAGAACTTCCAACAACAAATTCACATGATAGGGTCAATAGAAATTTGGGAAAAGAGAGGGCTTTTGTTCCTGGTATCAAGAGCAGTCTACAAGCGAGTAATTTAGTTTAGCTTGTGAGATTGCCTACCTTTGGGACGATTTGACTTCTAGGGCTAGAACTCGAAGAACAAACTTGTAGATCTTCTAGCAAACCTTCTCCCAATGATTTCCTTCTCCTTTGGCCTCTCCTTCACGTTCAAGAAGTCCTAGAAACGCAATAGGGAAGGCTATGAAGGGATTGGGGTGTATTTATTCATTTAGCATGTTTAATTCCTAATACAACTCTAACTTCCATAAAACTCCGAATTTTCCTTGTTTCCTCCAACCTTCCTAGCTTTGCTCCTCCTGATTGGGTTAGGTTGGTTCCAATTTCATACCTAGCTAACAAGAGTAGGGTTAGAAGTCCAATTTGGATGGATGCTAGCTATATTATTGATTCCCTTGCCTTTTAAATTTAGGAAGCAATAGGGTTACAAATTTTAGGGTATTTTCTCTTATTCCATATTTCAAAACTCCTATTTTGGCCCAATAACTTATACATGAACCATTTATTAAAGCCTATTTATTAATTCCATATTGTAGATCTCATAGATAATTTGAGAAATAAAAAATTGATGAGTCGATCCACAGATATTTGAGACTATGTCCTTTTCTCCCTGCTTCATACCGTGCGGCATGCTGAGCGTTGTGTGTGCTTGATTGCTTTTGCATATCCTCCTTTTCTTCTACTTCATTTTTGCTTCGGGTGCCTTATTGAATACGTGACGGATTCAGACGTCGCATATTACGTGTTTGATACGCGACTGACAAAACAGTCGCGGTTTACTTGTTGTTTCCACGATGGTTTCAGCCATCATGTTTCTATTGCAGACCGCACCACAGGGACCAGCCGTGGCTCTGACAGCTTTCTGGGGCTCTTGGATCCTCCTAGGCTTCGAACACCTTCTTGGTAAGGGCGACCTCTCCTTTGGGCATTTCGTCTCATTGGACTAGGGGACCTTTACCATGACCTTCATAAGTCTCCGTACCATGTGGATTCCCTCATGACGGACCGAGCATGTTGTACTATCTTGAAGACCCAAGTTTAGATATCCTGTTGCGTGGTGAGTTTGTAAGCTTAGCTGTAGTGACCTAGATACTTATGCCCAATAAGGTTCCATATTCAGACCCGCCTCCCGTGAACGGACTGAAGTCTCGCAAGGGATAACTCACACACGGGTCTAGTAAGAATATAAAAGACAATCACAAGAGTATAAGATACAAGAAAGTACATGTACTCATACTCATTTACATTAAATTACTTTGTCTCAATACATTATTACATGTCCAAGAGAAAAGTACAACTACCTGGGGCATACCCCGAGAGAGCAAAGCTCACACGACAACAACTAAAGCTCAACTGTTGGAGGTACAAGTCTGCCATGACATCGCTGCAAACCAAACACATAGCTAACACCTGAAAATAATTGTAAGGGAGTGAGTCTTAGAAAGTCACGGGCTCAATAGGGACTGTAGACGCGAGATTTGGCCCATCCCCACGTGGTCTATCGCCCATTAAGACTTTTTGACTGCTTGTTGACTCACCTCGGATCCCATGTGAACGTCAACATCGATGGTTGTTTACCCCAGGTTGACGGCACACTTTCTTGACGTCTACTCAAGTTGACGGCAACATAGGTTGACATCTA
>CM024758.1:53423823-53565043 GCA_014218235.1 Colocasia esculenta
AGGGTTTCTGAAAGAGACAAGGAGGAGAGGCCAAGGAAGAGGAGGAAGGAGAATTCGTGGGGAGAAGAAATTCTCAAAGCTCTCAACCCCGGTTCTTCAAGTTCTTACCCTAGGAAGGAAAAACGAGATCAAAGGTAGGCATTCTCACGAGCAAAACTAAATCAATTTCATCTGTAAGTTGATCTGAACCTCAAGATCAAAGCCCTCTTATCTCATATTTTTCCATCGAGCAAATCTTTTGTTCTAATTTTGAAGTTTTGTAAACACCATGACCCCAAACCTCTTTTTAATTCTGGATGTAGCACCCCCGAAAATTTTAATTACATAAAAACTCAAATAAATGGAAATAAATAATTTCCATAATATCGGAGTATTTAAAACTACGTATCATTAACGTATATGCTAAAACACATCGGAAAATTTCGTAAAAATTATAAATCAACCCCAAACATTATTATAAATGTTCCACACAAAAAATTTGTTCCAAGAAAAATCTGATTAGCCAAGTTTAAAGTATTTTGCGACTTATTATCGTAATCCATGAATAAGTCAAAAAAATATTATCACACGTACTTGGATGAGTCACAAAATTAAAAAAAAATCATATATGGACTTAAAATAATATCCTTTAATGACCCATCAAGAAATTTGGGTCAATAAAAAATATTAGGCTAGGTTTAAGAGTTATTGTGACCGATTATCCAAATTAGGAAACAAGTCGGAAAACCATTAACACAAAAATACGAGCAACCAAAATTAAATAAAAATGTTGGAGAGAACTTCCAACATTATATATTAATGACCCAATATCATAATTTGGCCAATGGACCACATATAGCCCAAAAATCAAATGAAGCAAGAAAATGCATAGAAATTCGCAACTTTAAATTAAGCTGAAATTAGAAGAGGCAATTAGAGTTGAATTGGGAAGACATCTTGCATTCTTGGCAACCCATTCGTGCCTAACTATGGTGGGAGGTTTCCTAAAGCCTCACTCACTCAAATGGAGGAAGAAATCCTCAAAATAGGAAACTAGTATGTCAAAACCGCAAACCCTAGCTTCCTAGTTACAATAGGACTCCTAACACCTTGGTAGCTTAAATACTCTTCATAAAAACCCTTGGGACGAGTTTACATCTTGTTGGGGTCGTGTGGAGCATCTTGGTGGCTGGGGAGCAGGAGATCGCCCAACCAAGCCGTTCTTCTTCCCTTCTCGTGCTGGACCTGCACAAACCTCCACTTGAAGTCGACCAAAGGTGAGTCAAACCATACCCAAACCTTGCAAGGCCTATACCCCTGGAAATTTGGTCAAGTCTACATTCTAACCTAAGTGGAATGCCAAAATTCCATGCAGTATACACGAAGTATTAAGCGTTCTAAAACAGTGGTCTGAACATGGGTTTCTGAAAAAATGGGACTTCTTCAACCCAGAATGTAGGTTTTCTCGGGCCAAACCTTAACATATCCAATAGCAATGTGTAGAGCATCAAGTTAACTTTCGTTTCCCACTCGTTTCATCGAATTCCAATGAGTAGATTTTGAGTTATCAGCGTTTCCCCAAGTCGCGCTGTTAGGGCTTTTCCCGTTCTATATGTTGCATGAGATTCGAGACCGAATTAGAGCAAACCCACAACATGGGAGTTTTTCTACTAGTTGTCCTAGTCATGTCTTGTGTTTAACAATTTGTCTAAATATCATTAGTTAGAGAGTTATAAGTGTGGCAAGAGGGTCGCTGCATGATACTACGTTTTCGGGTGCACTTGGCTTTTACGTTTGTGTTTGACTTGATTAAAGCCTGTTGAAAACATCATTGTTTTCTAATTCCGATTTACTGTAAGCACCCTTGCATGTCTAGGTTGGTTTAAAACTAGTTTCATAATTTTTCATGTACTGTACCAATTTGTTCTTAATTTTAGAACAACCCTGTGTCAAAACAGGGAAAGTGTGTCCGCAATCCAAAGCACTGTCCTTTCTCTGTCGGACGCAGGCCAAGGACCTGAGAATGGATGGATTGATAGGCCGCATTCTCAGGCAGATCGCGACAAGAAATCCCATCGCGATCTATGATCGCGACAGAACCGCCGTCGCGACCTGACCTCTGGGTCTGACAGCCTTGTCCCTTCTTCATATGAACCCATCGCGAACTGCCTGCCTGATCAGACAAGCCTATCACGATCCTTACAAGGCACTGTCGCGTTCTGATCTGAACCCGTCGTGACCCTTACAAGGGTCCGTCGCGACCTCAGGATTTTGCATGAAACCCCACTTATTTTCTTGCAAATCCAAACGCTTATACCGATGTGATTAATATGATTTAGTGTGTAATTCACATGTATTGGATTTGATCATTGCACGATGGTTATTTAATGTCTTAAAAGTGGTTACCCATTAAAAGTTTTAATTACATGAATGTTATTCTAATTGCTCTTTAAATGTTATGATCCATTCATGCAATTTGCGATTTAATCTTCCTATTATTCTACCATGTTTAAAATGATAATTTGTTATCTTAAAACTTGCAAACCCCGATTAGTTAAAGTTCATAGTTTCATGTCATGCCTTCATGTTAAGTGTTTTCCGCGAGTTTAGAACCGGTGGTTTGTGGTTTGAGACACGCGTACATCACTACACACTTACACTCTAGGCAGCCCTTTCTTGGAAAATTGGAAACTCTCTACCGGTCATTCCGAATCGGTAGACTACGACCTTTTCTCCAAGGCCTTCGTAAATCTCCTCTCACCATGGATTCCCACATGGCCGACGAGTTGGTTGTACCATTGAAGTTCCCCGAGATAGCGTGCACTTCCTCTCTCTTCTTGTTCTCGTGAGTGGGATTGACAATCTAGACTAAAGCCATTAATATAAAGATTGAACTAAAGTATAAATCGTAACGTTATGCTGCCAAATTTATCTCTTGACCATTGTTATCATGAAATCATGTTCAATTTACTTATTACTTATTCTCATCATCATCATGAACATGACTTACATATGCTTACTTATTGAACTCTTATTGGCCATTGTTAATGACTGTGGGTATCTACATTTAAAAATGAAATGAGATGTTGCCGGGCACGGAGAGTGTCCAAGGGCTCCAGTCTAGCCCCAATGACGGAGAGTCATAAATATACTGTTAACCATGGGGTATAATGATTACTGGCGTTGCATCTACGCTGGGAGTCTTGCTTGCTTGTGAATGATAGATACAATAACCACATACACGTGTCTTAGTGTACATTATTGAAGGATCTTTTCTTGGTGTACATTAGTGTCTACGTGCCTGATTAGTGTACATTATCGTGCTCGTGCGTGCTTGCTTGCTTGCGTGATATGGCTATCCTGCATTAATGCAATTTACATGATATATGCATGCTTGTTACATGCCTCACTCTTGACAACATATTGCTCATTATATTCTTGCTCTATCACGATCACTCTCTCTCTAGCTTGTTTTCATGTATCATGTTTTAATGAGTTTTATTCGTACATGCATATCATGACATTCATCGTGCTTACCTAGTTCTAAATTGCTAATCACTTATATCATTGCCCGCAGATTGAGATATAATTTCTACTGGGCTAGTTTGCTCATCCCCTACTTTTAACCCTTCTAGGTGATTATGACATTTAAGAGGAGGAGCAAGTCGAGGATGGGAATGCGTCCGAGTGATGAGCGTCCCAACTATGAGTCTAGTTACAGTAGCTTGCTTTGAGAGTTAGAACATGTAGTAGGATGTGAGGAGTAATATGTACTTTTCCTTTTTATTGAGTCTAGTCCTGTTATCCCATAGTCTATGTAAGACCCAGAATCCGCATTACCAGTAGTAACCAGTAACCCGAGTTCTGACCCGCTAACCACGAGACAAGCTCGGAAGGGTAGGAATTTAGAGTCCGAGGAACTATATGTAAGAAGATACACACCATGCAACAGTAAAATTCCACTATTAGAACATATCATATACAACTCAGTCTGAGCAAGGTACAGAGTACAGAAGTACAACAAAAAGTACTACTCACTGTAACTAGGGAGCACCAACACCGGAGTGGCTAGACTCGCCTGGAACGGGAGTCGACGAAGACCCACCTGAAAGGGAAGGGAGTGAGTCTCAAGAAAGACCCCCAGTAGGGAAAAGTAACCCCACGGGCAACAGTCTAAAGTGCGGAAAGTAAAACTGTAAGTAAGTACACGTCACACCACACACAAAACTGTAAACCACGCGGCTCAGTAACACACACTCACACACACAGCAAGTAGGACTCAGCTAGGGTCTGTGGCTCGGCGTCCCTCACCACAGAGGCTCTCAACCCCAGCCACGTGTGCACACTACAGACGCTCTCTCTCGCGTCTGGTCCACGACCGGTTTTTCCCCTACGCTTGACCCTAGCGGTAGAGAAGGGGCTCCACGGAGACCGGCTCAAACCACCAAAAGGAGTACGCACAGGACAGAGCCGCACTCGCGTCCTGGCTCACTAGCGGAGGACAACCACACGCTAGTCGTCTAGACGGAGTCGCACCCACGCCTAGGTAACACAACAGAAACGGGTACACGGTAACGCAACGCGCGTACAACAGACGGAACACACTCAACGTCTGAAACCCCGTACAGTAAGTAAAACACCTCGTGCTAAAACCTACTACTCGATTCACAGGCGGAGTCACACTCTAAGCCTGGCTCACATGTGCTATTAGGGCGGACATCACATGTCAATCGCCTCTAACCACACAACTCAACTGCTGCTGGGACAGGATATAAACGGCCTGATCGATTGCCGCCAACATGGGGTAAACGGCAACCCTCATGTCGTTAACAGGAACTAAACGGCCATCGACCTTGTCGTTTAAATCACCCCTGAAGATCTCAACGTCAACAGATGTGGACGTTGATATCTTCAGCTCCCCATACCCAGAACTGAACCGAATCAGTCCAAAAGGGCAAAACCACTAAACTAAACTCCGACTGATGGAGGGGAATACATCCTCTCATCAATCCCACTATCAGAACATCAAAATAGACAATCTAACACCTAGATTATCCAAACCACCCTCAATTCCGGCATGATATAACCCAACCCTAAACCATGAATTACACACCAATTTGCTTAATTGGACATGCTGGTTTGCTGGGGAGGGTATAGAGGTTAAGTCCCTACCTCAGAACGCCTTACAAATCCCCAAACAGCCACCAAACGCGCCGGATCTCCCCGAAGACTCCGCGCGAATCACGCCAAAACCACGCTTCCCACCGATCTAGCAACACCGCACGATCCAGGGGCTTCCCACGAGCTCAAATCACCAACAGAAGCTGCAGAAATCAAGAAAAGCTAAGGTGGAGGGAAAGGAGGAAAAGAGAAAGGTAGGTTCTGCTCTCGGGCTGCACTATTTCAACAGGACTGGTTAGTCGACGTCAACATCAATGGCCGCCTACTGAACCGCCTGCAGACTGACGTCCACATAGCTTGTCGTTGAGTTCAAGCTCAGACGTCCACATCGATGGACGCTGACTCTGACTCAACGGCAAGCCCTGGCCGTCAACCACACAAACCACTACAGATCCAATAAGGATCCACTAAAGACCCGAGACCTTACAGCTCTCCCCCCTTAAGAAATTTTGCCCTCAAAATTCAAACAACACAAGGAAGAAAACTCACCAAAGAGGTACGGAAAATGCTCGCGCATTTCGTCCTCCCGCTCCACGTCGACTCACCACCGGAGTGCCGCTGCCACGCAACACGAACTAAAGGGATAGCCTTGTTCCTCAACCTCTGAACTCGGCGATCCTCAATGTGCAACGGAAACTCGGGTACAGTCAACACTGGAGTCACCTCAGACCACTCTGCACTCTGCAGAACGTGAGTCTCGTCAGAAAGATACCTCCGAAGCATCGACACGTGAAACACGTCGTGCACTGCTGCCAACTCTGACGGAAGCTCTAGTCTATACGCTAAACCTCCGACACGCTCAGAAATGGTGAAAGGCCCAATAAAGCGAGGACTCAACTTTCCACGCTTACCAAACCTCACCACTCCCTTCATAGGAGACACACGAACAAACACCTGGTCTCCTACCTGAAACTCGAGCGGTCGTCTGCGCTGATCTGCATAACTCTTCTGCCGACTCTGAGCTGACTGAAGCCTCTGCCTCACAAGCTGAACTACCTCAACTGACTGCTGAACCAACTCCGGCCCGTGACAACTCGTTCGCCAACCTCGAACCAGTCAAGAGGAGTGCGACACGGTCGTCCGTACAAAGCCTCATATGGTGCCATACCGATACTAGAGTGATAGCTATTATTATATGCAAACTCGACCAACGGCAAGTGAGCTGTCCACGATCCCTGCCACTCCAAGCAACAAGCTCTAAGCATGTCCTCCAAAGTCTGGATAGTCCGCTCTGACTGACCGTCTGACTGAGGGTGGTAGGCGGAACTAAAAGCCAACTCTGTCCCCAAAGCTCTCTGGAAACTGCGCCAGAATCCAGAAGTGAAGCGAGAATCTCTGTCTGACACGATAGAGATCGGCACTCCATGCAAAGGAACAATCCGCTCTACGTACAACACAGCCAACCTACTCACACCCCAACTAGTCCTGACAGGCAAGAATCTGGCAGTCTTCGTCAATCTATCCACAAGAACCCAAATGCTATCAAAACCTCCAGCTGTCCTCGGCAAACCAGAAAACAAAGTCAGTGTAACATGGTCCCACTTCCACATCGGAATCTCTAACGGCTGCACAAGTCCTCCTGGATGCTGATGTTCGGCCTTCACCTGCTGACAGACCAAACACCTCGCAACAAAAGCCGCTATGTCTCTCTTCATCCCAGGCCACCAAAACTGATGTCTCAACCTGTGATACATCTTGGTCGACCCTGGATGAATTGAGTACCTGGAACCATGTGCCTCCTGCAACACGACTCTCCTGATAGACTCCTCAACAGGAACATAGAGTCTATCTCGGAACCTAACAGTCCCGTCCTCGCAAAGCTCAACCTCTGGGAGAAGTACACTGTGTAAACACAACTCGGGATCTGCCTGCTGAGCCTCAGCAACCTGTCTCACAATGGCGGGAGCTGCTAACAAACTGCCCAACATACACTGACGACGACTGGAAGAAACTCTGAAAGACCCTTGTCGCAGACTGCCACAACTGCCACTCTCTAAGCATCAGATGACTCATCTGTGCTTTCCTACTCAAGGCATCTGCAACTACATTCGTCTTTCCAGGCTTATACTCAATGCTGAATCATAGTCTTTCAGGTATTCCATCCATCGACGCTGCCTCATATTCAGATCCCTCTGAGAAAACACATATCTCAAACTCTGGTGGTCGGTACGGACAACAAAGCTCACTCCGTACAGGTAAAGACGCCAAATCCGCAAAGCAAACACCACAGCTGCAAGCTCTAGGTCGTGGGTCGGGTAACTCTCCTCGTGGGGCTTAAGCTGGCGAGACGCATAAGCCACCACTCGGCCCTGCTGCATCAAAACTGCACCCAAACCAACACCTGAAGCATCTGTGCAAACCTCAAAACCATCCTCACCTGAAGGTAAGGCAAGAACTGGCGCCGACGTAAGCAGTCGTTTCAACTCTATGAAACTCTGCTCACACTGCTCCGACCACACAAACTGAACTCCCTTTCTCGTCAACCGAGTCAAGGGTGCAGCTACCTGAGAAAAATCTCGAACAAATCTGCGGTAGTAACCTGCCAAACCCAGAAAGCTACGAATCTCAGACACAGATCTGGGACTCTCCCACTGCAAAACTGCCTCAACCTTCGCTGGATCCACAGAAACTCCCTCACCTGAGATCACGTGCCCTAGAAAGTGAACCTGTTGTAGCCAAAACTCACACTTGCTAAGTTTGGCATACAACTGGTGCTCTCGCAAAGTCTGCAACACGATCCTCAGGTGCTCGGCGTGCTCCTCCGAAACGGAGTACACCAGAATGTCGTCAAAAACACTACGACAAACTGGTCCAAGAACTGGTACAACTCTCCGTCCAGACGTAAGTAGGACAGAAGGCTCTCTCAAAGGAAACGACAAACTCCTGCCACGGAATCTGCCTAAGTGGACGAGACTGAAAAGTAGTCTCCCACTCAGCGGACCACCAAGTCAACGCCTGCGCCTGCAACTGGTAACTGGCTAACAGCACTCGCTCCTCGGGAACACACTCCATGGAACGAAAAGTCCGCTCCACTGCATCTAACCATGCTCGCGCTACATCTGGATCAGGCTGGCCCAAAAACTGAGGAGGCTGAAACTGCAAGAACTCCCTCAACACCCTCCCAGTACCACCCTGGGGTACCGGCGCGTCACGGTGCTGAGCAACAAACTGAGCCATCCCCTCAAGAAATCGAGTCATATCTAATCCCTGAGCTACCTGAGGTGGAGGTGGCGGCGGCGGAACAATACCACTATGCTCATCCTGTGGCAAAGGCTGCGTCTGCTGAGGTGGCGGAGCATCTCCAACCTCCGGACGAGTCACCTGCTCAGCTACTCCCTCTCTAGGACGTCGCCTAGGCGCCATAGAACTATACACAGAACAAAAATACACACATAAATACACTAACTAACTCCGGACTACATAGCTAGCTACAGAGCTGGCTACAACTGCAGCTGTACTCTTTAAACTCTGAGTTACATGATGGGTATTTCTTATATAATCTCATCAGACCACGCTCTGATACCAAACTGTAACGACCAGAATCCGCATTACCAGTAGTAACTAGTAACCCGAGTTCTGACCGCTAACCCACGAGACAAGCTCGGAAGGGTAGGAATTTAGAGTCGAGGAGACTATATGTAAGAAGATACACACCATGCAAAGCAGTAAAATTCCACTATATGAACATATCATATACAACTCAGAGTCTGAGCAAGGTACAGAGTACAGAAGTACAACAAAAAGTACTACTCACTGTAACTAGGGAGCACCAACACCGGAGTGGCTAGACTCGCCTGGAACGGGAGTCGACGAAGACCCACCTGAAAGGGAAGGGAGTGAGTCTCAAGAAAGAGACCCAGTAGGGAAAAGTAACCCCACGGGCAACAGTCTAAAGTGCGGAAAGTAAAAACTGTAAGTAAGTACACGTCACACCACACACAAAACTGTAAACCACGCGGCTCAGTAACACACACTCACACACACAGCAAGTAGGACTCAGCTAGGGTCTGTGGCTCGGCGTCCCGTCACCACAGAGGCTCTCAACCCCAGCCACGTGTGCACACTACAGACGCTCTCTCTCGCGTCTGGTCCACGACCGGTTTTTCCCCTACGCTTGACCCTAGCGGTAGAGAAGGGGCTCCACGGAGACCGGCTCGAAACCACCAAAAGGAGTACGCACAGGACAGAGTCGCACTCGGCGTCCTGGCTCACTAGCGGAGGACAACCACACGCTAGTCGTCTAGACGGAGTCGCACCCACGCCTAGGTAACACAACAGAAACGGGTACACGGTAACGCAACGCGCGTACAACAGACGGAACACACTCAACGTCTGAAACCCCGTACAGTAAGTAAAACACCTCGTGCTACAACCTACTACTCGATTGCACAGGCGGAGTCACACTCTAAGCCTGGCTCACATGTGCTATTAGGGCGGACATCACATGTCAATCGCCTCTAACCACACAACTCAAGACTGCTGGGAGACAGGATATAAACGGCCTGATCGATTGCCGCCAACATGGGGTAAACGGCAACCCTCATGTCGTTAACAGGAACTAAACGGCCATCGACCTTGTCGTTTAAATCACCCCTGAAGATCTCAACGTCAACAGATGTGGACGTTGATATCTTCAGCTCCCCAGACCCAGAACTGAACCGAATCAGTCCCAAAAGGGCAAAACCACTAAACTAAACTCCGACTGATGGAGGGGAATACATCCTCTCATCAATCCACACTATCAGAACATCATAAATAGACAATCTAACACCTAGATTATCCAAACCACCCTCAATTCCGGCATAATATAACCCAAACCCTAAACCATGAATTACACACCAATTTGCTTAATTGGACATGCTGGTTTGCTGGGGAGGGTTATAGAGGTTAAGTCCCTACCTCAGAACTCCTTACAAATCCCCAAACAGCCACCAAAGTGCCGGATCTCCCCGAAGACTCCGCGCGAATCACGCCAAAACCACGCGATTCCACCCGATCTAGCACACCGCACGATCCAGGGGCTTCCCACGAGCTCAAATCACCCAACAGAAGCTGCAGGAATCAAGAAAAGCTAAGGTGGAGGGAAAGAGAGGAAAAGAGAAAGGTAGGTTCTGCTCTCGGGCTGCACTATTTCAACAGGACTGGTTAGTCGACGTCAACATCAATGGCCGCCTACTGAACCGCCTGCAGACTGACGTCCACATAGCTTGTCGTTGAGTTCAAGCTCAGACGTCCACATCGATGGACGCTGACTCTGACTCAACGGCAAGCCCTGGCCGTCAACCACACAAAACCACTATAGATCCAATAAGGATCCACTAAAGACCCGAGACCTTACAGTGTAAGAGTTGTAATAGTTCCATTTTGAATACAATGAGTTGAGATTTGAATACAATCTATATTGAGTTCAACATTTGGGCCCTATTATGATGTTGTGTTGATACACATTTGGTGCGTGCTAGCTAGAGGCTTATTTGCTGACTGTTCACATCTCGGGATATCGACTCGAATTATTTCTGAATAATTAATATATATCCACTGCGTAATTCTCGGGACGTGAAAGTTTAGTGGTATCAGAGCCTAGGAATACCAAATAGGATATATGTCTCAGGAATAGGAGATACCTATGGAACCTAGGGCATGGAAATTAAATATAGTACCTAGTAAGAATGGGTAGAGACTGGGAATATGATAGAATGAACAAAACACTCATACCCATTGACTCTTATAATGTATCTAGAGACATTAATGGTTTCCATCCTTTCTCAGGAACCCTCATAACTCTTACACTCAACTGAAATGGCTCGCAACCAGTGGCAAGCTATGCAAGAAACCATGGCTGGATTGACCCAGGCATTACAAAATGTAGTTCAGGCTGGAAATCAGGCTGCTGCAGCTAGGAACGGAGCCGGTGATCTACACCGCAACTTTAGGAGTTTAAACCCTCCTCATTTCTCTGGGTCCCCTGACCCAGACGAGGCAGAGAATTGGAAAGAGGAGATAGAACGAATTTTCCAGGTCATGCAATGCACTAATAGGGAAAAAGTGGTACTGGCCACTTTTCAATTCACTAAGGATGGCCGAGCATGGTGGAAGGCCACATCGGCCCACCTGCCTAATGTTGGCGCACTGGAGTGGGCTGGATTCCTGGAGATATTCCGGGGAAAATATTTCTCTGAAAGAGCGAAGGAGAAGAAAGCGGCGAAATTTTCCGCACTGAACAGAAAGGAATGTCCGTGGCTGAGTATGAGGCTCAGTTCGCGCGTCTTGCTGTGTATGCCCCACACTTGGTATGACACCTCAAATTTTTATTATTTTTATATGGTGAGAGGATATTCAATGTTGTGTGCATAGCATGTGAAATTCATTGTGCCTACTATAAATTTTTGTATTTCTCTTGAGCATATGCATGCACATATATATATATATATATATATATATATATATGATAATTCATGTGGAAATGAGCAATTAACTAAATTAAGGTGTATTATGAATACTAAGAATCTCAGACTTAGAATACTTGAATAATATTATGCATGTACTATCTAAATATCGAAGAATATCCTTACTACCTATTTCATGGATATTGTGTGAGAGTGTATGAAGTGCATATGTGTATGTACGTATGTATGTTATCTTATGCGCGTGATAATTGTATACCTAATTCTACATACATAACACCTTGGTATACTTATGTATGCATGTGTATGTTTAGTTGTAAACGTTGTTCATTTGCATGGTGTAGTTAATGTGTACATTGTACTTCGTACATTGCATGTACATATAGAGCGCAAGTATGGTAGATGTATTTAGTAGTGTATATTGTAATTCTATACTCATCATGAATAACATGCATGTATTTTATGATATTTAGGTGAGAATAGACAATTAGCCAAATTGTGCATATTGTGTATATTAAGAACTCCATGCATATAGTACTTGAGTAATGTTGTGCAAGTTAATCTAATTACCGGTGCACATGTTGTATCTATCTAATTCATGCATAATGTACCTAAGTATGTTACATCCGTGTGTGTATACTATATGGATTTCAAATCAAGTGTATGCATGCATGGACTATTTTGTTGAATAGATTATTCCTAGCCAACTTAATTCATATTGCCTCCTAATGATTGTGAAGCCTCGCAATTCTTGTCATTTTATTTTGCCGTGTGATGAGTCATGCTTATGTAAAACCTCATGTACGCATAGGTAGATATCTACGTACATCTTATCTTAGTGTATTCATGTATGCATGTGTATGCCTAGGTATAAATGTTATTGATTGCATGATGTAGTAATATACATGTATACCTTATACATTGTATGTATATACGTAGTGTAAATACAGTTCTTTGTGTGATGAGTCATGTTGTATATATATATATATACATTGTATGCGTATGTAGATATTTATGTACGTATTATTATCTTGATGTACCTATGTATGTATGTGTAGGATTAGTAGTAAATATTGGATGTTTACATGGTGTAGTGGTGTATACGTTATACTACATAGGTTTCATGTACATATATGTATGGATTAAGCATGGTTCTGCATGATTTTAAGTTCTGGCGGGAGGGCCAATGGGCGTCAGCATGGGTGGACGCCCATGAGGTGTCGACGTCCATATCGATGGACACTAAGCTTTAAGTAGCCGTCCATATAGGTGGACGTTTACTTCTCTGACCTGCATGCGCAGCAGACCCGAAATTCGGGGGCAAGCAACCCCAACCATTGGGGAGATGTCCCATCGGCCCTCAAGCCTTCTCATCAACCCCTGCGTGGGATGAGAGGTCTCTCTCCTTTAAACCAACCACTCCTTGCAACCCCAAGAGCTCTCTTTGCCTCTTGCAAAGAGGAGAGAAAAACCCTAGCTTCTGGGAGAAAAACCTGGCTTTGCTTGCCTTGATCCGGCGGATTGGAGCTTCATCCGGCCATCTACAGCAACCAGGAGCTAGCTGAAGCATAGAGGGAGGCTTCCCCGACTTCAACCTGCTGTGGAGATCGACCAAGAACCAGGAGGAGTGGTGTTTTGGAGGCTTCTTGGGACTGCCCAAGGAGAGCTTCAACAGCAACTTAGGTCCCCTTTGGAGGTTTTAGAAAGGCAAGTAAACCCTAGATCCTAAGCTTGTGCATGTTCCCTAAGTCCTAGGTATTTTTGTGGATTTTAATTCGGGTCCTGGACTCCCCCATTCTTCTTGTATTTGGAGCTCGGTCTGTTTTCTGCACAAACCAGAACTTGGCGGCCAGATTCCTTGCCGCCTAGCTCTTCTATTAGCGGCTAACGATATGGCCGTTAAGATCCTATAACGGCCAGACTATGCCGTTAAGTTCCTCAGGACAAAACAGTGATCTGTTCTCTGTTCCTATATGATAAATTTCCGATGTGTTTCGCATAAGGATATATTGTAAACACTATACATTATGTAATAAGGTTAATGGAATGTGTTTGAGAGATTTTTATACTTTTCTGTGATTATCTAAATTGTTAGGATTATGTGAAATGCATGTGAAATGAAGATCATGGGTATGGTAGCTTACTGTTTGCATGATCCATGTGTAATTAGACTTCCATAAAATTTCCAGATGATGTAAATGCATGTCAGTCCATGTTCAGAAAATTTGGAAATTTTCCCATGAATATGAAACTTGTTATAATTTCTGTATTAGAAAATAGAGAGCATGCCTAGATTGGTTTAAAACTTCGGAAAATTTGCATGTTGTGCAAAAATTTTGGGGAAAATTTCTGTGATATTATGAATGATAGGTACAGACATGTGAATGGTCGAATCGAACATTCATGTTATGTTCCATGATAAATTGAATTATAAATGGCATGAGATTGAATGTTTTAATTTCTGTAAATGCAATATGATTCAGAAAAATATGAAAATTTGCATGTGTGATCATAAACCTGAAATTAGTCTGTGGTTAAATTCTCATATTATTTGGATAACTGTAGAGTGCTCTATGAATTTCCATGCGAAAACGAGTGTTCAACGCATGCTAATATGAACATGGTTGACTTTGTATGTTTCAACCTGATTAGTGTGAGGTACTGAATGTTTGTTTTCTGTTAACAGTAGTATCATGTTAGGGTTAACTGAGACATGTGGAATTTATGGATGTAACATATAAAATGATTCAACAGAATAAGTAAAACATGTGAATAATGTGTGAAAATGCGATAAAGCGAATGTAATGTGTAATAATTGGGCCGAAATGACACTGCTACCCTAGGGGCCTCGAGAGCTGTACATAGAAAAGTCCCTATGGAAAGCTATATGTGCGAAAAGTTGTCCTAAAGGCATTAGGAAAATCCTGGAGGTGGACAAGTACCACTAGATAGGGTGGAGAGGGCTTCTCCGGTCTGCGCAGTTACCAAGATTCACCACTGTATTGCCTAGGTGGTGGGTATGTGATTATGAGTCGTGTTATGTGTTATGCGTTGTGAAAAGAGTTATGAGAATGAGATATTTGTTAGTGTCCTTTACTGGTAGTTAGGACTATGTGTCATGGCAATTTGTTTAAGCAATGAGATATGAATAAATAGTGAAATGATATGTGAATGTGGCACATGGTAAGTGCAAATGATGTGATATGTGATAAGCGAAAACGAGAGTAAATGATATGATAATTTTATGAAAGGAGATGTGAGGAAGAGTTAATGCAAATGAGAGTGTGCTTGCATGTGAGAACTAGTTTATTAGCATGCTACGTTTATGTTTTCCATATGATAATATCTAAATTGAAATGCCATGCTTAGTATCATAACATGTAGATTACAATTCATCATGTAATGGTTTATGTGAGTAAACTTAGACAACTATGTTATTTATGCAACACCAAAATATGAACATGTAGACTTGTCGAAGGGATAAGATAAAATGTGACTAATTATAGACCCATGTAATGGAATGTAATGCATATAAGAACAGCAAGCAAAGTGTGATTATGTACATGATAGATGCATGAATAATATTGGATCCCATGCTAGTTGAAATGCTCGATTAGTATAAAGTTCCATGCTTGAGTGCTTATTGTTGCTAAATGGTTTTACCCTGTTTTAACCTTCAATTCATGCTATAAAATGTGAAGTTATGTGCATGTGATTTTAATATGTTAAAACAGCAAGTAAATTGTTTAATTAGATACAAAAGTGCACGTGGAAAGAAAGTAGTCATCATGCTAGCTTGTTCTTTTCCCTTATACTCAAATTTATGTTTTAGCGATAGAGATATCTATGGAATGAAAAAGAATGTGTGGACGAATCATGCTACATGTTAGGTGTGCCAAATATGTACATGTGTATGATGTAATGCTCATGATTTAGAATAGAAATATGATAGACTAAAGCATGCTCATGTGAATATAATATGTGTTGCTAGTTAAGAGTAAGGACCATGTGTACCTTTGTGATTTGATGATAGTGTGCATCTCTTTAATGTTAATGGCTCAGAATGAGTGTGACATGTTTAAGTTTAAATCTTTGGTTTGCTTGCTGAGTCTTTGGACTCACTCTTGCTTCGGCGTACAGGTTGACAGGTATCATGCACTAGAAGAAAGCTTAGTGAGGATCGCCAATTTGAAGACTATTTTGTGGAGCGGCTACTAGTTGTACTTTTCTTTTTCTCGTAGTATGAAAAGAATTATTGTATGGACAATATTTGGGCAATGTAGTTCTTTTATCTTGTATTAATGTGGACATTGTCTTTCTATTTCGCTATTTAGATTGTGGAATGTGTGTTGGTGATGGGTTAAAGTTGAGTTATTTATTTTATTCCGCTGAACTCTATTGCTATCCAAGTACATATCAACCTATCGACTAGTGTTGGGTACATGTCCCACTGTGACGACGCCCTTTATACCGATGGGGATTGGTATAATCGTACCGATATGAAGAGGGTCGTTACACTTGGTGTAACACCCCGGTAATTTTAATTACATAAATATTTAAATAAATGGAAATAAATAATTTCCATAATACAAGAGTATTTAAACATACGTATCATTATCGTATGTGCTAAACCAGATCGGAAACTTTCGTAAAAAATATAAATCAACCCCAAATATTATTACTAAATGTTCCACAAAGAGATTTGAGCCAAGAAAAATTGGAATAGCCAAGTTCAAAGTGTTTTGCGACTTATTATCGTAATTCATGAATAAGTCGAAAAATTATTATCACACGTACTTGGATGAGTCAGAAAACTAAATAAGAATCATATAGGGACTTCAAATAATATCCTCTAATGATCCATCAAGAAAATTGGGTCAATAAAAATCATTTGGGCTAGGTTAAAGAGTTATTGTGACCGGTTATCTAAATTAGGAAACAAGTCGGAAAATCGTTAACACGGAAACACGACGCAATCATAAATAAAATAAAAATGTTGGAAAAATTTCTAACATTATATATTAATGACCCAATATCATAATTGGGCTAATGGACATAATTTGGCCCAAAAATAAATGAAGCAAGAAAATGCATGGATATTCGCAACTTTAATTAAGCTGAAATTAGAAAGAGGTAATTACAGTTGAATTGGGAAGAGATCTTGCATTCTTGGCAACCCAATTCGTGCTTAACTATGGTGGGAGGTTTCCTAAAGCCTCACACACTCAAATGGAGGAAGAAATCATCAAAATAGGAAACTAGTATGTCAAAACCGCAACCCTAGTTGTATTGGGGTCGTGTGGAGGAGTTCTTGGCAGCTGGGGAAGCAGGAGATCCCCACACCAAGCCGTTCTTCTTCCCCTTCTCGTCTGCTGCGACCTGCACAAACCGTCCACTTGAAGTCGACCAAAGGTGAGTCAAACCATAAACAAACCTTGCAAGGCCTATACCCCTGGAAAGAGTGTCAAGTCTACGTTCTACCCCAAGGGGAATGCTCAAATTCCATGCAGTATACACGGAGTAATAGGCGTTCTTCAAACAGTGGTCTGAACATAGGTTTTCTGGAAGAATGGGACTTCTTCAACCCAGAAGGTAGGTTTCCTCGGGCCAAACCTTAACACATCCTATACCAATGTGTAGAGCATCAAGTTAACTTTCGTTTTCCACTGGTTTCATCGAATTCCAATGAGTAGATTTTGAGTTATAAGCGTTTTCCCCAAGTCACGCACTGTTAGGGCTTTTCCCGTTCATTATATGTTGCATGCGATTCAAGATCGAATTAGAGCAAACCCAAAACATGAAAGTTTTTCTAATAGTTGTCCTCGTCATGTCTTGTGTTGAACATTTTGTGTAAATGTCATTAGTTAGAGAGTTATAAGCGTGGTAAGAGGGTTGCTTCATGAAACTACGTTTTTAGGTTGCACTTGGCTTTTATGTTTGAGTTTGACTTGATTAAAGCATGTCGAAACCATCATTCTTTTCAAATTACGATTTAATGGAAGCACCCTTCCATGTCTAGGTTGGTTTAAAACTAGTTTCGTTATTTTTCATGCACTGTACAATTTGTTCTCTATTTTTGAAGCACCCTGTGTCAATATAAGGCAGTTCTGGATCGTAATCCAAGAACATGTCCTTTCTCTGTCGGATTCAGGCGCAGACCCTATGAACGCGACGGCCCGATAGGCTGCGTTCTGAGGTCTTGTCGCGACTGCAAATCCGTCGCATTCTGAACGCGACGAGCGCCCCGTCGCTATCTCTCTGCCTGTTCTGACTGCCTTGTCGCGTTCTTCACATCCCATTGTCGCGTTCTGTTTACGACCCATCGCGACCCTTACTGGGGTCCGTCGCGACCTGACCTCCGGGTCTGACAGCCCTGTCGCCTTCTTCATATGCACCCGTCGTGATCTGCCTGCCTGATCAGACAAGCCTGTCGCGATCCTTACAAGGCACTATCACGTTCTGATTTGACCCCGTCGCGACCCTTACAAGGGTCCGTCGCAACCTCAGTATTTCGCATGAAACCCCACTTATTTTTTTTGTAAATCTTAATTTGTAGATGCAAAATTTGATGGTTTGGCCGATGAGGTCAAGCAAATGAAGGACCTCTTACTTCAGTTAGTGTGCCAATAGGGCACTTATCAGCCTTCTGGTCGTCCATCATCTCAACAAGAAGAACAGCAACACCATGAAGCCCCTGCTCAAAAGTGTGATCAAGTAGATCAAGAGCTTGAGCAGCAGTAAGAACTTCAGCAGCAGCAGCAAGAAAAGGAAAAGGAGAAGGAGCCTGAGCAGCATAAGGAACAAGAGCAAGAATATCAAGATGCTTTTCTCCAACTAGCTATTATAGAAGTTTAGCAATGGGTTGAGCAATCAGTGCTAGAGGAGCCTCCAGCAGCAGTAGAGGATCTTGAGCAGCAGCAGCAGTAGCAGGAATCCCAGTAGGAGTCTAGGCTTAAGAGGCCCTTAGAGTCTTTAGGGGATGCCTCCAAGTCAATAATCAAGACCTTTAAGAGGAAGGTTAGGAAAAGACTTCGCAAAAATGGTAAACCTGTATCTACCTCTTCTCCTCCTCATCCTATGCCCCCTCCTCCTGATCAAATCTCCACTGCTGTTCCTCCTCCTGAACCAGAACATCCCCCTGTATCCTCATCCACTCCTATTGCACCCATTGCTCCCACTCCTTCCATTCCTAAACAACCTCCACTCTCCACTTCATCTGATCCTCCTCCCTCTTCATCTATTCTAGAGGATCCGCCTATTGCTTTCAACAATATAAATTTTAAAATTTATCCAATGAAATACAGAGTTCAGCAACCTCCAGTAAATATTCCTTCCCTCCACACTAGACCTCCCAGTTTCTTTTCATCTCTTCCCACTGCCTCCCAGTCAGTAGCACGTAGATCCACCCTCACTATCTCTGAAATCCTTCCTAGCATTCAACTTTCCTCTAGTGGCGGGCGGATGTTGAAAGATAATCTTGCCCAGCTACTACCTCCCTTCTGGTATGCTTTCATTCACCACTCTGAACATCATATGGATCTGTTCAAGGAATTTTTATCCATTAAGGAATTCCTTGAAGTTCATGAAATGTCAGGTTTCACTTTTGAAGACTGGCTTCCTACTCTTATTCATTCCACTCAAGTAGTGTTGGCTGACCACCAGCTTCTCCCAAAATGCCACAGCCTAACTTCCAAAACATTTCTTGATCTCTATCCTGAAGAAGCTACCAAGTACCAGGAAAATCTATCCAGGAACCAATTTTTGGATGTTCCTCTCCACCTGAATCTAAGGTTCTTTGACTTGTTTGGATCTCTCATTAGAAATCTTCAGGACAAGTTCACAAGGATGAGAGACTTCAATTTTGCAAGATTTCAGTTGGGACTGCCTGATGTTTCCCGAGGCCAATGGGAAATGCTCATCAGAGGTCAAAGGCAAATCACTCCCTCCATGATAGTTGGTCTACCATCTATCTTGTATCCTTCCTTGGTTGGTGCCATTTCTGCTAGAAAAGAATTTGCTCAAGCAGTCTTCAATAGGCACATCCGGCTAGCTACCAGATTCAGAATTAAGTACAAGCTTCGATTGTCTCTTCAAAGATTTGCCCTTATGCAAGCCCCAAAGAATTCTCAGCACATGGTAGATTTCCAACTCTGTTTTTCTGAATCTGAAAGGTTTACAGAAGATCAGTGGGCAGCAGCCTATCCTAAGGATCACCTCAAGTCCTATAGGAAATTGCCCTCCATTGGTCCCTCTTATAACATTGATTGTAGTCTATTTGAGAACTTCTTCCCTGACAATGAGAAAAAGCTATGGGTTCTTATCAAACCTTACCTAGACCAGGTCCCCCGGTCTTTGTATTTACTGAGTTCCCTGTCAAAATCTTAAATCCTATGTTTCTGTATTCTGTTCTAAACCTTCCTTCATTTCTGAATACAATAGCCTTTCATTTCTCAATTGTATGCTCTGATGTATGCTGTAAATCTTTTTCTTTTATTTTTTGTTTTTTTTTGTTAATGTCACAAAGGGGGAGAAAAGCAGAAAGAAAGAAAACATTTTCTTTTAAATGTATTATTTGTTCCTTCTGTATGTTTTTAAAAGTTTTTGTCATTAACAAAAAGGGGGAGAATTGTTGAGCAACTACCCCTAAGAAAATCTAAGATTTTAATTAATATAATATCATGATTTTACTATGACAAAAACCTTTAAAAGACTTTCTACAATCTAGAGTTATATTCTCTATAATTTAAAGTTATATCACAGAAAGAAAGTTCAAAGAGTCTTGGACAAACTCTATCTCAGAAAATTTTCCAAGTCCACAGTCTACTCTATTCGACTGCCAACTCCGACTCCTACAGTCAAATGGTTCATAAATCTAACTCTTCAGTATCCGACTTCTAAAGTCCAAATTTCTAAGTCCAGACCACTATACATAATCTGATTGCCAACTCCGACTCCTACAGTCGAATGGTTCATAAATCTAACTCTTCAGTATCCGACTTCTGAAGTCGAATTGTTGGTTCTGAATCTACTTAATTCTAAGGAAGACGAATTCTCTTATATCCGACTCCTAAAGTCGAATTATGGTTTCTAATGTAACTCTGTCCAAACTTCAAAGTCGAATAACATAATCCCAAGGTATCTTCTGATGAAGTCGAATCACTCTATTTCTATATCCGACTCCTAGAGCCGGATTGTAATCTTCCTTCCGACTTCACTGTCAGTTCTGTATGTGTTCTTGTTCTTTAAAGATATCAGTTTAACAAACTTCTAAAACCTTGATTGCATATCTTTATTGATACAATTTTCATTAACCAAATACTTTAAACTAATCCATCAGATTATCATTATTTTTTGACAAAATGAAACATATTATACTTAAAGTATTCATCTAAATTTATTTATGTTTGCATCTGTGATTCTTATTCAAATTGATATATTGCTTAGTTACAGCAGCCCAGATTTTTCTAATACTGAAGATATGTTGCATTAATGCTTGTCATATGCATGGGCATATGACAGGAACTCACCTACCACTGTCAGACCCTCACCATACCATCTAGCACAACTATCTGTCTTTTATTTACTAGTCTGAAAGGATGCCTATACGATGTTTCCATGCTTTTCTTATCTTCTCTAACTCACCTACCTCAAAAGCATGGAGGTGCTCTCTTTCTTTTTATCTTGTCCTTGCTGCAGACATAAACTGAAGCATGTTTTTAGCAAGGAGCTTTCACAGTCCACTTAATGAGAAGCTGACCTTCTAGCTGTGAAGCTACAACTCTCATCTGAAGACATTAGAAAGAAGCAAAGAAGCAGAAGGACCCATGGATAACAAACTTAGCAAAATCCAAAGGATCCTAGATCTCTTCTCAAACGGCCATATTTCCAACGACCATTTTCAAATGGCTACATTCTTCTGAGGACTATAAAAGAAGCCGAAGTTTGAATGGAGAAGACACATAGAGATATCAAGAAAGAGATATCAACAGAGAGAACAACAAAAAAAAGAAGTGATTGCAACTCTAGTGAGCTCAACACTTAGAATTTTTCTCAAGCCAGAAATCTCGCAAGCCTTCTTCCAAGCCACAAGTTGGAGAGCTTCCCTTTCAGAAAAATTCTCAAAGCTCTCTCAGTTTCACAGAAGTCTTGTGTCTGGGTGGCAATTGTAATTGCATTTGTTTTTAAAGTCCACCCTGCTTTTTCAGAAAGGATTTGAGTTACATCTCTGATCTGTTAGCCTTTCTGAAGTGAGTGTGTTTTTGCTCAATCTTGAAGCAAACACACAAGAGTATGTTCATCCTTTTCTTCTGTGTAATCTCTGTAGGAGGTTGTTCATGTTTTTCCCCTCTTGTGTAGGGAAGGCCTTGTGTAAGGCTGTCTTGTTCCCCTGTTTAGGGAAGACTTGCTTTGGAGCAAGTGGAATTGTATTTCTTCTCAAGGGTGAGAGAAGGCCAATTCATTGGCAGTTAGTGGAAATCTCAAGTGGTTGGCTTGAGGACTGGACGTAGGACTTCCATGTGGGAATGGCCAAACCAGGATAAATCCCTTTGTCTATTTGTGTGATTGTTTCCGCCTAGTTTACACTTGAATCACACACCACACTAAGTACTAACGAATTATTTAGTGCTGTGTTTTTTCAGAGAAAATTTTAAAAGCCAAGAAGTCCTATTCACCCCCCCCTCTAGGACATATCTAGTGCCATTTCGATCTAACATATAGATCTCACGAGCACTCAAATACAAATTAAGATGAACACTTTAATAGAAATGAGTAAAAGAGAGATGAATTGGATGTTCCTTATTGAAGACGATCTGCAGAAAGCTTGAATGGAAGGCCCTTGAGAAAATCAGATGGAGTACTCCTTCAATTCACAATGCTCTGTTTCAAATCTGTTGCTTCTTCTGATTGCTCCTTCTTCCTTTACTGCTCTTCTCCTTGATATGCTCCTCCTTCAGCACTCTAACACTTTCTCTTTATGCTTGGGCTCGATCCCTAAGTCCTCTGATGATGGATGGTTGTTCCAGATGAGATGAGACCTTTTATAGCCTCTATGGACTCCCTTGTACGTGGAGACATGTGCACAGAAACCTAGGGTTCACGCAAGGTTGCCACGTGTCCAAAAGTTCTTCTCCTCATAGCCACTTGGATGAAAGGGTATTTTGGTAATAAGAGAATCTCCCAAAAGTCTCCAGAGATAAATCACACCCTTTGGAAATCATACCCTTTACGTTTTTGAGTTTTCACGCAATGTGTGTCGACACAAGTTTGCATGTGTGTCGACACTACTGACTAAGTATCGATTTCAGCTTATTGGGAGGAAACATGTGTCGACCTGATTAACAACTAGTGTCGACCTCCTGTGTTTTTCTTCAGACACAACTCACTGGATGGACTATGTGTGTCGACCTGACTTACAATGTGTGTCGACACAACTGTGACTTTGTTCTTCAAGGGTTTACTAGGCAGACTATGTGTGTCGACCTGATTTTCAACTTGTGTCGACACAACTTTTACAAAATTTTGTAAACCTGTATATATGAAGTGTGAACCATCAAAATATGTCATTATCATCAAAATATGAAATATGAAGTATCAAAAACATGTTGTTTAGTCATTATTATAATATGTACAATATGTCATCATCAAAATCAAACTATGAGTGATGTCAATTAGTCATTATTAAAATTATCATTAAAAATTCAAATACACACTCAACACAACAAATAAATATATTTTTCAAAAAATACAACAAATATACTAGATAATACACTTTATACTAAGATCATTCGTTTAGTTAGTAAGCCAATTTTGTTTAGTGGATATTTATAGTTTTGCCACATGGGTGCCTTTGGTCGAGTATTATTAGCTGAAGCATTCTTAGTGACTTTTACTATCCATTTTTTGTTTTTATAAAGACACTTCTATTGATTATGTTTTAATTTTCCACAATATCTACATTGTTCAATTTCTTTGTACTATTTTGTTGAGTAATTTATATTATTCCCCCTTTTGCTCGGTGAACCTTTTGAACTTCTTTTCTTCTTAGTTGTAGGATTTTGCTTGAGGGCAGTTCTATTGATTTTATCATTATAGATTTCCCCTTTTAGAGAACCGATTTCAAATTCTAGTATTTCATTTTGTTTCTTAAGATTATCAGTTTCTATTTGTAATGTATATTTCTCTTCTTTTATTTTTTCAATGTTCTTTTTCTAAGTCTTTGAACTTTTTATTAACATTTTTACACAACTCATATAATTCACCGTTTGCATATTCTAGTGATTCTTTATCTTCATAATTTTTTTCTTTAATAGCGTCAAAATAGCTAGGTGGGTATGCTCTTACCTCAGTAACATGTGCTGTCAGTGTGAGGTGTTGCTCATTCATTTCTTGTTGCATGAATCATATTTTATTTCCATGTCTGTCGAGGTTGATGTAATATCATCTTGTTCTTCCATTTTGACATCATTGGAAATAGTTGAAGTGCAACTTCCCTTATCTTCAAGAGAGTAGATTCCAAATCTCCTGAGCAAATTTGCATGCTAAGGTTGCAATGATGCCCTCCATTGTAAGTGCACAACATAGTATGTACTTAGCCTTGGCATTCGAAGATAAAAATTTCTTTGTCAGTGATAGTTTAATTTTCTTCAAATTTGTTTGTCTATCTATCACCTCCTTCAATTATATTCCAAAGGTCGTTACTTTGACTCCTAATGAAATGTTTCACGAGGATCTTGTAATATAAGTAGTCAATGCTTTCAAGAGTTGGAGGATAATTGAAAGAATAACCAACTCTAGTTTCCAAAGCTTGATCTTTTCTTCTATGATCATTAGATCTTTCAAAGTATGAGAAGACGTAGATCTTATACCACTTGTTGGCCACACAATAGATATCTAGAGGGGGGGGGGTGAATGGGTTATGCTTGCACAGGTAGCAGATAAAAATTAATGCGTAAAGAAATATGCACAACAGAAAGAGGAAGGAGCAAGCAAGAAAGCAAGCATAAAAAGAGATAAAGATTTTTATCTTGGTTCAGTTCTGACGGCGTTAGACACCTACATCTAGTCCTGAGAGGAAATCCACCCCTTAGCTTTCCACTATACTGCTCAATAGGACAACCACTTGCTGTATAACTTGTAGCCAAGTCTTCCTTCCATGGAGGGAACAACTGCCTCGCCTTGTCGATCCATCTCTGAACAGAGGGCAGAACCACTTGGTGCCACACACCCACGTCTTCCTCTTAATAGAGGGCATATCCTCTGTCATACCGGTCCTACTCTCAACAGAAGGTATATGGGCACATGGGCCACCACTTCTGATGAAGTCTCGACCATAAAAGTGTCTTTTGCAAAGACTAATATGGTGATCTTGAAAGTATGGAACATCAATTGACTTTAGCAAGAATGAAGTTCTTAGGCACTTCATGTCGATGATAGTAGATCGCTCAGAGTAGATGTCGATGAATCTCTTGGAGTAGATAGCTACTTGATGTAGAGTGTTGACCTCTTTACTAGATTACCCAAGCAATGTGCAGAGAGGTAGGGAGATGAAGATTAGGAAGATCAAGATGATCCGAGTGTTGGCACCATCTTCTTTCAAGAGTTGACGATTGTTCACTTGGTATGAGTGAGTAATCTAGTGCAAGCACACTTCAACAATGTGTTCTGGTGTTATATATATAAATGCTTCAATCTTGTCGATTGTTAAAGTGTTCTTTTTTTTAGACTCTTCTTTTCTAGCCATTGCTACATGCTCCTATAGGCTTCTATCCATTGAGTCTATTCACCCAGTCATTTTCTTTCATATGTCATTGGTTTTAATTTATTTGAAATTCTTCTATTGTTGAGCCTATTCTCATTGTTGGTTTTGATCATGTAGACTTGTAGGTATCTAACTATTTGTGTCTCTTCTTGCATGCAATCTTCCTTTGAGTCTGCCAAGTTAGTCTTCTGGCCTTTGTGATTGATCATAGTGTTTTGGCTTCAGGGTCATTAGCTTGTCCAGATGAATCTTCTAGCAATTGTGATTGATAGGCATTGTAACTTGTTGGTGTTCAGATTAATCCTTTATCTAATAGAGCTTTGTGACTTCCTGGTCTTCAGCTGATCTAGATTTAATCTTTAGAGCATTGTGGCTGATTAAGGCATTGTGGCTTCTTAAGTCCTTAAAGATCTTGAAAGCTTTCAAATAGTTTTGTGGCATGTGGCTTAAAGCTTTCCTTTCTTTTCCCTGATACACATGTAAGCAAGCATGGAGAAGGAGTTTTTGACAAAGATGTTATTTCCTTTGCAGATCGTTAGTTTTCAAGATATATTACATGCAAGAAAGATATTTTTAAATATTATAGCATTGTGGCTTTTTGTTGTTTAAGTAGTTTAGAAGATAAGCAATGAACTATTGTATTATATCTTGACAGAAAGATGTAATCATTTTAGTTTTGTCAAGATTACAGAAGATACCACTAAACATTTCATCATGAAACAGAAATGATTTTATTGTAAAGCATATTGATGAAGATGAATGTTAGCATGAATGATGTCTTTTAACACAGCACTAAAAAGTTCATTTGTCAAGTGTCATAATGTGTGAGAATGACATAACAATAAGCTCAGTAAAACAATTACTAAAAGTACATCATCAGCAACATGATTGAGTAGTTTAAGAAAACATAGTTAATTTAATCATCATACTTAATCAAATAATGACTTTGTCTCAATTAGGGTAGTCTTTATGATCACTTGGATGTTCCCCTATGAACAGTGTCCAGTTTTGCTCCAAAGAATATGGGTGCTCTGTTGGAGACTTGATTGATTCTTAATGTAAGTAAACCGACTGTTACAAATAGTACTTTATAGGATATAATCGATTATTGAATAGATACTAGGAAAACATAGTCAATTAAAATAGTGCAAGTGCGTCCGGTACTTAGAAAAATTGCATGAAACAATACATGCCCATAGTTGATTAATGTGGCAACATAATTGATTACTTCCGTGTACAGTGGAAACCACTACATATTGACTTAATTGATTAATAAAGTCTATAGTGAAGACATGGTCAATTATTTTAATAGGTATCTACTATTGAGGAGTTAGAATTTTCTTCAACCAATGTACAATGGTATACGATTGATTTTTGTGGGCCATTTAAATGATATCATAGTTGTGTTTTAGTGCTAAAAAAAACTTGATCTTCAGCATGATACATATTAATTATGAAATCATGATACCAATATTCTTGAATCAATTAGTTTCATAATGTGTTCACTAATTTTTCAATGTTTGTGAATAGGAAAAATATTGCTTAAGATATATGTAATCATAGTATCAGAAAGTTGTGATATGTCTTTCTAAATAATATAAACAAAAGTGATAAAGTAATGAGTCATTAAAAAGATTGAGAGTAAATGATCTATTATGCATACTATATATACAACAGTGATAATTTAATTCATTATAAAATATTTTCTTAATCACTCAAAACTATAAAGAATAAGGTAAGTTGTAGGACAACAATTTTGCTTAGAGGAACATAAATGGTTTCTCTACAAGGAGCTCAATTGTTTTTTTTTATGTAAGTAAATGGATTATTATAATAAATATTTGAAAACAGTGATGCTTAGAATATATAAATGATTGTTGGATCGGTACTATGAAACTTAATCAATTACTATCAGAGATAATTCACACAAAGAATCTAATCTCGAGGCAACATAATCGATTACTTCAGTGTAAGATGCAATATGCATACATATCGAAGCCAGTAGTGAAAGCACATAATTGATTATTGTTACAGTAGAAAATAGTAGCATCTACTATTAAGGATTCATAATTACCTTCTACCATCACCCGGTGATATATACAATTGGTTTTTATGGATCACCTAATCGATACCATAGTGTGTCTAGCACTTCAAAAAATTTACCTTCAACATGATACATAATTGATATCAACCATGACATTTAATGTTCTTGAGACTAAGATTTAACCAAATGTTTACTGATTTATCAATGCTTGTGAACAAGGAAAAATATTGTCTTCAAGATTAATGCAAATTATCACTAAAAACTAAGGTTTGACTTATATGAAGATATATATGTGATGAAGCAATAAGCTGTGAAAACATAATTGCATAAACACACAATAAGTAATAGTTTGATTCACAATAAAATGTTTTATTAATAATTCAAAACCATAAAAGGATGAGGGAAAGCTAAGGGCAACAAGTCATACTCAAGAAATCCTTGGACATGGTTACTCACACAACAAGAAAAAGCAGAATTTCCAACGACAACATTTTGCCGAAAATCCATCGAAAACCAGGCTTTCCGACCGTTTTCTGGCAACAACCTGTCGAAAACACTCGGTCAGCAAAAATGCATCAGATTTTTCCGTCGGACACAAAATCCGTCGGTATTTCTGACGAAAATAACCGTCGGAAAATAAATTTTCTGATCGTTTTGCTGACAATTAGAGGGTGTCAGAAAATTCTGATGGAATGGTCGGTTAGTATATCTGTCGGACCATCTGACACCTTGACCAATGGACAAAAGTGTCGGAAGTGGGAAACTTCTGATAGGAAATATCCACCGAGAATCCGTCGGAAATTTCGACGGTTTTACCGACAGATACTTTCCCTCAGAAATAAAAATGTACATTAGAAACATAAATAAAAATGAAATAATTATTTAAAAAAATAAATAAATTCAGAATATATGAATATTCACTAAGTGTAATTAGAAAATATTTTTGACCCATTACACTTGGTTTTTTTTTAGATTAGTAGTTTGAGCACCAAACCCAAACCGGGAATCCGATTAAGATTCCGTCAGATTCCACACGTTGCTCTTACCCACCGGTCGTGTTGGAGCGAACGACATGCCGATCGGATCCCTATTTCATATATTTGAACCACCGATTAGCATGTTCTAACCCTTTACACTTGAGTTTTTTTATATTAGTGGTTTGAGTGCTGAACCCAAACTGGGAATCCGATTAGGATTCCGTGAGTTCCCATACATCGCTCTCACCTACCCGGTCGTGTAGGAGCAAACTACATGCCGATCTATTCTTATTTCAAATTTGGGACCCCGACTTGCATGTTCTAACTCCTTACACTTGAGTTTTTTTAAAATTAGTGGTTTGAGCACGAACCCAAAACCGGGAATCCGATCAGGATTCTGTCAGTTCCCACAAATCGGGCTCATTGCCCGATCGTGTCGTAGCAAACGACACACCAATCGGATCCCTATTTCAGATTTTGGACCCCTAACTTGCGTGTTCTAACCCTTTACATTTGATTTTTTTTTTTTAAATTAGTGGTTTGAGCACCGAACCAAACTAGGAATCTGATCAGGATTTTGTCAGTTCCCACATGTCTCTCTCATCCACCCGATCATGTCGGAGTGAACAACATGTCGATCTATAGCACCATGAAATTTTAACTATATAAAAAATATAATAAATGGAAATAAATAATTTCCATAATATCATAGTATTTAAACCATACGAATCATTATCGTATGTGCAAAACACATCGAAAAATCCGTAAAAATTATAAATCACCCTAACTATTACTAAATGTTCCACAATGAAATTTGTGCCATGAAAAATCGGATTAGCCAAGGTTAAAGTGTTTTGCGACTTATTATTGTATTCATAAATAAGTCGAAAAATCATTATCACACGTACTGGATGAGTTAGAAAATTAAATAAAAATCATAAACAGACTTCAAATAATATATTCTAATGACCCATTAAGAAATTTGGGTCAATAAAAATTATTTGGGATAAGTTTAAGAGTTATTGTGACCGATCATCCAAAAATAGGAAACAAGTCGGAAAATCGTTAACACGGAAATACGATGCAATCATAAATAAATAAAAATGTTGAAAGACTTCTAGCATTATATATTAATGATCTATATCATAATCGGGCCAATGGACCACATATGACCAAATATCAAACGTAGCAAGAAAAATGCATATAAATTCGCAACTTAATTAAGCTGAATTAGAAAGAGGTAATTAGAGTTGAATTGGGAAGAGATCTTGCATTCTTGGCAACCCAATTCGTGCTTAACTATGGTGGGAGGTTTCCTAAAGCCTCACACACTTAAATGGAGGAAGAAATCCTCAAAATAGGAAACTAGTATGTCAAAACCACAACTCTTCTTTCCTAGTTACAATAGACTCCTAAACACCATGGATACTTAAATACTCTTCACCAACCCTTGGGGATGAGTTTACATCTTGTTGGGGTCATGTGGAGGACTCCTAAAGCCTCACCCCTGGAGATCGCCCACACCAAGCCGTTCTTCTTCCTCTTCTCGTCTGCTGCGACTTGCACAAACCGTCCACTTGAAGTCGACCAAAGGTGAGTCAAAGCATAACCAAACCTTGCAAGGCCTATACCCATGAAAAGAGGGTCAAGTCTACATTCTAAACCAAGTGGAATGCCCAAACTCCATACAGTATACACGGAGTATTAAGCGTTTTCATCCAAGTGGTCTGAACACGGGTTTCTGGAAAAATGAGAATTCTTCACACAAAAGGTAGGTTTTCTCGGGCTAAACCTTAACGATCATATACCAATGTGTAGAGCATCAAGTTAACATTCGTTTCACACTGGTTTCATCAAATTCCAATGAGTAGATTTGAATTATAAGTGTTTTCCCCAGTCGCGCACTGTCAGGGCTTTTCCCATTCTTTATATGCTGCATGTGATTCAAGACCGAATTAGAGGAAACACACAACATGAAAGTTTTTCTACTAGTTGTCTTCGTCATTTTTTTTGTTGAACATTTTGTATAAATGTCAACAGTAGAGAGTTGTTATAAACATGGTAATGGCGCTGCATGATAATGTATTTTGGGTTGCACTTGGCTTTTACATTTGTGTCAAATTATCATGCATCTCGAGGTCGTTTAAAATTATTTAAAAATCATAGTCTACATATCTCCATGTTCCCAACAAACTTTCATGATGGGACATTTGTCCTAAAAGCCCTAATTATTTGGTATCATACCTTGCAAAGTAAATCTTGCTTTGATTGTTCTCAGTCTTCTATACCTCATGTTAGACTTGATTAAAGCCTATCGAAACCTTCAGTGTTTTCTATTCCAATTACTGGAAGCACCCTTGCATCTAAGGGTGGTTTAAAATGGTTTGTGATTTTCCATACACTGTACAATTTGTATCTATTTTGAAGAACCCTGGGTCATATAAGGCAGTCCTAGAACGAATCCAAGAACATGTCGTTTCTCTGTCGGATTCAAGTGCAGACCTGTGAACGCGACGGCCCGATAGGCCGCGTTCTGAGGTCTTGTCGTGATAGCAAACACGTCACATTATGAACGCGACGAGTGCACCGTCGCTATCTCTCTACCTGATCCGACTGCCTTAGCGCGTTCTGTACATGCCCTTGTCGCGTTCTGTCCCGACCGCACGCGACCCTTACTTGGGCGTGTCGGGTTCTCAGAATTTTGTGTGAAGCCCCACTTATTTCTTTTACAAAAACTTACCACTATACCGAGGTCTGTTAACAGTGTTTGAGGTGTAAATTGCATGTCTTTGGTCTAGTCAATACATGATGGTTATTTAATGGCGTAAAAGGGTAACCCATTTAAAATCTTTAATTACGTAAATGTTATTCTAAGTGCTCCTTAAAGGTTATGATCCATTCATGCAATTGTGATTTAGTCTCTATATTGTACCATGTTTAAATGATAATTGTTATATTTAAAATCTTGCAAACTCATGTGTAGTTAATGCATGTTCATTGCATGTATCTTGTTAAGTGCTTTCCGCGAGTTGAGACGGATGGATTGTGAATTGAGACACGCACATCACTACACACTTGCACTTCTAGGCAGCCCTTCTTGGGGATTTCGAAGCTCTCTATCGGTCATTCCGAATGGGTTAGACTAGTGACCTTTTTCTAAGACCTCCATAAATCTCTGCTCTCCGTGGATTCCCACATGGAGGCCGAGTTGGTTGTACCCTTAAGTTCCCCAGAGATAGCGTGCACTTCCTCTCTCTTCTTGTTCTCGTGAGTGTGGTTGACAATCTAGACTAAAACCATTAATGTAAATATTGAACTAAAGTATAAATCGTATCGTTATGCTGTAAAATTTATCTCTTGACCATTCTTATCATGAAATCATGTTCAATTTACTTATTACTTGTTCTCAACATCATCATGAACATGACATTACACATGCTTACTGATTGATACTCTCATTGGCCATTATTAATGACTGTGGGTATCTACATTTAAAACTTAAGTGAGATGCTGACTGGGCACGGCGAGTGTCTAAGGGCTCCAGTCTAGCCCCATGACGGAGAGTCATAAATATACTGTTAACCATGGGGTATAATGATTACTGGCGTTGCATCTGTGCTGGGAGTCATGCGTTGCTGAATGAAGAATAATAACCACATTATGTGTCCAAGTGTTACACTCTTGATGGATCTTTTCTTGGTGTACATTACTGTCTACATGCCTGATTAGGGTTACATTATCGTGCTCGTGTGTGCTTGCTTGCTTGCGTGATATGGCCATCCTGCATTAATGCAACTAGTGATATTTGCGTTCTTGAAAAACTATTGACATCAAGTGAAATCTTGTGTGCTTGTGCAAAGTGAAATATTACTCGCTATCTCGTTATATCATTCTAAATCTTGTTCTATCGTGATCACTCTATCTAGCTGGTTCATGTATCATGTTTTAATGAGTTTTATTCGTACATGCATATCATGACATTAACGTGCTTACCTAGTTCTAAATTGGTTAATCACTTATATCATTGCCCGCACATGAGATATAAATCCCTCTGGGCTAGTTTGTCATCTACTACTTTTACCCAATCTAGGTGACTATGAAGTTCAAGAGGAAGAGCAAGTCGAGGATGGGAATGCGTTCGAAGTGATGGCGTTCCAATTATGAGTCTATCTATAGTTAGTTTATTGAGTGTTAGAACAATGTAGTCGGAAGTGAGGTATTATGTACTGTTTTGTTTTTATTGAGTCTTAGTTCTGATTAGTTTCTATCTAGAATACAACCAGTTGAGATTGAATACAAGATTAGTGAGGTTCAATATTTGGGCCCTATGATGATGTATGTTGTTACACATCTAGCGCGTGCTAGCTAGAGGCTAATTTGCCGACTGTTCACGTCTTGGGATATCGACTCGAATTGTTCCGCATCATTAATATCCGCTGCGTAATTCTCGGGATGTGACACGATCGAATCCCTATTTTAGATTTTGGACCCCCGACTTGTGTGTTCTACCCCTTTACACTTGAGTTTTTATAAGATTAGTGGTTTGAGCACCGAACGCAAACTGGGAATCCAATCAAGATTCTGTCAGTTCCCACACGTTGCACTTACCCACCCTATCGTGTCGAAGTGAACAACATGCCGATTGGATCCCTATTTCAAATTTAGACCCCCCAAATTGTGTGTTCTAACCTTTTAGATTTGGGTTTATTTCTTAGATTGGTGGTTTAAGCACCGAACCCTAACTGATAATGCGATCAAGATTCCATCTGTTCTCACACGTTGCTCTCACCCACCGCGTCGTGTCGGAGCAAACGACACACTGATCGGATCCCTATTTCAGATTTTGGACCCTCGACTTGTGTGTTCTAACCCTTTTAAATTTACCTTTTTTTTAGATTAATGGTTTGAGCACCGAACCCAAACCGGGAATCCTATTAGGATTCTGTCAAGAACCACACGTCACTCTCACCCACCTGGTCGTGTCAGAGTGAACAACATACTGATCGGATCCCAATTTAAAATTTTGGACCTCCGACTTGCGTGTTCTAACACTTTAAACTTGAGTTTTTTTTTAGATTAGTGGTTTGAGTGCTGAACCCAAACTGAGAATCTGATTAGGATTCCGTTAGTTCCCACACATTGCTCTTACCCACCTAGTCATGTCGGAGAACGGAACACCGATCGGATCCATATTTCAAATTTTGGACCCACGACTTGTGTATTCTAACCGTTTACATTTGGATTTTTTTTTAGATTAGTGGTTTGAGCGTCGAACCCAAACTGTGAATCCGATTAAGATTCTGTCAGTTCCCACACATCGCTCTCACCCACCGGGTCATGTCGGAGTGAACGACATGCCGATCGGATCCCTATTTCAGATTTTGAAACTCCAGTTTGCATGTTCTAACCCTTTACACTTGAGTTTTTTTTTAGATTAGTGTTTTGAGCGCTGAACCCAAACTAGGAGTCTGATTAGGAGTCTGTCAGTTCCCGCACGTCGCTTAGACCCACCCGTCGTGTCGGAGAAAACTACATATCGATCAGATTCTTATTTCAAATTTTAGACCCCCGACTTGCGTGTTCTAACTCCTTACACTTGGGTTTTTTTAAAATTAGTGGTTTGAGTGTCGAACCCAAACTGGGAACCCAATCAGGATTCCATCAGTTCCCACACATCGAGCTCATCCGCCCGGTCATGTTAGAGCAAACGTTACACCGATCAGATCCCTATTTCCGATTTTGGACCCCCAACTTGCGTGTTCTAACCCTTTTCATTTGGTTTTTTTTAAGATTAATGGTTTGAGCGCCGAACCCAACTTAAGACTCATGATTTCGTCAGTTCCCACACATCGTTCTCAACCATCCGGCCATGTCGAAGTGAATGACATGTCGATCGGATTCTATTTTAGATTTTGGACCCCCGACTTGCGTGTTCTAACCCTTTGCACTTGAGGTTTTGTAAGATTGGTGGTTTGAGCGCCGAACCCAAACCTGGAATCCGATCAGGATTCCGTCAGCTCCCACACATTGCACTTACCCACCTGATCGTGTCGAAGTGAATGACATGCCGATCGGATCCCTATTTCAGATTTGGACCCCCCAACTTGTGTGTTCTAACCTTTTACATTTGGGTTTTTTTTAGAATAGTGGTTTGAGCGCCGAATCCTAACTGAGAATGCGACCAACATTGCGTCAATTCTCACACGTTGCTCTCACCCATCCGATCATGTCGGAGTAAACGACACATTGATCGGATCCCTATTTCAGATTTTGGACCCTCGACTTGTGTGTTTTAACCCTTTACATTTGACTTTTTATAGATTAATGGTTTGAGCGCCGAACCCAAACCGGTAATCTGATTACGATTCATTCAGATCCCACACGTCACTCTCGCCCACCTGGTCGTGTCGGAGTGAACGGCACACAGATCGGATCCCTATTTAGGATTTTGGACCTCCAACTTGCGTGTTCTAACCTTTACACACGTGTTTCTTTTTAGATTAGTGGTTTAAGTGCCGAACCCAACTGGGAATCCAATCAGGATTTCGTCAGTTCCCACATTGCTCTCACCCACCTGATCGTGTCTGAGAGAACGGAACACCAATCGGATCTGTATTTCAGATTTTGGACCCCTGACTTGTGTGTTCTAACCCTTTACATTTGACATTTTTTTAGATTAGTGGTTTGAGCATCGAACCCAACCAAGAATCTGATTATGATTCTGTCAGTTCCCACACGTCGCTCTCACCCACCCAGTCATGTCAGAGTGAATGACATGCCGATCGGATCCCTATTTCGGATTTTGAACCTCCGATTTACGTGTTCTAACCCTTTACACTTGAGTTTTTTTAGATTAGTGGTTTGAGCGCCGAACCCAAACTGAGAATCCGATTAGGATTCCGTCAGTTCCCACACGTTGCTCTCACCCACCCGGTCGTGTTGGAGCAAACAACATGTCGATCAGATTCCTATTTCAGATTTTGGACCCCGGACTTGCGTGTTCTAACTCCTTACACTTGGGTTTTTTTAAGATTAGTGGTTTGAGAACCAAACCCAAATCGGGAACCCGATCAGGATTCTGTTTAGTTCCCACACGTTGAACTCATCCACGTGGTCGTGTCGGAGCAAATGGCACACCGATCATATCCCTATTTCAGATTTTGGATCTTCGACTTGTGTGTTCTAACCCTTTACATTTGGGTTTTTTTAAGATTAATTGTTTGAGCGCTGAACCCAAACTTTGAATCCGATCAGGATTTCGTCAGTTCCCACACGTCTCTCTCATCCACCCGGTCATGTCGGAGTGAACGACATGTCGATCGGATCTCTATTTTAGATTTTGGACCCCTGACTTGCATGTTTTAACCTTTACACTTGAGTTTTTGTAAAGATTAGTTTTTAGATTATTGGTTTGAGCGCCGAACCCTAACCGAGAATGCGATGAGGATTCCGTCAGTTCTCACACGTTGCTCTCATGCACCCAGTCAGGTTGGAGCAAACGGCACAATGATCGGATTCCTATTTCATATTTTGGACCCTCAACTTGTGTGTTCTAACCCTTTACATTTGACTTTTTTTAGATTAATGGTTTGAGCGCCGAACCCAAACTGAGAATCTGATTAGGATTCTGTCAGCTCCCACACGTCGCTCTCACCCATCCGGTCATGTAGGAGTGAATGGCACGCCTATCAGGTCCTTATTTCAGACTTTGGACCTCCAACTTGCATATTCTAACCCATTACACTTGAGTTTTTTTTTAGATTAGTGGTTTAAGAGCCGAACCCAAACCAAGAATCCGATCAAGATTCCATCAATTCCAACACGTTGCTCTCACCCACCCGGTCATGTTGGAGTGAATGACACGTCAATCGGATCCCTATTTCAGATTTAGGACCCCCGACTTGTGTGTTATAACCCTTTACATTTGGGTTTTTTTTAGATTAGTGGTTTGCACGCTGAATCAAAACCAAGAATTCGATTAGAATTTCGTCAGTTCCCACACGTTGCTCTCACCCACTCGGTCGTGTCGAAGTGAACGGCATGCCGATCGAATCCCTATTTCAATTTTGGCCCCCCGACTTGTGTGTTCTATCCCTTTACACTTGAGATTTATTTTAGATTAGGGTTTGATTTCATTCGAACTATATGAAATTAAAAGTGATACTAGCCTAAGGGGCTTTCTATGAGGTGCCTGCTCCTCGGATGGCAACCACCAACTACTCGACCATGGCGGCAAGGTGCAGCGGCAGTTGCTGCGACAACACTTCTCAGATGAGGGTTCTGATGTCCTCTCCACCACTGCGGGGCGTCGCAGCAAATGAACTCACGTTGGTCGGAGGAGCAACTGAACTCACATATGAGGACAGCACTGGAGTAGTATCCAGGTTGTCCCCAAAATTGTACACTCGGCCATTCCTCGGCCCTCCCATTGCGTCGACGCAGACCTCTGGATCCAAGTCTTGCTGGGGAGTGCCCTCCGCTTAGCGGTCCACCATCTTCTTGTCATAGGTTTCTTGTAGAACAAATTAAAATTGTATTATTTATTGCACATTTATTTAATCTCTAAATTGAATAAAAAAATTATATATAGCCTTACGGCAATCGTCGAGCACCCTCGCTGACATAGTCATCCATCCCCTTCCGCTTATGAGTCCGATCAAATAACTCACAAAATGTAGGGGCACGCTCGAGATCGTGACGCTTAAAATTCAATAAAAGTTGTTAGTTCACAATAATAATGTATTAAGCAATTGAAACTTAATAAACTTACCATTTTCTAGCTGTGGGTTGCATAATACATTGACCCACTAGTATGCACATTCTTTTCCGGATGAGCTGCCAGATTGCGTTTAGCAGCCTACGACCTCTCCTACCATGGTCTAGTAGCACAGCGATGACAAAAGGACTCCCAATGGTCCCTCGGTATCCATATCGTGTCGTAATCCATCCAAGCCGTGGGATCCTGGCTGCCTACGATCTTCGCCGCCTTGTCCGGGCCTCCCACATCGACTCTCTGAAATTAGTCTGGGCATTAGACTCCCAGACGGCTCGTGCTCGAGGGAGACCCTCCTCTCTCATGAACATGTACCTCTGTTGTTTAAAAATTAAATTAGTCAAGTTAGTGCACTAACTAAGAGAGATAGTAATTAAAGAAATAACTTCAAATGAGTAAAAAGCAATAATACCACGAACATGTCAAATAACAGATCCTAGACGGATAGGGGGAACTCTTTCAAACAGTCCACTGGTCCTTGAACGTGTGCGTGTAGCAGCGATGTAATATAGCGGGAAGCAGATCCTGGATCTATCTTCCCCCTGTAATTGCACATTATTTTCTACATGAACCATATATCCTAAATGACAAATATAATAAGGCAGGAGCAGTGGGATCACCTTGCTTTAATCCCCTGGTGAATTTAAAGTAACCAGTAGGAGAACCATTAAAAAGAACTAAAACTAGCAATTTGAAATCATCTTGCCAACGTAAGAAATAAATCTGGAAGAGAAGTTGCTTATTAGTTCCAGGGTCAACGTTCACAGTCAGATTACAGCTAGATTGTGGAGTTTCATTGTGCACTCCAACATTCGTTCTCCTATGGCTTTGTTTGTCTCTATTGTCTGATTCTTTTAATGTGGGAAATCTGGAAGGGGAGGTGCTTGAATAGGTTTGATTCTAAGTCTATTTCAGCTGGGTTATTATCAATAATATCAAGTCCAAGATTTCCTTCTCACTTTCTAAAGTTTAGTTTAAGGCTGCTCCTATATGCCATATGAGTTGCAGATTCTTCATGACTTTGGTTTTGCTCCTCTTTGTCCTTCCAAGCAGTTGAAGCTCATTAGATGTATCCCTCCTATAAGTGATTTCAGTCTTAATGTTGATGGTGCTTGCAAAGGCAATCCTGGGGAGTGTGAAGGTGATGGTTGTATCCGAGACAAACAGGGTAATATTTATGTGGCTTTTTCTCATTTCTATGGATTTGGTAATAGCATGGCTGCAGAAATCCATGCCCTTTGCGATGGCCTTCGCCTAGTGGCTTTTCATGGCTATCGGCTTTCTATTGTTTATTCAGACTCTCAAGTTCTGGTGAACTCCATCCGGCAAGATAGTTTGTATCATGGAGCACTTATAGATGGTGGAGGGAAGCTAGGAATGTGGTTAGTCGACACTCTCTGTCGTTGTCCCATGTTTATTGGGAAACCAACTGAGTTACTGATTCCCTTGCAAATTATGCGGTTATTCAAGGCAAAATGATGTTTTTTGGAGGATTCATAATTTACCACACTCATGTAAGGGGCCTGTTGACATTGATAAATTTGGTCTTCTGCATGTAAGAATGGTTTGACAAGGGTATGCCCCTTAGATGTTGTATTGCTACTCTTTTTATATAATGTGGATCAGGTTGCCCTCACTGGTGGAGTGGGAACACTCTCTCCTTCTGGGAGAGGGTGCACTCTCCTAGTTTGAGGCCCCGAGGACTATTTTGACTAAAAAAATATGTTTGTAGTGATTAAGTTTACCTAGAAATCCAGCATGGCTGGCATCCAGCTGGTTAAGCCACCTCCTCCGCCGTTGGATGATGACTCTCTAACTCTATTGTAAATTTTAAGTACACTATTATTAAAAAAATTGAAAGATAAGAAACGTACTAAATTATGGAAACATGCATGTAGCTACTGCTCAATGGGATGGGACAAGTGACGATATAAGGCGTGATGCAGATCCTGCAAAATTATTTGCACGTTAGAAAATATAAAGTTAATATGCACAGAAATATAGAGAGTTTTGTGTTTGGGTACATATATACATACCTGTCATCAGGACAACCGACGTAGTCAGGGAGGTGGATCCTACAAAATTATTAGAATATTAGAAAATATAAAGTAAATATACACAGTCATATAGATGTTGAACCACTCCTATATTTTTTCCTTTATTTTGGTGATAACAAAACCCATGTTTAACTTAATAATATCATCAATACTATTCATATCTTGTTTCTTCCATGAATACAATATATTCTTGGATTATCACTTCAGATTTACACTAAATTTCAACTCCATCACATTCGAAGGACTTTGTCATATCTCATGTTTTGGTTAATATAATTGCTTAATTAATGAGTGCATAACCATCTGCATATATAATCTTCAAATGCACTATAATAGTATCACATAAGAATGTATTTTATAAACACTATATTTGGATAGCACTTATGTTCTTTTGTTTGCACAAAATTTTCTAAGTCCACAACTAGTATTGTAACGACCCTCCTATACCGGTACGGTTACACCAACCCACGTCGGTATAATGAGTATCGCTACAGTGGGACATTGACCCAACAAATACATTAAGCTGAGATGTGCACAAATATAAACATAGAACATCAGAATTAAAAGAACTCAATGTAAATTTTATCCATCATCCACATTCTATCCACAGTCCATACAGTACAAGAAATAAACTAAAATTTACATATTGAAATTCTAATCAAATTACATTGTCCACATTTGAATTACATAACATTATTGACTACATACTTATGAAAGAAAATACAACGACGATCCCTCGACAACAATCTACTCCTCTCGCTCAGAGTCGCTCCTAACAATTTCCTCCAAAGAAGTAGAGTCACCTACTTCACCTGTACGCCGAAGCAAGAGTGAGTCTAAAAAACTCAGCAAATAATCCATGCACATTATAATACACACCTCATAGGCACATGTTACTTTCAATTAGAAACAATCAAGACATGTAGCATGGTTTGAACAATTCTTAAATTCTATGCATGAAACTTCTACAACATATAATGCATGATACAGCTTTATGTTTCTTTTCCACTAAAATAAAGCCTATCACATGCTCTCTACACATTTCTTTAACATGCTAAATCAAATTAAAACTCATTCCATTCATGATATAATATGTATGCAACTTAAACATGGGATACACATAATGGAAGCAATACTCCTAGCATGGATTCTATGTACATTTTAACACACTTACACTTATAGACATGATTAGCTTACTGTTTTGACATGGATTTAGCACATTCAAGTAATGGTTTACAATTTCACATGCTATCACATTACTTTCACATATTCACATGTTCATTGCACATTCTACAGTTTCACATTTCACTTATACACAATCACATTATTTTCACTTAATTTCAATGACACATAGTCCGAACCACCTCTAGAGGACACACACATCATATTCACACACCTATCACCTAGGCAAAATAATGATAGATCTTGGTTAACTGTGCAGAACCGGGAGAAGCACTTTCCACCCTAACCAGTGGTACTTATCCACCTCCATGATTTCACCTTAGTGCCCATAGGATTTCACACACATGAACCTTCTCGTAGGAACTTTACTATGGTACAGTTCCACAGCCCTTTAAGGTAGCAGTGTCACCCATGGACAGTTTTACATAATTCATATTAATCACACATGTTTGTACACCGTTTAACACAATAACATCCAATTTCACATGTGTGCATATGGTTTAGTTTACCTAGCATGATACTACTATTTACAATGTTAAAACAGGCCACAACCTACCCTAATCATAATATAATTATTAAATTATCAACGATTACATTAAGCATGCATTAATGGTCATTTCCTCACATGGAATCAAAACTAATACCCTCTGTTATCTAATCAGTATTGACATTTTACCATGAATCATTCACAGATTAACCATCATACACACAAAACCGCATATTTTTCAGAAATACACACTATTATGAAAATTAGAACAAACTTTCTGCAAAATTATTAAGAACCTAATCAAGCATGATTCACAGTGTTTCAGATGCATTTAACCATTCTACAACTTGCATCTAGCAGTCATGATATCACCTAGAATTTTTGGTATTTTAACCTGCATCATACAATTTATTTGAGATTTAAAACAGATAATACATGCTCATGTTCTATAATCCAGATATTCTAATTATTCACACGGAATTCATAAATTCGCCTAAATTTTATTGCAGACCTGATACCTATGTACTTCTTATAGAAAATTTTTGACATGTAACAACCCTTCTTATACCGGTACGGTTATACAACCCTCACCGATATAACAAGCGTCGCTATAGTGGGACATTACCCAACTATTGTATATTAGGTTGAAACATACATAAATACATAACATATGACAGCGGAATTAAGGAAATGAAAGCCATCTTATTCCATCATCCATATTTATCCACAGTCCATATAGAGGAAAAGAAATTAACATGAAATAAATGAGAATATAAAATAAATATAAGTCCACAACTTTTCTGAAATAACCACATTATCCATATGAGACTACGCAGAGTCTCTCATTACATACTTATGAAATGAAGCACAATGTCAATCCACCAAGGTACACTACTCTCGCTCCGAGTCGCTCCTAACACTCTCCTCGGAAGAAGTAGGCTCAACACCTATACGCCGAAGCAATGATGAGTTCAAAAGAACTCAACAAGTAACACTAACATACATGTAGATGGCATGGGTACTATTTGTCAATTTGAAGCCTAAACATATTTTCTACACAACTATTAATAGATCAATTTATCATATTCACATGTTAAATGAAAACTAAACTAAACATGGAGATTTTCATCTTAACAACAAATCATTTCTATCATGGATTTTCTAATGATTAACACATGGATAACATGTTATACACATGAAACTGGCTATTTATTATGAACGAAAAATTAGTATAAAGATTAACATTTTACATGCTACACAAGGCTCTAAAAACAACACATGCTCAATTACTCTAGTTTCACTATTTGCACATGCACTTTCATTAACACAAGTTCACGTTTTATATGCCGTGACACATAGCCCAAACCACCATAAAAGGACACACACTAATCACATTATACACACATCTATCACCGAGGCAAGACAATGATACATCTTAGTTATTACGCAGAACCGGGAGAAGTATTCTCCACCCTAACCAGCGATACTTGTTCGCCTCCAAGATTTAACCTCAATGCCCATGGGACATCACACATATTGAACTTTCCCGTGGGGACTTTACCACAGTACAGTTCCACAGCCCTCTAGGTAGCAGTGTCACACTTGGCACATTTTTCACATATTTCTAATCGGTTTAACACACACATAACATAAAATTCTTATATGCATTCGGTACTCAACATTTTCTTACTTCAGTATCACCTAACATGTTATTACTATTACCAGAGTTCACATCAGCCATTTTTAACACTAATCATACTGTAATTAACTGATTTAACAGAATTTATACTAAACATGCATTAATGTAATCATTTTACATGAAATGTACAACTCAGTGTCCACAGTTATCCATTTGCATGAAAATTTAACCACAGGTCATTTTCTATTCACAGATCACATATACGAATTTTCAAAATTTTCTGGAATATATATTATTTAAAAAATTCAAGAGTGATATTATCTAAGGTTAAAATAACTCAATTTCTATAGTAGACATCATTCAGTCTATAGTATACTCTATACATGCATACTGACAATACTAACCATATTACAAATTTTGAGGATTTAACTATTTTCACACTATTATTAAAATTCCTACACTAATAATCATGCTTACTATTTTCATGTCGGAAAATCTAGTAAACTATACAGTCATCAGAAAACTACCAAATTTTAACAGTAAGTTCTGATATCAATGTACATATCACAGAAATTTTCTTACATTTAAATTTTTACAGGGATCATACAAACAGTAAATGGGATTGCTCAAACCTATTTACCATGCATTTTTGAAATTCTCATAATTACAGCCTTAAGGAAAAATTTTCACAGAAATTATGCAACATGATCTCATACTCGTATTACATAAAACATAAAATTTATCATATATCCTCATGCAAAAAACTTCAGAAAATAGTTTATAAAGGTCAGATCTACAAACTGTTGCAGACTAACGAACTTAACGACAAAGGAATGGCCGTCTAGCAGGTTAATGGCAACAAATAATGCCGTCAACTTAGGATATTAATGGTAGGGGATCATGCCGTTAATATCCCGTCTGTGCAAAACACAAACTGCACATTAGAAAATCATTTGAATGGGGGGTTCCAGGACTCGAGAAAATCTGTAAAAATCTTGGGACATACTGGACACATGTAGGGATGATGTGGGTAGGTTACTTACCTTGGATAAAAATCTCTACTCTTTGAATTTGGTCAGAGAAGCCCTCCTCGGCCTGTGCCAAAGAGCCTTCAAAACTCTCTTTATCCGGATTCCTGTTGATCTCCTCTGTACTCCAGTGTGGGGAAGTCGTTCCCGCATGTATTGACTCCTCTTTTGTCGTTGAAGAATGCCGGAGGAAGTCGCCAGTCGCCGGATCCAAGGGTTCCAAAACAGGTTTTCACACACAAAAATGGGGTTTTTGACCCAAGAGTCAAAAGGGTCATCTCCAGCCGGAATCTAGGTATTTTATAGGCTAAGGGTCGGAGACGCAAAGAGAGTAAGGTGGGGTTACCGTTGGGGACGGTTTCCCTAAATCAAGGGCACATTTTCCGAAGGCATTTTGGATCTGAGATCGCAACAGATCTGGGAGATAAACGTCCAGATCACTGGCCGTCTATACTGGGTTAGCGTCCATCGATGTGGCGCTGACTTGGGGTCGGCGTCCACATATTTTGACGTCTACTGGTCGCCAGAACTGAACTTAAAACTGTGAAAATTTATATATACACCACACAGTTATGTACCATTTACAATGTATATTTTTAGTATAATATCATCTATGCAATGCATTTCTTATTTACATAATATACACATACATATTTACAACAAGACTAAAATAATTTATATACACATTCTCACACATACATAAGTACAGTTTAACACTTATATGAGAGTAAAAATGTAGGGCCTTACACCCTCTCCCCTTACGGAAACTTCGTCCTCAAGTTAGACTGACACTACTCAAACAACTGAGGATACTCCCTCTTCATTGCATCCTCAAGCTCCCAAGTAGCCTCCTCTCGCGAGAAGTTGTGCCACAAGAATTTCACGACGCAATGCTCTTGTTCCAGAGGTGCTGAACCTTCCGGTCAAGAATAGCTACTGGTTGCTCCACAAAAAAGATCTGGCTGGATCTCCACTGGCTCGTGGCTAATAACATGAGATGGATCTCTGACATACCTCCTGAGCATAGAAATGTGGAAAACAGGATGAACACTAGCTAAAGTTGGGGGTAAACTAGCTCATATGCCACGTTGCCCAATCGTCTGAGAATCTCATACGGGCCAATGAATCTAGGACTTAATTTACCATGCCTGCCAAATCTAACTACACCGCGAGTAGGCGAAATCTTCAAGAAAACATGCTCACCTATCTCGAACTCTAAATCTTCCTCCTGTTGTCAGCATAACTCTTCTACTCTTTCCTAATCAACTGAACCTTATCCAAGTCTCCTGAACTAACTCTGGACCAATCAGCTGCCTCTCACCCGTCTCCTCCCAACATAAAGGAGATCTACAAGGCCTACCATACAATACTTCAAATGAAGCCATATCAATGCTCGCATGAAAACTGTTGTTGTATGCGAACTCCACTAGAGGTAAATGGCGTTCCCAATCATCCTCCAATCCAGAAACACCGCCCTCAACATATCCTCGAGCATCTGATAGTCTCTCGGGCTGTCCATCTGTCTGGGGATGAAAAGCCGAACTAAGCTTCAACTCTGAACCTAACGCATCTTGAAAACCTTCCATAATCTTGAAGTAAATCTAGGATCTCGATCCGAATGATCGACTTCGAGACACCATGCAATCTAATAATGCTACCAATATACAATCTAGCTAAGCTCTCTACTGACTGCTTCTTCTTCATAGGTAAGAAATGCGCAGTCTTCGAGAATCTATCTACAACTACCAGATTGAGTCATTACTCCATCTAGATCGAGGCAAACCCATTACAAAATCCATAGTGACAGCCTCCCACTTCCATACTGGGATCTCCATCTTCTGCATAAGTCCCGATGGTCGCTGCCGCTCGGCCTTCACTTGCTGGCATACTATACACCTAGACACATATTGCGCTACATCCTTCTTCATGCCAGACCACCAAAAGATCTCTTCAAATCTGGTACATCTTAGTGTTACCTGGATGAATAGAGAATCTAGACCTATGAGCCTCTGCTAAAACATGCTCACAAACATCTACAATGTCTGGTACACAGACACGGTGATGGAATCTAATCACGCCTCTTCATCACGAGCAATGCCCGCTTGCCCACTAACTCTTGGAGTCTAGGGTAGTTTTTTGTTGCTCGATCACCTCATCCAACACCGAAGACCTAATGGACAACTGAGCTACAAAAGCCTGACACAATGATGGCTCTAACTCAGTCATCGCACACGCTGCATCCTCCAACATCTTCCAATCCTGCTGGAGAGATGATCTCTTCCTACTAAGAGCATCTGCTAGGACATTCGCCTTTCCAAGATGATACTGGAGGTTGAAGTCATAGTCCTTCAAGAACTCAATCCATCTTCTCTGCCTCAGGTTTAATTCCTTTTGGGAGAAAAGATATCTCAAGCTCTTGTGGTCAGTGAACACCTCAAATCTGACACCATAAAGATAGTGTCTCCAGATCTTCATGCATGAACCACTACTGCAAGCTCAAGATCATGAGTCGGATAGTTTCGCTCATGCTCCTTCAATTGACGAGAAGCATACGCTACTACCCTTCCTTGCTGCATCAATACACAGCCAAGGCCAATCCGAGATGCATCGTGTAGATAGCAAAACCCCCTACACCGCTCGGCAAAATTAACACAGGAGCCGAAGTGAGCTTAGTCTTCAATAATTGAAAACTACTCTCACACTCCTCAGACCAGACAAACTTTACTCCCTTCCTGGTTAGCTGAGTCAATGGTGCGGCGATGGATGAGAATCCCTCAATGAATCGCCGATAATAACATGCGAAACCAACAAAACTCTAAATCTCCAAAGGAGTCTTGGGAATTTCCCAATCCATAACAGCCTGGACCTTCGCTAGATCCACTGCTACACCAGCACCGGAGATAACATGCCCAAGGAAATGGACCTCGCGCAACCAAAAATCGCACTTGCTGAATTTTGCATACAGCTTGTGCTCACGGAGAACCTCTAATACTACTCTCAAATGCTGACGGTGTGTGGCCCTCATCCGAAGAATAGACCAACATATCATCAATGAAAACTACCACAAAAACTATAAAATATGGTCTAACAACCTATTCATGAGATCCATGAACGCTGTCGGGGCGTTGGTTAGACCAAAAGGGAGGACCAAAAACTCATAATGTCCATAACGGGTTCTAAAAGCCGTCTTGGACACATCCTCACTCCTAATCGTAACTGATGATAGCCAGAACGCAAATCAATCTTGGAAAAGACTGATGCATTCTGTAGCTGGTCGAACAAATCATCAATCCGGGTAAGGGATACTTGTTCTTCACCGTCACTTGGTTTAGCTTCCTATAATCGATGCATAACCTGAGTGACCCATCCTTCTTCTTCACAAATAAGACAGGTGTGCCCCAAGGGAAAACACTAGGACGAATGAATCCTGTATCTAACAAATCCTGCAACTGCTTCCTTAGTTCTGCTAATTCCGCAGGTGCCATCCGATAAGGTGCCTTTGAGATAGGAGAGGTGCCTGGAGGCAACTCTAGAGTGAACTCTATCTCTCTAGCCGGTGGCAATCCAGATAAATCATCAGGAAAAACATCCGGAAACTCCCGCACTACATCAATTTCTGCAAGAGTAAGTGACTCATCAGCCTTGGGTACTAATACCACACTAGCAAGAAATGCGTCACAACCCTTGTTCATCATTCTCATCGCCCTCATGGCCGAGATGACAAACTTCCCTGCCAAATTCCTTGGCAAAGGATGATAAAATTCATCCTCACCAGGAATGCGGAAAACAATCTTCTTCCCACGACAATCTACTAATGCATAGTGCTCCTTTAGCCAATCCAGACCAAGAATAGCATCGTAGTCCTTCATCTTTAGCAAGAAGAAACACCCTTCTAGGATTCTATCCTCAATGCACACCGGTAAAGACAAATATACTTCCTAGTCGATACCGTACCCGCAGGTGTGTGCACAGACAAAGGGACTTTTAAATCCTCAGACTCTAACCCTGACTCTAAGGCTAACTGCCTAGCAAAATGCTCGGAAATGATCGAGTGGGTAGCACCCGTATCAAACAAAATCCGAGCATGCACACCTAAGAACAAAACCGTACCTTCGGTGACGTGATCCGCCTGCTCGGCATCCTCACGAGCTAACGCAAACACCCGAGCAGGGGCTCGAGGTCTCCCTGGTCGTCATGTCGCTAGCGCTGCTGCTGGGGCTGGTGCGCTCCACGCTAACCTCCCTGCTGTAGTCTGGGGCAATCCTTGATCCTATGCTCGCTGCTTCCGCACTTCAAGCATTTCCCAGCCAACTTCCAACATTTTGTACCACCATGTGCCCTCCCGCAATGAGGACAATCCTTCCTACCATTAGGGGAACGTTGAGAAGGTACCTGACTGCTACCCGATGCCACGGGATGCTGCGGTGACTAAAAAGTCACCTTCTTTCTCTCTTGCCTCTGAAATGGAGCTACTGACCTCTTCTGAGAAGCCTTCTTCTCCTCTAGATACTGTTCCATCTCTCCCTCCTGCCGACACGCCGCGCTAGGTGCTGCCTCGAGGGTACGATGGTCGAAGGCCACCAACCTCATCCTCAGTGATGGTCTCAGCCCCATCTCAAACTTCTTCGCCTTCCTGCGCTCATCAGCTACTATATGAGGAGCATACTTTGATAATTCTGCAAACCTGGCCTCATACTCTAGTACGGTCATGGAACCCTGAGTCAACGAGAGGAACTCCTGCTCCATCTTGTCCTGGATGTGCTCCGGAACAAACTTGGCTCGGAAAAGCCTCACGAACTCCTCCCAATACACCGCTACTGCACCGTCCTCAAAACGGGTACGTAGCAACGAGGACCACCACACATCAGCTCGCTCCTGCCAAAACCACCTATAAAGACTAATCCAAACACTATAAACTTAAAGAAATTTAATGCATAATTTATACAACACATACCTGTAGCATATAGGTGGCTAAAGTGACTCTGTCATCATCAGCGCACCTAATAGCTCGGAAGATCTTTTCGATCTCTCTCATCCAGCTCTTAGCTAACAAGGGATCACTCTCCCCCTAAAAGAAGGTGGCGACATCCTCTTGAACCTTTCCATGATGGAGGGTCCACCATGGTCCTGAGCCTGGGGAACTGGCACTTGAGCCTGCCACAACAAACATCATAAGCAACACTATAGTATAGCAGCATAGTAAACATATCATCAAGTAAAACAGACTACTCTATCTATCATCTAACCTGAGCCTGCTGAGCCTCTAACTGAGCCTGGAGAGCAGCCTGGGTGTGGACCTGCGTCTGCATGGCCTGCACTAGACCCTGCATGAACACTCCATAGTCTACTAGTGGCGGTGGGGGTAGCACAGGACCCTGGGGTGCTGGAGCCTATTGTTCTCCCTGATCCTCACGCCTAGGCTCATCTCTCCTCTGCTCTCCCTCATGAGCAGGAACACCACGTCTACCACATGAAGCCATAGCCTGCAAGGTGATTCAATTCACAATTAGAAACTGCTATCTAACTAGTTCCTAACTATGTGGACAATCTACACAGACTTAGTACACAATGAAGATGATGGTAATATGGGCATATTTATATACATTTCAACCTCTGGCTCAAATACAATCTCTGTAACGACCCTTCTTATACCGGTACGGTTATACCAACCCTCATCCATATAACAAGCGTCGCTACAATGGGACATTTACCCAACTATGGTATATTAGGTTGAAACGTACATAAATACATAACATATGACAGCAGAATTAGGAACTGAAAGCCATCTTTTCCATCATCCACATTTATCCACAGTCCATATAGAGGAAAAGAAATTCACATGAAATACTGAGAATATAAAATAAATATAATGTCCACAACTTTTCTGAAATAACCACATTATCCATATGAGACTACGCAGAGTCTCTCATTACATACTTATGAAATGAAGTACAATGTCAATCCACCAAGGTACACTACTCTCGCTCCGAGTCGCTCCTAACAATCTCCTCGGAAGAAGTAGTCTCAACACCTGTACGACGAAGCAAAGATAAGTCAAAAGAACTCAACAAGCAACACTAACACACTAAACATACATGTAGATGGCATGGGTACTATTGTCAATTTGAAGCCTAAACATGTTTTCTACACAACTATTAATAAATCAATTATCATATTCACATGTTAAATGAAAAACGAAGTAAACATGGAGATTTTCATCTTAACAACAAATCATTTCTATCATGGATTTTCTAATGATTAACACATGGATAACATGTTTATACACATGAAACTGGCTATTTATTATGAACGAAAACATTAGTATATAAGATTAACATTTTACATGCTGTCACAAGGGTCTAAAAAACACATGCTCAATTACTCTAGTTTCACGATTTGCACATGCACTTTCATTAACACAAGTTCAAGTTTTATATGCCGTGACATAGCCCAAACCACCATAGAAGGACACACACTAATCACATTATACACACATCTATCACCTGGGCAATACAATGATAGATCTTAGTTACTGCGCAGAAATGGGAGAAGTACTCTCCACCCTAACCACCGACACTTGTTCACCTCCAGGATTTAACCCCAATGCCCATGGGACATCACACACATTGAACTTCCCGTGGGGACTTTACCACAGTACAGTTCCACAGCCCTCTAGGTAGCAGTGTCACCCTTGGCACATTTTTCACATCTTTCTAATTGGTTTAACACACACATAACATAAAATTCTTATATGCATTCGGTACTCACACATTTTCTTACTTCAATATCACCTAACATGGTATTACTATTACCAGAGTTCACATCAGCCATTTTTAACACTAATCATACTGTAATTAACTGATTTAACAGAATTTATACTAAACATGCATTAATGTAATCATTTTACATGAAATGTACAACTCAATGTCCACAGTTATCCAATTTGCATGAAAATTTAACCACAGGTCATTTACTATTCACAGATCACATGTACGAATTTTCAAAATTTTCTGTAATATATATTATTTAAAAAATTCAAACAGTGATATTATCTAAGGTTAAAATAACCCAAATTTCTATAGTAGACATCATTCAATTCTATAGTACACGATATACATGTATACTGACAATACTAACCATATTACAAATTTTGAGGATTTAACTATTTTCTCACTATTATTAAAATTCCTACACTAATTAATCATGCTTACTATTTTCATGTCGGAAAATCTAGTGAACTATACAGTCATCAGAAAACTACCGAATTTTAACAGTAAATTTTGATATCAATGTACATATCACAAAAATTTTCTTACATTTAAATTTTTACATGGATCAAACAACACTAAATGGGAATGCTCAAAACCTATTTACCATGCATTTTTGAAATTCTCATAATTACACCTTAAGTAAAATTTTCACGGAAATTATGCAACATGATCTCATACTTGTATTACATAACACATAAAATTATCATATATCCTCATGAAAAAAAACCTCGAAAAATAGTTTATAAAGGTCAGATCTGCAAACTGTTGCAGACTAACGAACTAACGGCAAAGGAATGGCCGTCTAGCAGGTTAACGACAACAAATAATGCCATCAACTCAGGATATTAATGGCAGGGGATCATGCCATTAATATCCCGTCTGTGCAAAAAAACAAACTGCACATAAGAAATTCATTTGAATGGGGGAGTTCCAGGACTCGAGAAAATCTTGTAAAAATCCTGGGACATACTGGCACATGTAGGGATGATGTGGGTAGGTATTGCCTTGGATAAAAATCTCTACTCTTTAATTTGGTCGGAGAAGCCCTCCTCGGCCTGTGCCAAAGAGCCTTCAAAACTCTCTTTATCCGGATTTCCTGTTGATCTCTTCTGTACTCCAGTGTGGGGAAGTCGTCCCGCATGTATTGACTCCTCTTTTGTCATTGAAGAATGCCGAAGGAAGTCGCCAGTCGCCGATCCAAGGTTCCAAAATAGGTTTCGCACACAAAAAATAGGGTTTTTGACCCAAGAGTCAAAAGGGTCATCTCCAGCTGGAATCTGGGTACTTTATAGGTTAAGGGTCGGAGACACAAAGAGAGTAAGGTTGGGTTACCGTTGGGGACAGTTTCCCTAAATCAAGGGCACATTTTTTGGAGGCGTTCCGTATCTGAGATCTCAACAGATCTGGGAGATAAACGTCCAGATCACTGGCCATCTATACTAGGTTAGCGTCCATCGATGTGGCCGTTGACTTGGGGTCGGCGTCCACATATTTTGACATCTACTGGTCGCAGAAGAACTGAACTTCAAACTGCAGAAAATTCTATATATACACCACATAGTTATGTACCATTTACAATGTATATTTTTAGTATAATATCATCTATGCATTCTTATGTGCATAATATACACATACATACTTACAACAAGACTAAAATAATTTATATACACATTCTCACACAGACATATGTACAGTTTAACACCTATATATGAGAGTAAAAATATAGGGACTTACATCCCAATTAAGCAAATAACCACAATAGTAATTTATAAGATTCAAACATGCTCAACAGAACATTTCAGTAAATTTAAATAAATAACACATTGAACAAAATTCAGCATAATTACATGACAAGATCCTCTAGAGATAGTAATAGTATAATACTTTTACCATATATCCTCATGTTCAGAAAAATCCGGAAAGAATTTTATAGGGCAAACAAGCACATTGTCACTGCCGGATGGATCAGCGGCGCGCAAGTGGCCGCCAATCAGGTAGACGGCAGCAAAGGCTGCCGCCAACCTCCGATCTTAACGGCAGCAGATGATGCGGTTAATTTCCTGTCTGCAGAAATGCAGACGATCTCACAAAAATAGGGAGGAACGAGGGTTCCAGGACATGAATAAATTCCGAAAAAATACCTAGGACCTACTAGACGCATGTATGGACAATGGTGATATTGTGTTGTTATTGATGATAATCATGTATTTTATATCTATGGTCCTTAATTTACACAAACTCATTGTCACTTTATTACAAAAATGATAATTGATTAAATCTATTTGTGGTGTGTTGCAGGATTAATGGGCCAAGAAATGAAGGGTAAATGGGCCAATGGATTTGATTGGATCAGAGAGAATAATGAGAGATTCTATTAAAAATATTCCCCCTCTATCTTTCTTTTCAAATTTTAAAAACATTTCTCATTTTTAAAAATCCCCTCTTTATTTTCCAAAATATTCTTTCCTTTAAACTCCCTCCTTTCTCTCTTTCCTTGAACACATTAAAAAACCCCTTCCCCTCTCTCTCATGCTATCTCTCACTTTCTCTCTTCTCCCTCCTGCGATCTCCTTCCTCCTCTTTCTCTTTCCCTTCTTCTTTCTCTTTATTCCTCTCCCTCTCTTACTCCCGGCCTGTCTCTTCTCGGAAGACAGAAGCAGAAGCAACAGCAGCCCGCACCCCTGCGCACCAGCCAGCCCCGCGCGCCTGTGCCCCACGCGCCTGGGCCGCCTGCGACTGCCGTCCTGCCTCCACGCACCCAGGCTCGCCCGCCGCTGCCCCTACGTGCATGCATGCACGTAGAGGCGCAGCGCCTCCTCTCGCGCTACTTCCTCTCCCCTCGCTCTCGCGTCTCTCTTCTCTCCGCCTCTTCTCCTCTCTCTCTCTCTCTCTATCGCATTTCTCTCTTCTCTCTCTCTCTCTCTTCTCTCATTCCTCTCTTTCTCTCCTCTATCTCTCCACTCGCTTTTCTCTTCATCTCTGTTTTGTTCTCTCTCGTCCTCTCTCTCCTTTCTCTCTCTATCTTCCAGATTTTCTTAGGATAGTTGTTGATTTGTTTGTTTAGTATCAAACAATTTTTGTTAACCATTTTATTTAGTGGAATGCAATTTTGATTTTTATCTTTTTGTCTCTAATCACTCTTTATCTCTCTCTTTATTACTTATTTTAACTAGTTTAGTTTATTTAGTGCAACATAGTTTCAATATCATCACATTGTTTTCCTAACTAAAAACCCAACATTTTGAACTCTAAAATCTTTTGCCCGTGGATTCGACTCGCTCTCACTACTTAACTATTGTCAAAATATTTAGTGTAGGCCGATAATTTTGAGATTGTTAGTCACGTGTTTAACGACGCATTCGTGGGCGCCGTTGCCGGGGACTTAGATTTTAGTTTTGATAATCTTGGTGTCTTTTGTATATATTCATGCTAACATTTTGTTCCTTTTGTAGGTGCCAAATAAAAAGAGAAAAAGCCTAAAAATTAAAAAAATGAGAATCTGTCAGAATTTGTCACTGAAGGTAAGATCTTTAAGCAAAAGGGGCTGCTTTGAAAAAACAAAAATCCAAAAATTGCAGGAAAAATCAGAAAAAAGCTAAGTAAGGTGAGTTTCCTTCTCTCTCACTCATTCTATTTATTTTAATTTCCAAAAGAACGAGGGATTGCGCTTGAGGTAAGTACCCTTAAAACCTTCTTGATTGAGTTTCATTTTCTTAGTTCATGTTTAGATAATTAATTAAAAAAAAATCATCAATCACTTGATTCCAATAAAAGATGTCATGTCAAAATTAGAAACTTTCCATCTTTAAGACATGCATCATTTAGCCTTTCATCATTAGGTAATTTTCCTTTTGAAAAGTTTCCTTTCTTGTCGAAGATTGCGGGAGACAAGGTGAGAATCTCAACTTTCTTAAAAGCATGATCATGCATTGCCATGCTTGCATAGAAGCCCTTGCTTGATTTTGTGGTGTGCAATAATTTCTAAAAAATTTTAAGGGCAGTTTCCTTAACAAGATAAGGTGGGGATTTGATCACCCTTCCTTAGCCCACAAACCACAACTTCCTGCATCTTTTGCATTCCCAATCTCAATAAAAGAAAGTAGAAACTTGACTTAGGGTTCTCTTTGAGACTTAGGCCCACTTGGGCCACTATCAAGTTTGGAGACTGGTGTCTAAGGCTAGAGGTTCATAGGCAAACGCCTAAGTGGACAAGTGGTTACTTAATTAGGTCCCTGCATGAGCAGGGGGAACCTCCCACTTTCCCACCTCTTACCTGGCCAGTTAACGGGCTGAGAGTGGATTTGAGCTAGGCCTCAGTTGATTAGTGAGAAATCAAATGTTTATGTCCTAGGGAACCTTAGGTGTCATAGGATTAATTGTTTGCTAACTTATTTGAAAATAAAAAAAAAATCAATATTTCAAAAACAAAATAATAATAATAATAGAAATAAAAAAGGATTTATGTGGGTTGACAATCATGGTTATGAAATGGGCACAACAATGGGCAAATTGGTCAGCCCATTATGGTATTCACTCTCAACCTAACCCACTTTATCCATCAACCTCTACTTACCAGTCCAATGGCTCCAAATGGACTCAAGCCCATCTGATTCATGGTCACCCAATTAAAGATCACATGTATGATTCAGGGTGGAGGAAATATGTTGACCCACTTTACCTCATCACGTCCCTCAACCCAAGAACATACCCAAACCTTTCAAGTGTTATCCACACCCACTCCTTACTCAAAAGTTAACAAGGTGTCTCCCCTAAAAAATGAGTTTACTCTATCAAGATCCTCAAGGGGAAATTCAAGGACCCTTTCTAGGTGCCGAAATCATATCATGGTTCGATCAAAAAATTTGGCATTGATCTGCCGGTGTGCTTAACAAATGCTCCTTGAAGGCACACCCTTCCAACCACTTGGAGAAGTAATGCCACATTTAACACTTAGAGATCAACCTATTCTGGCCCAAGCCCAAAGTCCATCTATCCACAACTTTCAACATTGGGCCCAATGCCAAATTGATATTCATGACAAAAGCCATCATGAGGGACATGTATATCCACAGTCCACTTATACTTCTCCCCACAATCAGGCCTATTTGATGATCAATTTGGACAATTTATGCAAAAATTCCATGATAACCAACAAGTCTTTGAGCAAACATTCACCCAACAACAACAAGAATTAGAGCAACTTTGTCAAAACTGACCTCTTGATTACTCAACTGATGGAAATCAGAAGGAGGCAAGATAGTCAGTCATCATGTCAACCCATTGACAAATATGAACATCATTATCTTGATTGTGACCAACAATTTGACTCTCAAATTCCATTCGAAACTTCTCAGTCCAATATAATTGTGGACATGCCCACTTGGAAAATGAGAGATAATTTTAATGAGTCAAATCAGGAGGAGATGGGTGCCACTGAAATCAATCCATTGTCTTGGCCCAACTTGAAACTGACCATCAAGAAGACTCATCCATAATGTCATATTTGAGAAAAGCTCTAGTGAATTAGTTGAATTCAAGTTGGGGGGAGAAGAGAAAGAGTGCCAACCAGATGTTGGGTCCGAGTTTGATGTGACTATTTCAAGTGGGTGACAAAGAAGAGGTGAGTGTGGAGAAAGAGCTGGGTGTAATCATCAATCATTCTTCTTGGGTAAGAGAAGAATTAGAAATTTTGTCTGACGTCCACAATGACTGGGTCTCTCTTGATGTCGAGAAAAACATAGAATTCCTACCTCTTCTGACCATGGCAAATCCAACATGTTCATGGACATGCTACCACTAGCTGATTGGTCAACTAGACTTGAATCATTTAAACATCCTTGTATTGAAAGTCATATCCATTTCATTCCAGATCATGTTACTATTTTTGACACAAGTCAGCCTGTGGAGTTCAAGCAATCCTCTGAGCATTCAACTCAATCTGACCTCAATATCATGAAAGAGGACCTGAAAATGGAAGCTGTGGGTGACAATGGTGAAAATAATAAAGTCCGCATTGATGTGTTCAACACATACAAAGATCTTAAGTGTACAAATGAAATTTCTTAATTGAAGATATGATCTTAAGTGCCTTAATTTCTCTATCACTTACTGATCTGCAAGGTACGTGTGGACCACTTGACCCACCATGGCTATGTTGCCCTACAAAGAAAAATTTGGCGTCAATTGATTGGGGTGTTACGTGACCCTGTACCCCCATGTGTCTAGCTGAAGACATTAAACTTAACGCTTGTTGGGAGGCAACCCAATATTTTTAGGAAAATTGATTTCTATTGATTTCTTTTTTATTTTGTGTCTTAGGTGTTTGCTGGCCACTATCCTTGATAAAGCTAGTGTGCAACCACCCGCATGTGATCATCAAGTTGCATCTCTCCTTTCTTAACTTACATTGGCTTTTTCTATTGTCATTACTTTTATGCCATTGAGGACAATGTCATTTAAGTGGGGAGAGACAATTGTATTTCAAATTTTTGTCCCTAACATTGTGCTTCATGCTTCATATTTCATGCAAGATTTTTTTTTTTTTGCTTCTAGCTTGACTCATAGTGTGTACTTGTGAAGGTGGTGAGTTGAAGGGGTGGGTAACTAGTTATGTTTTTAGCATCTTCCTCAAATACATTTGAAATTCATCAACACAGTAAAGTATTTTTTGAGCTATTCAAATGGATGATGAGAGTTTTACCGAACATTCAAGTTTGATTGATTGATATTCTACATTCCTATTGATGACCAATCGTGGGGAAAAAGCTACCTGCCTACAAATAAATGTGAAAATGTGTGTAGTAGTGAAAAAAGAAAAAAAGAAAAAAAAAACATGGAAAATGTCCCTGATCTTAGTAACCGGGTCTGTGGCTCCTAAGGTAAGAGTTAAGGCTCACGTCAAACGGTGAAGGAAGTGCAACACCATGTAAATGAAAAGAAAAGAAAAAAAATGAGCATGAAAAAGAGAATTAGGCAGAGTGAAAGCTACCTGTAATTCGAGGATCAAATTTAAGGAGTGTAGAGTTGATACCATCCCTCAGTGATAAGTAAAAAGCCCATGCATCCTGTTATTAATGCTCAAACTTTGAACAAAAAGTCATGGAATTTTGTGTGTATCTTGAGGAACTGTCTAATGACATGAACTGACATATTTGCCTATGACACTCTCGACTGGAACTTGAAATACTATGATCAAGCATTCTCATTATACTTTATTGTCATGAAGTATGATATTTGAACTCTTGTTAATCTCAATTATTCACTTGTGTGCATTGCTAAGGGACCAGCAATGAGTAAGTTGGGGGGCATGATAATTGTGTTGTTATTGATGATAATCATGTTATTTTATTATCTTATGGTCCTTAATTTTACACAAACTCATTGTCACCTTATTACAAAAATGATAATTGATTAAATCTATTTGTGGTGTGTTTGCAGGATTAATGGGCCAAGAAATGAAGGTTAAATGGGCCAATGGATTTGATTGGATCAAGAGAGAATAATTAGAGATTCTATTAAAATATTCCCCCTCTATCTTTCTTTTCAAATTTTAAAACACTTTCTCATTTTTTAAAAATCCCCTCTCTTATTTTCCAAATTTTCTTTCTTTAAACTCTCCTCCTTTCTCTTCCATGAACACTTTAAAAAACCCCCTTCCCCTCTCTCTCATGCTATCTCTCACTTTCTCTCTTCTCCCTCCTGCGATCTCCTTCTCCTCTTTCTCTTTCCCTTCTTCTTCTCTTTCTTCTTCTCCCTCTCTTGCTCCGGTCTCTCTCTTCTCGGAAGAACAAAAATAGAAGCAGTAGCAGCCCGCACCCCTGCGCGACCGCCAGCACCCTGCGCGCGCCCCTATGCGCCCGCCAGCCCCGCGCGCCTGGGCCCGCCTGCGCCTGTCGTCCTGCTCCACGCGCCCAGGCTCGCCCGCCACTACCTCTACGTGCATGCATGCACCTACAGGCACAGCGCCTCCTCTCGCGCCGCTTCCTCTCTCCTCTCCCTCTCGTGTCTCTCTTCTCTCTCGCCTCTCTCCTCTCGCTCTTGCCTCTCTCTTCTCTCTCCTCTCTATCGCGTTTCTTTCTTCTCTCCTCTATCTCGTTCCTCTCTTTCTCTCCTCTATCTCTCCACTTGCTTCTCTCTCCTCTCTTTTTGTTCTCTCTCCTCGTCCTGTCTCTCCTTTCTCTCTCTATCTTCCAGATTTTCTTAGGATAGTTGTTGATTTGTTTTGTTTAGTATCAAATAATTTTTTAACCATTTATTTTAGTGGAATGTAATTTTAGATGCAACGACCACTTCCACCCGGTACGGTTATACCAACCCTCATCGGATGAGAGCAAGCCCGCTACATGGAGAATACCCCAACAAGTAACAAGTGAGCTGAGATATACACAAATAGAATTGAATAATGCAATGGAATTTAATGAATCTTATTCTATCAACTTTTAAATCCACATACCACAGTCTGTATAGTTCAACAAGAGATAACATAAACTAATATTTTCCAAATACATAGCCGACTCCAAGTACATTTGATCGAAATTCAATTTTAATTGTAGCATTACATACTATGAAGATAAAATACACATCTTCAATCACTTAGTCAACTCCACTTCAAATCTTGCTAGCTCCTCCGCTGCTAATTTCCTGAATTGTAGCAAGAGTGAGTCTACACAATACTCAGCAAGTAACTTAAGATTCAATACATACATGTTTTTTATCAATTAACACAATAAAATTTCAGCAGTTAAAATCATACATAACACGCTCTAACCTAAATAATCTCACATGGAATTTCATTAAACAATATCCTAACATATGTAAAACCAAAATTGTAACAACATCACTAGCATCATGGTGTCATTAACACGAGTAAAATATACACTCACACGTTTTTTATACTTTACCCTAGTCATTGTAAAGTTTGCACAACTAAACCATGGAAACATATACAAGATAGGTAGCACTCCTAGCATGATTTCTAACTCCTTTGCATGCATCATAACAATTTATTTCACATTTAGCTTGCTGATTTTATACCAATATATCACATTCATATTACCTTTGCATAGGATAACTTTTAACTACACAACCTAATGCTAAACACTGTACTCCAATAATTCAAATTTCATGAATATGAAAGCATATACTTACATTTTGGTACTAACAGTAACACCTTTTTTTTCATTTGACATTAATACTTTAACACATACACACCGAGGATAATCTGATCATGAGGATAAAACACACATTTATACACATCAATAAACAGATATCAATTAACACTATTGCCATTTATACTTATACTATTTTCTCGTTATATACACCCATATATTAACCTTGGCTTTCACATATACTCACTTTTGTTCTATCACACAATACTATACACATTTCCCATGTATTCCTCTTTCACATTCCCATACTTCTTATCATTTCACTTTTGCACATAACATGTGCCACATTTACACATATCTCGCACATACCTTGTGCCATGCACACATATCACTTTTAACATCACACTTATGCTCATTTTCACATAGTGCCAAGACTAGCCTAAACCACCACTAGACGATCATTAACACACACATCACATTCACGTACTCAATCACCGGCACAGTGATAAAGTCTAGTTCCTGCAGAAACCGGGAAAGCCCTTCCACCATTACCAGGGAACTTGTCCACCTCCAGGATTTCACAAGACCCTTTGCCAGGGTATAACAATTTATCAAGACCCTTCTCTAGGGTATCACATATCATTTGAGCTTTCCCGTAGGGGCACTACTACAGTACAGCTCCAAGCATCTAGGGTGGCAGTGTCTTATGGGCACCATTGCTTATCTTGTCACATTTAACCATTTTTACACATATATCACTTGTTCCCTCACTTCCCATGCATGCACACCTTCCTACATAATTCATACACATTAAACACTTAGAAAAATTATCCCAATCATACTGAGATCAATCAACAAGTAATTTATCTCAATGGACACACTTAATTTCTATTTTCAGTGAAATTGACATGAATATTACTTTATGTTTCCCAAATACATGAGAATTTGACCAAAGACTTAGTGCAGGTTCCAGATCATACATGCAAATTTACATAATTTTCTGAGCTATATTAAATTTACAGAAATAAAACATCCAGTTTCATGCCATTCATCATTCATTTATCATGGAACATAACATGGATATACAGTTTGATAGTTCACAGCCCTGAACCTAACATATACATCATCACAGGAATTTTCCCCGATTTATTGCATAACACCCAATTTACGATGAACTTTACAAATCCTACGCATGTCTTCTATTTCCAAAATAGAAATTACAGTAAATCCCACAATCATGAAAAAATTCTCAAAACTTCAGGCATGGACTGATACGTATACACATGATTTAGAAAAATCTAGGGCATTCCATTCCGCTGGGATCATGTAGACAGTAGGTGAACATGCACAATCCATTTTCCCCCAACAGTATTTCAATAAATCTAATATTTAGCCATCCACAAAAAAAACCACAGAACCTTTCACACACATCACATTATCTTTTACATAACATATAAAAATTACACTATATCCTCATGCGTCAAATTTTGTAAAATAATTACTTATGGCAAAATAGTTTACTGTTCCTGCACTGAAGAACTTGACGGCAGTGTCTGGCCGTTCAAGGAGTTGGACGGCAAGATCGCTGGACGCCGACTGGAGATCTCGGCGTTAAGGGCCTTGACCCCAAGTTCCTGTCTGTGCAAGAACACAGACCGAGCTCCAAATAACAGGGGAATGGAGGATCCAGGACATGAGGAAAAATCCAAAAAATGCTGAGACCTAGGGCACATGAATAGGATTGAGATCTATAGGTTACTTGCCTTTCTAAAAACCTCCAAAGGGACGAAAATAGGTGATGAAGCTCTCCTTGGGCAGTCCCAAGAAGCCTCTGAAACACCACTCCTCCGGGTTCTTGGTTGATCTCCATAGCAGTTTGGAGTCGGGGAAGCCTCCCTCTATGCTTCAGCTAGCTCCTGGTTACTGTAGATGGCCGGATGAAGCTCCAATCTGCCGGTCAAGGCATGCAAAGCCAGGATTTTTCCCCATAAGATAGGGTTTTTTTCTCTCCTCTTTACAAAGAGCCAAAGAGAGCTCTTGGGGGTTGCAAGGAGTGGTTGGTTTATAGGAAGAGACCTCTCATCCCACGCAGATGGTGATGTAAGGGCTTGATAGCCGTTGGGGACATCTCCCCAATGGCTGGGCTTGCTTGCCCCAAGAATTTCGGGTCTGCTGCGCATGCAGGTCAGAGAAGTAAAAATCCACCTATATGGACGGCTACTTAAGGATTGGCGTCCATCGATATGGACGCCGACACCTCATGGGCATCCACCCATGTTGACGCCAATTGGCCCTTCTTCTGCCAGAACTTAAGATCATACAGAACCATGCTTAACCATACATATATGTACATGAAACCTATGTAGTATAACGTATACACCACTATACCATGCAAACATCCAATATCTACAACTAATCATACACATACATACATATGTGCATCAAGATAATAACATAAATATCTACATACGCATATAATGTCTTATAATATATATATATATATATAATATATATATATACATACAACATGACTCAACACATAAAGAACTGTATTTACTCTTCGTATATACATACAATGTATAAGGTACATCATGTATTTGACTACACCATGCAATCAATAATATTTATACCCAGGCATACACATGCATACATAAGTATACTAAGATAAGATGTACCTAGATATCTACCTATGCGTACATGATGTTTTACATAAGCGTGACTCAACACACGGCAAAATAAAATGACAAGAATTTTAGGTGTTCAAAATCATTAGGAGCAATATGATTAAGTTAGCTAAGAATAATCTATTCAGCAAAATAGTTCTTGTTTGCACACACTTGATTTGACATACATATAGTATACACACACGAGTGTAACATACTTAGGTACATTATGCATGAATAGATATACAACATGCTCACCGGTAACTAGATTAAACTTGCACAACATTACTTAAGTACTATATGCATGGGATTCCTTAATATGCACAATTTAGCTAATTGCCTATTCTCACCTAAATATCATAAAATACATGCATGTTATTCATGAGGAGTATAGAATTACAATATACACTACTAAATACACCTACCATACTTGAGCTCTGTATGTACATGCAATGTAAGAAGTACAATATACACATTAACCTACTCCATGCAAATGAACAACGTTTACAACTAAACATACACATGCATACATAAGTATACCAAGGTGTTATGTATGTAGAGTTATCACACGCATAAGAAAACCTACATACGTACATACACATATGCACTTCATATATGCGCACACAATATCCATGAAATGGGTAATATAAGATATACTCAATATTTAGATAGTACATGCAATATTTAAATAGATACCATATACACAAATTGGCCAATTACTTATATCACGATAATAATATACATCCACACATACACATGCGAAATTTATAATTATATCATGCACATTTTCATGCACGGCATTATGCAAGAACAAGCAAACATCATATACATAAAATATAAGTGGGAAAAAGAAAATCGGAGCCTTACATTAGATCATTATCTTTTTGTCGCTAATCCACTCTTTATCTCTCTCTTTATTTACTTATTTTAATTAGTTTAGTTTTTTTAGTGCAACATAGTTTCAATATCATCACATTGTTTTCCTAACTAAAAACCCAACGTTTTCATTCTAAAATCTTTTTCCCCGTGGATTCGACTCGGCTCTCACCACTTAACTATTGTCAAAATATTTAGTGTAGGCCGATAATTTTGAGATTGTTAGTAACGTGTTTAACGATGCATTCGTGGGCTATCAAATGGGTATGGGTTACTTGCCTTTGAAACAATTCTACCGACGAATATTTGGGTCGAAGAAGCTCTCCTCGGCCTATGCCAAGAACCTCCTGAACCTCCACGATCCGGCTCCTATGATGATTCTTGAAGCACACCGAGTTGGGACGACGATCGTCGATGTTCATATAACCTCCCAGAAGCAGTAGTTCACCGGAAAACGCATCAAGTTGCATGATCAAGTCCTCTAAAACTCAGGTTTCGCACAAGCAAGATAGGGTTTTTGCAAAAGAGCCCAAAAACCTAACATCACCCTAATCCGAGTCTTTTATAAGGCTAGGGGCTTAGGGACGCGTTTAGAAGGTGGATGACCGTTGGGGGGTCGGTTACCAAAATAGAAGGTGAAGTTTTTGTGGGCGTTTTCGGATCTGAAATGTAACAAATTCTAGGAAGACGTCAACATCACTGGCCGCCTATCTGGAGTTGGCGTCCATCGATGTGGCCGCTGACTCTCCCCTAACGTCAACTCATGTTGACGCCAAATGACATTTCGGCCAGAACTTAAAAATGCATATAACTATATTTACACAATGCAAATACATGTAAATACAATGTATACTTTAAAATATTATTTATACAATGTAAATAAATAACATAGACACAGAAATATATATTTATATATATATTCATGTGTATAACATACTCAAATAATATATATATATATATAATATATTATATATAACTACACACACAACACATCAAATCATCACACAACCAAACACCTATATAAGAGGGCAAAATTCGAGGGCCTTACACCCTTTCCCTCTTAAAGAAACTTCGTCCTCGAAGTTAGACTGACACTACTCAAACAACTGAGGATACATCTTCTCATTGCATCCTCAAGCTCCAAAGTAGCCTCCTTTCTTGAGAACTTGCGCCATAATACTTTCACTAATGCAATGCTCTTGTTCCGGAGATGCTGAACCTTCCGGTTTAGAATAGCTACTGGTTGCTCCACCTACGATAGATCTGGTTGGATCTCCACTGGCTTGTGACTAATAACATGAGATAGATCTCGCATATCTCCTGAGCATGGATACGTGGAAAACAGGATGACACTAGCCAAAGCCAGAGGAAAAGCTAGCTCATATGCCACGTTGCCCAATCGTCTAAGAATCTCATACGGCCAATGAATGTAGGGCTTAGCTTACTATGCCTGCCAAATCTAACTACACCTCGAGTAGGCGATATCTTCAAAAACACATGCTCACCTACCTCGAACTCCAAATCCTTCCTCCTGTTGTCGGCATAACTCTTCTGCCTATCCTGTGCCGCAATAAGCCTCTTCCTAATCAGCTGGACCTTATCCGAAGTCTCTGAACTAACTCCGGACCAATCAGCTGCCTATCGCCATCTCCTCCCAACATAAAGGAGATCTACAAGGCCTACCATACAATGCCTCAAATGGAGCCATACCAATACTTGGATGAAAACTGTTGTTGTATGCAAACTCCACAAGAGGTAAATGACGTTCCAATCATCCTTCCAATCCAGTACACACGCTCTCAACATATCCTCGAGCGTCTGGATAGTCCTCTCGGACTGTCCATCTGTCTGGGGACGGAATGCTGAACTAAGCTTTAGTTCAGAACATAAAGCATCCTAAAGACCCTTCCACAACCTCGAAGTAAATCTCAGATCTCGATCTGAAATGATCGACTTCGGCACACCATGCAATCTATCTATGTTACAGACATACAATCTAGCTAAGCTCTCGAACGACTGCTTCTTCTTCATAGGGAAGAAATGCGTAGTCCTTGGGAATCTATGTACTACTACCCATATCGAGTCATTGCCCTACCTTGATCTGGGCAAACCCGTTACAAAATCCATAGTGATAGCTTCCCACTTCCATATTGAGATTTCCATCTTCTGCATAAGACCAGATGGTCACTGCCTCTCGGCCTTCACTTGCTGGCATACTAAACACCAAGACACATACGCTGCCACATCCTTCTTCATGCCTGACCACCAAAAAGATCTCTTCAAATCCTGGTACATCATAGTGTTACCTGGATGAATAGAGAATCTCGACCTATGAGCCTCTACTAAAACATGCTCACGGACTTCTACACATGACTGGAACACATACACGGTGATGGAACCTAATCACACCATCCTCATCTCGATCAATGCCAGCCATGCCCACCAACTCTTGGAGTTTAGGGTCGGCCTTCTGTTGCTCAATCACCTCATCCATGACCGAAGACCTAATGGACAACTGAGCTACAAAGGCCTGACACAAAGATGGCACTAACTCAGTCATCGCACAAAGCGGCATCCTCCAACATCCTCCAATTCTGCTAGAGTGACAACCTCTTCCTACTAAGGGCATCGGCTACGACATTCGCCCTTCCAGGATGATACTGAAGGTCGAAGTCATAGTCCTTCAGGAACTCAATCCAACTTCCTTGCCTCAGGTTTAATTCCTTTTGGGAGAAAGATACTTTAGCTCTTGTGGTCAGTGAACACCTAAAATCTGACATTATAGAGATAGTGCCTCCAGATCTTCAGTGCATGAACCACTGCCTCAAGCTCCAAATCATGAGTCAGATAGTTACGCTCATGCTCCATCAATTGGCGATAAGATGCTACTACCCTTCCTTGCTGCATCAATACACTGCCAAGGCCAATCCGAGATGCATCCATATAGATGGCAAAACCCTCATCACCACTAGGTAAAACCAATACCAGTGCAGATGTAAGCTTAGCTTTCAATAATTAAAAGCTACTCTCACACTCCTCGGACCATACACTTCTCACCCTTCCTGGTTAGCTTAGTTAATGGGGCGGCGATGGATGAGAATCCCTCAATAAATCACCGATAATAACCCACCAAACAAAGGAAACTCTGAATCTCTGATGGGGTCCTGGGAATCTCCCACCAATATAGCCTGGACCGTTGCTGGATCAACTGCTACACCAGCACCGAGATAACATGCCAGAGGAAATGAACCTCGCGCAACCAAAATAGCACTTGCTGAATTTTGCATATAGCTTGTGCTCTCTAAGGACATCTAATACTACCCTTAAATGCTGACGGTGTATGGCCTCATCCGAAGAATAGACCAACACATCATCAATAAAAACTACAACAAAGCTATCTAAATAAGGCCTAAACACCTTGTTCATGAGATCCGCAAACGCTGCAAGGGCATTTGTTAGACCAAACGGAAGAACCAAAAACTCATAATGTCCATAACAGGTCCTAAAGGCCGTCTTGGACAAATCCTCACTCCTAATCCTAAATTGATGATAGCCAGACCACATCAATCTTGGAAAAGACCGATGCATTCTGTAGCAGGTCAAACAAGTCATCATATAAGTAAGGGATACTTGTTCTTTACAGTCACCTGGTTGAGCTTCCTATAATCATGTACAACCTGAGTGAACCGTCTTTCTTCTTTACGAATAGACAGGTGCGCCCCAAGGAGAACACTAGGGCGAATAAATCCCTTATCCAACAACTCTTGCAACTGCTTCCTTAGCTCAGCTAATTCAACAGGTGCCATCCGATAAGGAGCCTTTGAGATAGGAGATGTGCCTCGAAGCAACTCTAGAATAAACTCTATCTCTCTAACCGGAGGCAATCTAGACAAATCATCAGGAAATATGTCTGGAAACCCTGCACTACATCTATCTCCTCAAGAGTCAGTGACTCATCAGCCTTTGGTACTAATACCACGCTGGCAAGAAAAGTGTCACAACCCTTGCCTACCATTCTCATTGCCTTCATGGCAGAGATGACAAACTTTTCTGCAAGGTTCCTTGGCAATGGATGTGAAAACTCATCCTCGCTAGGAATACGAAAAACAATCTTCTTCTTACGACAATCCACTAACACATAATGCTCCTCTAGCCAATCCAGACCAAGAATTGCATCATAGTACTTCATCTATAGCAAGAAGAAACACCCATCTAGGACTCTATCCTCAATGCACATAGGTAACGACAGAATGTACTTCCTAGTCGATATCGTTCCCGCAGGTGTGTGCACAGACAAAGGGACCTCTAACTCCTCAGACTCTAATCCTGACTCTAAAGCTAACTGTCTAGCAAACTGCTCGGAAATGAACGAGTGAGTGGCACTCGTATCAAATAAGACCCGAGCGTGCACACCTAAGAGAAGAATCGTACCTTCGGTGACATGCTCTGCCAGCTCCGCGTCCTCTATCGCCAAGGCAACCATTCGAGCTTGGGCTTGAGGCCTTCCTGGTCGTCCTGTAGCTGGTGCTACTACCGCTACTGCTGCTGGAGCTGGTGCTAGTCACTGGACTCCCTGCTGAAGTCTAGGGCAGTCTCTGATCTAATGCTCACTACTGCCGCACTTGAGGCACTTTCCCACCATATTCCATCTCTTCATACCACCGTGTGCCCTTTCGCAATGAGGACACTCCTTCTTACCACTAGGGGAACGGTAAGAAGGTACCTGACGACTGTTGGCTGCAACTGGGCACTGCGGTGACTGGTACGCCGCCTTCTTCCTATCCTGCCGCTGGAAAGAAGCTGCAGGCCTCTTCTGTGAAGCCTTCTTCTCCTCAAGGTATTGCTCCATCTCGCCCTCCTGCCGACATGCCGCGTTGAGAGCCTCCTCAAGTGTACGATGGTCAAACGGCACCAACTTCGTCCTCAGTGATGGCTTCAAGCCCATCACAAACTTCTTGGCCTTCCAGCGCTCATCAGCCACAATATGAGGTGCATACTTTGATAACTCGGCAAACTTGGCCTCGTACTCTAGTACGGTCATGGAGCCCTGAGTCAAAGAAATGAACTCATGCTTCATCTTGTCCTATATATGCTCAGGGACGAACTTTGCCCGAAAGAGCCTCAAGAACTCGTCCCAAGCAACCTCGATAGCACTATCCTCCAATCGGGTATGCAGTAATGAGGACCACCATATGTCGCCTCTCTCCTGCATCAATCATTCTCCATAAGCACTTATCTAAACAATCTAACCTTAATTAAATGCTTAAACAACAAACACATACCTGTAGCATATAGGTGGCCAGGCTGACCTTGTCATCCTCAGCACACCTAATGGCCCAAAATCTTTTCAATCTCCCTCATCCAGCTCTCTTCAAGCAACAGATCACTCTCCCCCTTAAAAGTGGGTGGAGTCACCCTCTTGAACCTTTCCATGATGGAAGGTCCACCATGGTCATGAGCCTGAGGAACTGGCGCCTGAGCCTGCTACAACAAACAATATAAGCAACACATATACAGTATACCAACATAACGAACATGTACTTAAGTAAAATAGACTACTCTATTTATTATTCTATCCTGAGGCTGCTGAGCCTGGAGTGCTGCTTGAGTATAGGCCTGCGTCTGCATGGCATGTACCAGACCCTGCATAAACACTCCATAGTCCACTGGTGGCGGTGGAGGAAGCACAAGACCCTGGGTGCTGGGGCCTGCTGCTCACCCTACTCCTCACCCTAGGCTCAACTCTCTCCTCTCTCCTCTGCTCACCGTCACGAGTAGGAGCACCACGCCTACCCCGTGAAGCCATAGCATGCAAGACAGATTAATCACAATTAGGAACTAACCATCTAATTCCTAACTATGTAGACAATCTATAATGACTTAGCATATAATGAAGATGATGGCATAATTATATTTATGTACAATCTCAACCGGCTTTTGTAACAACCCTCCTTATACGGTACGGTTATACCAACCCACGTCAGTATAATGAGTAATCGCTACAGTGGAACATTGATCCAACAAATACATTAAGCTGAGATGTAAATAAATATAAACATAGAACAACGGAATTAAAAGAACTCAATGTAAACTTTTATTCTATCATCCACATTCTATCCAAAGTCCATATAGTACAAAAAATAAACTAAAATTTGCATAATTGAAATTATAATAAAATTACATTGTCCACATCTAAATTACATAACATTATTGGCTACATACTTATGAAAAGAAAATACACCGTCGATCCCTCTACAACAATGTACTCCTCTCGCTCGGAGTCGCTCCTAACGATTTCCTCCAGGAAGTAGAGTCCCCTGCATAACCTATACGTGAAGTAAGAGTGAGTCTAAAAGACTCAGCAAATAATCCATGCCCATTATACATACACACCTCATATGCACATTTTACTTTCAATTAGAAACAATCAAGACATGTAGCATGGTTTGAACATTCTTAAATTCTATGCATGAAACTTCTACAACATTATGGTACATGATACATGCTTTATGTTTCTTTTCACCACTAAAATCAAGCCTATAACATGCTCTCTACACATTTCTTTAACATGCTAAATCAAATTAAAACTCATTCCATTCATGATATATGTATGCAACTTAACATGGGATTACACATAATGGAAGCAATACTCCTAGCATGGATTCTATGTACGTTTTCACATACTTAACACAATTAGAAACATGATTAGCTTGCCGTTTTAACATGGATTTAGCACATTCATGTAATGGTTTACAATTTCACATGCTATCACATATTCACATATTCATTTTCACATTCTACAATTTCACATTTCACTTATACACAATCACATTATTTTCACTTAATTGCCGTGACACATAGTCCAACCACCTCAAGAAGGACACACACATCACATTCACATACCTATCACCTAGGCAAAATAGTGATAGATCTTGGTTAACTATGAATAACCGAAGAAGCACTCTCCACCCTAACCAGTGGTACTTGTCCACCTCCAAGATTTCATCCTAATTGCCCATAGGATTTCACACACATGAACCTTCCCGTAAGGACTTTACTACGGTACAGTTCCACAGCCCTCTAAGGTAGCAGTGTCACCCATGGCACAGTTTTACATAATTCATATTAATCACACATTGTTTGTACATCGTTTAACACAATAATATCCAATTTCACATGTGTGCATATGGTTCAGTTTACCATGCATGATACTACTATTTACGATGTTAAATAGGCCACAACCTATCCTAATCATACAACAATTTACTAAATTATCAACGATTACATTAAGCATGCATTAATTGGACATTTCCTAACATGAATCAAAACTAATACATGCTATTATCTAATCAGTATTGAAATTTTAACAGTTTAACCTTCATACACACAAATCCTCATATTTTTTGGAAATACACACTATTTATGAAAATTAGAACAAATTTTCTGCACAATTATTATGAACCTAATCAAGCATGATTCACAGTGTTACAGATGCATTTAACCATTCTACAACTTGCATCTAGCAGTCATGATATCACCTAGAATTTTTGGTATTTTTAACCAGCATCATACAAGCATAATACTTTTACCATATATCCACATGTTGAGGGCAAACAAGCACACTGTCACTGCCTGATGACTCAGCGGCACACAGGTGGCCACCAATCAGGTAGACGGCAACAAAGGATGCTGCCAACCTCAAATCTTAACGGTAGCAGATGATGCCGTTAATTTCCTGTCTGCAAATATGCAGACAGATCTCACAAAAAAAAAAGAAAGAACAGGGTTCCAGGACATGAATAATTCCAGAAAAATACCTAGGACCTACTAGACGCTTGTATGCACAATGGTTATGGTTTACTTGCCTTTGAAAAAATTTACAAATGGAGATTTGGGTCGAAGAAGCTCTCCTCGGCCCGTGCCATGAAGCCTCCTGAACCTCCATGATCCGGCTCCTATGATGATTCTTGAAGCACACCGGAGTTGGGATGACGATCCTCGATGTTCATATAACCTCCCAGAAGCAGTAGTTCTCCGAAAATGCATCATGTTACAAGATCAAGTCCTCTAAAACTCAGGTTTCGCACAAGCAAGATAGGGTTTTGGCAAAAGAGCCAAAAGACCTAACATTTCCCTAATCCGAGTCTTTTATAAGGCTAGGGGCTTAGGGATGCGTTTAGAAGGGTGGATGACCGTTGGGGGGTCAGTTACCAAAACAGAAGGCGAAGTTTTCGAGGGCGTTTCCAGATCTGAAACGCAACAGATTTTGGAAGTAGACGTCAACATCACTGGCCGCCCATCTGGAGTTGGCGTCCATCGACGTGGCCGCTGACTCTCCCCTGACGTCAACTCATGTTGATGCCAAAAGACATTTCGGTCAGAACATAAAAATGCATATAACTATATTTACACAATGAAAATAAATGTAAATTACAATGTATACTTTAAAATATTATTTATACAATTTAAATAAATAACATACACAACAGAAACATATATTTAAATATATTCATGTGTACAACAATACTCAATAATATATATATATATATAACTACACACACCAACGCATCAAATCCTCACACAACCAAACACCTATATAAGAGGGCAAAATTCGAGTGCCTTACAAGTATATATATATCATACTAACTTCGACACCTGGAAGTTGAAGTATGATATCAACTGTTGAACAAATGAAGTCCAACTCTGACTCTTGAAAAGTCAAGTGGTTCAACTCCGACTCTTGGAAAGTCGAAGTGCTCCTACTCCAACTCATGGAAAGTTGAAGTGTGATGCATACTCCGACTTCTTTACAGTTGAAGTTTCCATACCTAAACATCGATTGCATCAAAATATCGATTGCTTCACTTAATCATCGATTTGTTAAATCTGACTCTGACTCCTCTAAAGTCGAAGTTTGATTAGACTCACTGCAACTTTTGTACAGTTGAAGTCTTTATACTTAAACATCGATTGTCTCTATATTTCAAACGTTTCAAAATGTTTGTGGTGGCACTAAAAGTTCATATGTACTTCACATGTTATCTTATTATTTCTTTGTCTGATTGGAGATCTTCTTCTTGTCTATCCTTCACAGTACGTAAGATGTTGTCAGCAAGAAATATGTAAGTAAGGCCTCACTTAACATATCTAGATGCCCGCAGAAATCATGGACCTCTAAAAAAAAAAGGTATGGGCTATCTGTTATAAACTTTTATAGTCTAACATATTCCTATTTGCATTAAATGTCTGTAGGACTATTATACTCCTAGTCAAAACATTTAGACCTACTGTTAGCATCCATTAGACACATGAAGATGTCTATTAGATAGAAGCAGAAGGAGAGCAGAAGATGATGAGTCCCAATGGATCCAAGAACACCAGCGGCTATGCTTCAATGGATCTGTTCAAGATGCTCTTTAAGAGGAAGAAGTCTTGAAGCAGAACAAAAAAGAGCCTTCCTGAAAATCAATCGAAGAGTGTACATCTAGTGAGAAGTCTCAATGCCATACACACTCAAAGCAAGTGAGAAAGAGCTCGAGCCCAAGAAGAGGAGTGCGCTAAAGCAATCATCTGAAGTCTTCAAGCTCCAAACATTCAAGCTTCTTTTCTCTATTCACTCTCTTTGTGCATCATTGTAAATCTGTGGGATAGTTTGTAAGCTGAGAGTTTGAGTTCTTTAGTTTCATCTCGTATAGCTCTCAATCTGTTCTTTCTTATCTACGAAAGACTTGTGTCCTGCTGTAGGACTGTATACGGTGTTCCTCTTCTAGGGTGAAGAGAAGACCAATCGAAGCGCTGGTGTCTGTCTGGCTGTGGGACTGTACACAGTGTTCCCCTTGGGTTAAGAGAAGAACCTAGTTGGGGTTGGGGTCAGCAGAACCTAGCTAGGGTTTTAAATCTATCAGAACACCACTGGGGTTTGTTCCAGAAGGGTGGCTTCTTGACCTGTAACAGAAATGAGTTTCCTTACTACTCAGAAAGGAAGAGGACCAGCGGGGAGCTGGGGGTTTGTATATCCTTGGGGGATTGTACTCTAGTTAGTTAAATCCCAAGATTTGCTTGGGAACTGGACGTAGGTCTTCCACTTCAGAAGTACCAAACCAGGATACAATTTATGTGTTCTTGTGTGATTGTTTAAATTTGCTTCTGCACTGCTACTCTATCTCCGCACACAACTACATTCACTAACCGAAGTTTTCAAGTGGTGATTTTTGTGTTTTAGTTTAAGTATTTCTGCAGCTATTCTATTCCCCCCCCCCCCCCTCTAGAAAGCTTACTGCCAACCGTAAGCGAGACAACAAGTGGTATCAGAGCCAAGTCTCTTCAAGCAAGTAGATCTCACAATTTAAAAAGCAAAAGATCAAATGGCAGCTCAAGGATTTGGTGAAGGCCAATCTGTCAATAGACCACCCTTGTTCGATGGTGAAGATTACAACTACTGAAAGACAAGGATGGAGTTCTTCCTTTGGGGTTATGACTATCAACTATGGACTATCATTGAAGAAGGAGATCTGATAGTCCTTAACCCAAGAGAGGAGTGGATAGACAATGACAAAAAAATGCTCTCACAGAACAGTAAGCCAAAAATCTCATTTGATGTGCCTGAGAAGGAGCGAATTCAACAGGATCTCAGCCTGCAAATCAACAAAAGAAATGTGGGACAAGTTGAAGCTCACATACGAAGGGACTGACAAAGTCCAAGAAACTAGGATTGACATCTTGGTCGCACAATATGAGAAGTTCCAAATGCTAACAGGTGAGACCATTACCCAATGTATAGAAGATTTACTGACATAACTAATGGTCTTGTAAGGCTTGGAAAGATGTACAACACTGGAGTTATGGTAAGAAAAATTCTCAAATCCCTACCAAGCCAATGAACTCCAAAAGTCACAGCCATCGAAAAAGCAAAGATCTTACAACTATATCAATAGAAATTTATAGGTACAATGATGGCACATGAGATCAATATGGCGACTATCTGAAAGCTCATCCAAAAAGAAATTTACTAATGCTTTCAAAGTTATAGCTGCTCCTTCCATCTCTTCCTCTTCTAGTTCAAAAAATGCATGCTCTGAAGACAATGATGTAGATGATGTACTGTCCAAACGTTAGTGAATTCTTAAAAAAGAAGAAGAATGGATCAAGAAGTATCCAAAAGAAGGAGAAAAAGAGAAAGAACCAGTCTGCTATGAGTGCAAGAAACCTGGACATCTGTGACCAGATTGTCCGAGACTCAAGAAGACTGGTCAGCTACAAATCCAAGAGAAGCATAAGAAATTCAAAAGAAAAGCCATGGCAGCTGCTTGGGACAATGATAAAGTCTCCACTTCAGATTCATCAAGCTCAGATTCAGAAAAAGAGTAAGTAAGTCTAGCTCTCATCGTAGGACTAGATGAAGTATTTTATGACCCATCTTTTAATTCTTGCACTGATTCAGGGTCAGAGTCTGAAGATTTAGAAGACGTCTTTAATGAACTTAGAAGAGTCTGAAGAAAAACATAAGGTGTTGTAAAAGAATTAAAGAATCTAAAAATTAACCTTACTTGCTTAGAAAACACTAATTCTGATCTTAAATCAGAAATGGAATAATTGGAAACACAATTAAAGGAAAGTACAATAATAATTATCTTTTGAATGAAGATTTAAAGGGAAAGAACAATGAAAAATTAGAGTTAGAAGAAAAATTGAAAACTCTAACTAAAAATGATCTTTATTTAAAAGAATCAGTTAGAAAATTAAACAAAAGTTAAAACATCTCTAGCTCTATAAAAGGCTCAAAATCTGGCAACAATAAACAAGGTCTTGGATACGAACCTCCTGAGAAAGGAAAACAAATTAAATATCCTAAAAATATCCATTACCAAAATTTGTGAATGAAACAAGATGCCTCATAAAAAAGCCCCTGTAATGAACAAATGCTCTCAAATTTCTAAAAATCATGTTTTAAACAAACATCACAAAGATAATAAGGCCTGCAAATAAATTATATTTATTGTTATTCTCATTGCAACAAATTAGGCCATACAGTAAGCACCTGCACAACTAGGCACTTAGTATGGATTCCAAAAAGATATTTTCATGCATCTAACCATCAAGGACCCAAAAATATTTGGGTACCCACTTCTGAATAAGTTGTTTGCAGGATAGCCTAGGAGTATCAGAACAAATGATGCTCAAGGCATTGGTGACTGCCAGCTCTCTTCCAACTCAAATCTGAAGAGTGAGTAGTCATAGATTTGTATTTGATTTACAGTAGTACTAATAAGGTTTTGCAAGTCTCTTTTTATAAGATCAATGCAGGTAAAAGTCTTGAAGACTTGACAAACAACAAGTGGATATGTTGAGAAACAAAAAGGTCAAACAACAGGTCGACACACATTCAAGACTGTGTCGACACACATACAAGATTAGGTGGACACACATGGAAGAACAGGTCACACACTCCGAAACAACTGTCGACAGACAAGTGAAGACTTATCGAGCCTCACTCTAAGGGGAGCCTCACATCAAGGAGGAGCCTCATATTAAGGAGAGCCATACTCTAAGGGGGAGCAAGTAATTAATAAGGGGAGATGTAATTCATGATAATTATTATTGAACCCCTCTCCTTCAAACTCACATGTAGTATTGGTAAGAAGTATTTACAAGAGCAATATGCAAATGGGAAGATCCTTCCTTTTTGGGTATTGTCAAAAAGGGGAGAGTACTTTATTCCATAAATTTGGTTTATGCTAGACTTTATGTTTACGTTAGAAAATTCACGAGTTTTGTCATCACCAAAAAGGGGGAGATGTTGAACCACTCCTATATTTTATCCTTTATTTTGGTGATAACAAAACTCATGTTTAACTTAATAATATCATCAATATATTTCATATCATTTTCTTTCATGAATACAATATATTCTTGCATTATCACTTCAGATTTACACTAAATTCAACTCCGTCACATCCGAAGTTTAACTTTATCATATCTCATTTTTGTTTAATACAATTGCTTAATTAATGAGTGCATAATCATCTACATATATAATCATCAAATGAACTATAATAGTATCACAGAAGAATGTATTTTATAAAGACTATATTTGGATAGCACATATGTTCTTTTGTTTGCTCAAAATATTCTAAGTCCACAACTAGTATATATAAATATATATATATATTATCATACTAACTCCAACTCCTAGAAAGTCGAAGTATGATATCACTGTTGAACAAACGAAGTCCAACTCTGACTCCTGAAAAGTCTGAAGTGGTTCAACTCCGACTCTTGGAAGTCGAAGTGGTCCTACTCCTACTCCTGAAAGTTGAAGTGTGATACATACTCCGACTTCTTTATAGTTGAAGTTTCCATACTTAAACATCGATTGCATTAAAACATTGATTGCTTCACTTAAACATCATTATTGTTAAATCTGACTCCGACTCCTCTAAAGTCGAAGTGTGATTACTCTCACTGTGATTTCTGTACGGTCGAAGTCTCTATACTTAAACATCGATTGCCTCTATATTACAAACGTTTCAAAATGTTTGTGGCGGCAACTGAAAGTTCATATGTACATCACATATTATCTTATTATTTCTCTGTCTGACTGGAGATCTTCTTCTTGTCTATCCTTCAAGGTAGGTAAGATTTTGTCAGCAAGAAACATGGAAGTAAGACCTCACCTAACATATCTCGATGTCAGCGGAAATCATGGACCTCTACATATGAAAAGGTATGGGCTTATCTGTCATAAGACGTTTCTCGTCTAACATATTCCTATTTGCATTAAATGTCTGCAGGACTGTTCTACTCCTAGTCAAAACATTAGAACATGTTGTTATCACCCTTAAACACATGAAGATATCCATTAGACAAAAGCAAGAGGAGAGTAGAAGATGATGAGTCCTAATGGATCTAAGAACACCAATGGTTTTATTTCAATGGTTCTGTTCAAGTTGCTCTATAAAAGAATGAAGTCTTGAGAAGAACAAAAGAGAGCCTACCTGAAAATCATTCAAAGAGTGTACATTTAGTGAGAAGTCTCAATGCCATACCACACTTAAAGCAAGAGAGAAAGAGCTTGAGCCCAAGAAGAAGTGTCGCACTAGCAATCATCTGAAGTCTTCAACCTCCAATCATTCAATCTTTTTTTTCTCTCTTCCTCTCTCTATGCATCATGTCAATCCGTAGTAGGAGAGTCTGTGAGCTGAGAGTTTGAGTTCCTTAGTGTTCATCTTGTATAACTCTCAGTATGTCTTTCTTATCTCAGAAAGACTTCTGTCCTGCTGTAGGACTATGTACAGTGTTCCTCATCTAGGGTGAAGAGAAGACCAATCGACGTGTTGGGTGTCTGTCCGACTGTAGGACTATACACAGTGTTCCCCTTAGGTTAAGTGAAGAATCTAGCTGGGGTTGGTGTCTGCAGGACCTAGCTAGGGGTTTAAGTCTGCAGAACCACACTGAGTTTGTTCCAAGAGGGTGGCTTTTTGACCTGTATAGAAGTGAGTTTTCTTCCTACTCGGAAGGTAGAGGACAAGCGGGGAGCTGGGGGTTTGGATATCCTTGGCAGGATTGTACCCTGGTTAGTTAAATCCAAAGATTTACTTGGGAACTGGACGTAGCTCTTCCAGTTGAGAAGTAACGAACTAGGATAAAATTTTTGTGTTCTTGTGTGATTGTTTAAATTTGCTTCCGCATTGCTACTCTATCTTCGCACACAACTACATTCACTAACCGAAGTTTTCAAGTGGTGATTTTTTGTGTTTTAGTTTCAGTATTTCTGTAGCTATTCTATTCAACCCCCTCTAGAAGCTTGCTACATAACCGGGCCAACATAGAGAGTTTTATGTTTGGGTACATATATATATATATATACCTATCACTGGGACAACCATGTAGTCAGGGAGGCGGAACCTACTAAATTATTTGCACATTAGAAAATATAAAGTTAATATACATAGTATCTAAGGAATTGAGTTTGAGTACATATATACCTATCGGCGTAGACCCTCAGCCTACAGAAGTAGAGGGTGCACTGGACGAGGTGGACCCCCTCCCACTACGTCTTCCACACACCATATCTCCATTGAGAAATAATTAGATATAACATGTCAGCACTCGAATTTTAAGTAGCTATTTAATAACATATAACTAGCAACAACACTCAGTTATTACAATTTTTGGAATATTATCTATATTCATCATCAGATGCTAAAGATATGACTAATTTAGCATCATCTTGTCATCCTCTTCGTCCTATATTCAATCCACTCCTCCTCCACATTAGACTCCACCTCCCGCTCAACAACCTGATCGTCTAGGGCATTTGGATCAACTTCTTCCTCTTCGTTATCCTTATATAGCAAATTGGTTCATTTATATCATCTATACTGAACTGTGATGAAGGAGCCAACTCTCGTACGTCACTCCGGCTTGATTGGAAAAATTGTCATTAACATCCTCGAGTTCTATATCAGCCAGGAGAAGCTCATACTGTAGGAATTCTTTGTTTTCACTCTACAAGCAGCCCACCAATCTCTCTTTGAGAGACAAATGGTTCGAAAATAAACTTGTTGGGCTTTGTGCCGCCAGAATGAATGGCTCAATCATACTCAACTTGGACTTATGTTTGACATCGATGATCCCTATGTTGTGTCATTACAAATAGAGGTCGGATTGAGCTAATGACACTTGAAAGAAAATACATGGTTTCTTGTCCCAAAATTGAGTTTGATGACGTCTTCGAGAATGCCATAACCATTCATAATCTCTCATGTGAAATCGATATCCGTTCACAATGTAGCCTTGATAGACATGCACAATCTTTGAGGGCCCATAATTGATCTCTTGTACTCTTGGATCAGTAATAAAAACTTGTTCAACCTATGTAAAAAAAAACAATAGACACACAATGACAACTATGAAAAACTTATGCATAACATAACAACAGTTATGCATAAAAATATTCAGACACTTACTCGATATCTTAACCAAGTAGCAAAAGACTTCTCCCATTGCTTTTCAACTTGCACGTCAGTTAGACGTGGATTCTGTTGCAGTATGACTGACTCAAACTTTCTGCAATGAAATTGCAACACAACCTCTAAACTCCATAATTTCAAACAAATGAGATACACACATAAAGAACATTAGCGTTGAGGGCTTACTCAATGTAAGGATCTAGTTCTACATAACTCATGAAGATGTAGATCTCCACAGCTACCACTCTCTGTCTTCAAGTTCATGAGTAGAAGAATATCTGAATGCTCGTGTCCGGAACACTTGAATATAGAGAGTCGCAGACACATTAGAATCTCCACCATCATCATTACGTGAGGTTGCGTGTGTCAGTTCGCATTTCGATTCAAAGTATATCGACAAAAGTTCGATATCTCTTTAATAAAGTATGCCTCAGTAAGGAGCCCTCACTTGTGCTTGTTGTAGACCTTTATCTTAAGATCATGCATGCACCTATGAAAACAATTCAATGAATACGTAGGAAATATAAAAGATCATCGTAATGTGAATAAATGAGACATGGGAAATACCTCTCAACGGATACATCCATCGAAATTGTATTAGTCCTCTGACTCTAGCCTCATATGGCAAATGGATGATCAGGTGCTCCATTGAATCGAAGAATGTTAGAGGAAATGCCTTCTCTAATTTACAGATTGTTAGTACTATATTTTGCTCGGTATTTTGCAATTTATGAAGTTTGAGTTCTGATGCACATAAAATTCTGAAGAATTGACTCAGCTCAGTCAATGCTCCTCATATCTACTTCGGCAACAACTCTCGAAAAGCAATTGGAATCAATCTTTGCATGAAAATATGACAGTCATGACACTTCATTTCGTATGTTTTCCCCTCATTGACATTTACACAACAGGCAATATTCAAGACATATCCATCTGGAAATCTCAATTACTTCAACCATTGACACACTTCCTTAATCTATCTGGCCCCTAGCATGAATGATGTTTTAGGTTGTACAGCTTTTCCTTTAACATGCTGGAGTTCTGGTTTTGGACGTCTACAAAGTACTTTCAAATCCATTCGTGCTTTGACGTTGTCCTTCATTTTGCCTTTGACGTCCATAATTGTGTTGAACATTATCAAAAATATTCTTCTCTATAGCAAGATGTCTAGGTTATACCGTATCAAAAGTGTTGACCAATAAGGCAATTCCCAGAAGATACTTTGCTTCACTCAATTGTGATCCTTCTCAAACCTTGGGATTTGTCGGGTACTACCAATGAGTTGTGATACAATTGATAAGTTCTAGACCCGCCTCACCATGTTTTCACTAGACACCCATTCCATATCTACCTCATCCAGTTCAATTATGTTTTTCATAAATGAATTCTTCTGCTTTCGGAAAGGATGGTCACTTAGTAGAAACTGACGATGGCAATCGAATTAACATACTTTTCCCCAAGATTTCAACACGAATGATTTTGAATCCTCTATACAATAAGGACATGCCAACCTCCCATGTGTGCTCCAGCCAAATAGCATGTCGTATGTTGGAAAGTCAATTATTGTCCACATTAATCAGCCTTCAAATTGAAATTCTATTTTCTGGATGCATCATAAGTGAGAACCCCATTTGATCATAACAATTTCAGCTCGTCAATCAACGATCTAAGATATATGTCTAATTTTTTTCCTGGACTTTTTGGACTAAGAATCAGCAATGATAGGAAGCGATTTCTCACGCTTCATGCATATGCCTGGCGGATGGTTGTACAATGTTAAGAATACTGGTAAACATGAGTAAGATGCCACCGTGCCTTCGAATGGATTGAAGTCGTCCGTGCATAAACCCAGTCATACGTTGTGTGGATCCCTGGAGACGGAAAGATGAGTATGACTAAAATGAGCCCAACCTTCGCCATCGGCAGGATGACTGATTTCACCATCATCATGACGAACTCTTTCCAAATGCCAAGTCATATGTCCAGCTGCCTTTGGGGACATGAACAATCATTGCCATCTGGATGTGATCGGAAAGTACCGCACTAACTTATATGGAACATCCTTCTGCTTTGACTTGTCTCCTCTCTTATGCTTGAATCTATCATGCTTATAGATACAACATGATGTCTAATCTACATCATCTTTGTAGTACAACATACAATGATTAGGACATGCATCAATTTTCATAAATCCAAGCCCCAGATCATTTACCATCTTCCTCGCACGGTAAAAATCATTGGGCAACCACTCTGATTGAGGAAGCATGCTCTTATGAGAAAGAGAAGCCGAACAAAACAACTCTCGCTCATATAAATTCAGACTTTAAATTCAGTAGCTGTGACACTACAGCCAAACGTGTATGCTTCTCACAACCATCCCATAATGGCTCATTACATCTCGAAGTAACCGATAAAATCTTTGAGCTATATTATTCGGCACTTCTTCATTGTATTGGTCATCGTGAATGTTGAACTCCGAACTAGCAACATCAACAACCATGTGTGCATACGTACTTATGGAGGCAAAGTTGGCCGGTTCATACAACTGGATATTAAACTTGAAAGGTGCGCGGAATCACCTAAGACGGTAATCTAGAAGGGGGGTTGAATAGATTACCACCGATTAAAAATAATTTACCCTTCTTTTCAATGCTAACACTAACTTGATGAAAACTTAAACAGATGTGTATTGAATTCGAGCTTAGATGTGTGTGTAAAATGTGATTGGGAAATAGAAATCTATCAAGCGTGTGTACAAATATTCGTGCCTACCATACATCTACCGTAAAAACGTGCAAACCACAAGACACGAAGATTTAAGGTGGTCCGGAGTACCAACTCCTGTATCCTACTTCCACCGTCCACACACACCATGGAAAGACTGCTTATATAGAGAGTTCAACCCTACAATCACACACACACCATTGTCTGAGGCAAACACGCACTCAGAACAACCACACACACGTGGATCAAGCACAAGGACGCTCAAACCACTACCACACACACAGAATCATGAAAAGTAGAATGAAAGAAGAGTTCTGAGTTGTGGATCAAATCCAAGATGTAACTGTTCAGTGAGTTCGTCCAGACGACTCCAAGCTTCACATCGTTGAAGACCACATGATGATGGAGAAGCTTGAATCGAGGACGAACATGCTTCAACTCCTCGCACGAGAAGAATCTCCCTTGATCAGACCAGAGAGTTGAAGCAGAGCAGCAGAGAGAAACCTTTCTTCTTGACCTTTGCTTAGGGTTTTGGTATGGTGGCTTCTTGCTGCGAAAATAACTCTATATGATCTATATATAGTGGTGTCCAAGTTTGGAGAGTCGTGTTAAAAGGGAACACCCTAATACAGATCACATGCTTATCACGAATTGTGACTTATCCTGCGGCTGTCGACAGATGCATCATAGCTGTCGACAGATACTATTGGAAACTAGTTTCCAGAACCATGTTGGCAGCTGGAACTTGGATCTGTCGACACGCAACCTGGGACTGTCGACTGGCGAGCCTTCTCTGTCGAAAGGTACACTTCATCTATCGATAGGTACTGCTTTTTAAGTGCTCCTAGAAACATGGTTGTCGTTGTCTTATCTATCTGTCGACACATGCATCTTGGATGTCGACAGGTGAGCACTTGATGAGTTTTTCCAGTCTTTTGAAGTTGGATTTTGTTGCTTGTCTTTTGTGTTCATTCACACCTACATAAACAAACATTCCAAGTGAGATATCATGAATACATAGATGTTATGGAAAGCATTTTTCACTTGATCATTTCATTCATGTCCTGCAAATCAATCATGTCATTCATAAAAAACATCAAACATTTAAGCACTATCATCATCATACACTTTTAACCCAACATTCTCCCCCTTTTTGATGATGACAAAATTACAATTAATGTTCTCTCCCTTTTGACACATTCAAAAAGATAGTTCATGCATCAATGGATAGAAATACACAGTAACTGTGATTTCATTGATTGAGCGGGAATTACACACAGTTCAAAACAAATCCATTACATGACACAAGCAAAAGCAAATGGGAAATGACATAAGTGACTAACTCATGACCCAAACTAGTGAAAAGTAGCTACATGACCCCAAACTGATCCCAAACACTCTAAGCATCGTCATTCCGAGGAGCAGTGGGATGACAGAAATCATGAAACTCCTTAGTGAGGTGATCAAGCTGCTGTTGAATGTTTGCTTGTGAATCAGCAAGGGTGTCCATCTAGTTGTTGAATTGATCAAAGCTAGTAGAAAATAGTTATTGCATCTGAGCCATCTGATCAGCTAGGAAGACCCGAATATCTTGTGCTCTAGCCGGTGGAGATTGTTATCCACTGTGTTCCCCATGTTGTTGAAAAACTCTATCACAGCGATCGGGGAATATCGCTTGTGGGAGTATAAGAAGACAGTCCAGCCCTGGGTGTCGAAGAGAGGCTGCAGACTGTTGAACATGTCTTCCAGGGAGATGAAGTCCACATATCGTGGTTGGACAAACCGCCGGAAGGCTCCCCGAACCCTGGTGAGATGTAGCTCTGGGGGACAAGAAGTTCTGGCAGACGATCATCCCGGTGTTTGCTCCGGTGCTCTGCTGGAGCCCTAGAACCCTCGGCGACTTCGAGGGAAGCATGGCATTGATGGGAGGCACAATGTTTGCGTCTGGGTGACATGGGAGATGAAAGGGACGGAGTGGAGATGATCAAGGAAGTGGAAGAAGACAGGAGGAGGAAGAGAAGACAAGAACAGAGAGAGAGTAGGAGAGTTGCGGTTCTGAAGAGAGAGGGGTGTTAGGGTTAAAATAGGGAAGGGATCCACCTTTAGGAGGAAGGTGAAGGGGTAAGGAGATGTGGGTTCCCCTTTAACCTGGTTGGGAAGGATTTGAATTGCTAAGGGGCCCACAAAACTGGACAAAAGATGAACCGGTTGGAGTTTTGGACCACCCAGAAATCCGGATGTCGACAGGCACCAGGCAGCTGTCGATAGCTACTATCTAGGATTGCTCTAGAACAGGATTTTCACATAATTGAATGGGGAATGAGTGTCCAAATGGCATTTTAAAGTTGAGAACTTGTATGTACCAATTACAAAATGTCATACCCACTAGTGTTAAGACATACAAATGTGTTGGGTTCTCATATTGGAGAATGTTGGGTTACAACAAGTGCTTAAATGTTTTTGATGATGAGCAATACTAATTGATGTTATGTGAAATGTTCACAAATGGTATGTTTGTTTTTGATGATGAACATTTCATGAACAAGACAAAATTGTTGTGTTATGAATGTGTGAAACATGATGAGAATGACAATGGATGCAAATGAAACACATGTTTTATATGTTCATTATATCTCACTAATTATGTCTTTTAATGTAGGTGAGATTCCATGCAAGACAAAGCCCAAAATCCAAGTGCAAAAGAACAAGACAAGTTGCTGAAATAGTGCACCTGTCAACAGATGACAGTGCATCTGTCAACAGATGAATAGTGCATCTGATGCATCTGTCGACAGATGATTTTCGCCTGTCGACAGATACACTCAGAATCTATTTCCAGAAAGCCCAGTCTTCCGGTTCTTGCAAACATGTCAGCATCTGTCGACAGCAGCAAGTCGGCTGTCGACAGACGGAGTTTTGGGAAGATCTAGTGGCCAGGATATGATCTATATTTTGGTGTTTCCTTTTAGCACGACTCTCTATGCTTGGACACCACTATATATGGATCATATGAGGCTATTTTCGCAGCAAGGAGCCACCATACCAAAACCCTAAGCAAAGGTCAAGATCAAGGCTTTCTTCCTGCTACCCTGCTTCATCTCTCTGCCCAGAACAAAGAAGAACAACCTTCCAAGCGGAGTTGAAGCCGGTTCGTCCGTGGTTCAAGCTTCTCCATCAACTGATACTTGTCAAGACGAAGCTTGGAGTCTTCTGGACGACCAACGAGAAGAGATCTACATCGGATTTGATTCTTCATCTCTAAACTCTTCTCCTTTCACTACTTTCATATATCTGTGTGTGTGCACTGATTTGAGATCAGTACGTGGATGTTGTGGAAGTGTGGATTGTTGTTCTGATTGCGTGTTTGCATCAGACAACGTGTGTGTGGTGTGTTGGTCAGATCAAGGCTAGAGGATCTGATCTTTTGTGGACTTGATCTAGCGTGTGTGTGTGTGTGGTTGAGCCGGTGTGCTCGTGTGTGTGTGTACTCAGTTCTTGAGTAGTGTGTCCTCACTATGTGGGGGGTGGACGTAGGAGTCACGTGGTGATCTCCGAACCACCTAAAGATCCCTTGTGCACTGTGGTTGATTTGTTGTTTGCACTGTATTGCGCTAGATGCATGCATAGGGATTTCGTCTACACACTAATTGTTAATTTATTCACACATTACATCAGATCAAAGGGGTTTTGATTGAGTAGATCTTTTAATCCGAAGTATTTTTAAATTGCTTAAGTTTCCGCTGCCAAATCTATCAACCCCCCTTCTAGCCTTGCCATCACCGAGTATCCGATCCTAACAATGTCTACAATGGTTAAGAGATAATACCCCAGGATTCTTAAGTTGCATCATTTAGAAAACACCGTTTAAAACATATGAATATAAGATAACCCCTTTGAATAAAATCATTGTAAAAAACATATCCCGTAGTGGGTGATGTTCAATTGATAAGTGAAGATAATGTTGACATGAGCAAGTAACAATAAACAACAAGTTTCCCTTGATTTAAAAATATGGAGGCTTCACTCTATTTCTTGCATTTAACTATTTTGTCAAGTTGATGTGGAAAAAGTGGTAATTAGGTTCACTTTCACCTTTTGACGTGAAGGTAGACATTTTTTTATGCCCGTACCCCCAGTTACGCAGTGGAGTGACCATCATACCATTGTGCAGAGATAATACATGGACTTTTTGATGCGAAGACAGACACTTGTGATACCATGTCCCCAGCTACTTAGTGATGCCATCATTGCCTTGCCTTTGTCCCATTTCATATGTATTTTCTTTGAATTTAGAAATAGGCAGCTTTTCTCCCTTTTTTTTTTTGAATTGTAAGATCAAGTTCAAAAGGTTATTTAAGTTCAAAAGCCAATGTAAAAACATTAAGTTCAATACATTTTTACTTGTCAATCCATTTCAGAAAAATGATCATCTACAAGGGAATTATTCAACAGAGTCAGGTTAAAACCATTTGATTTTTCAATGTGTTCTAGATGACACAACCTAGACTCATACAAGGAATATTATTTCAAAATCATTGTTAGTATGTCAATGTCTTGGTACTATGTGGGTATGAAAGGTTGTAATGAAGATATTAAGATCCAATTCTCCCCTTGCTTAAAGATAATGAACATACTCATTGAGAAATGTTAAGGAATATTGAAGAATTCAGAGATGAAGTGCATTTGTCGATAGCAGGGTTGTGGTTGTCGACAGCTATTGTGAAACAGAAATAATGATGTTCTGGAAGAGGTCATCTGTCGACAGCTGAAGTGGGGTTGTCGACAGCTATTGTGAAATAGAAGAACTGTGGTTCTGGATGAGGGGATCTATCGACAGCTGGTGTTCTGGTTGTCGACAGGTACTTGAAAAATCAGTTTTAAGGCTTTGAATTGAGTGAGATGTGGAGCAAATGTTTGAGAAATAATGACACAATGAATATGAAGGGTATCCCTCAAGCATCTCACTCAACCAATCCTTGACTTACTCCGCCATAATGTGTGCATGTGTGTTGAGCAAAAATTCAAGCAATTCATGCAGTTATTTACACATACATGCCAAGTATTTGCACAAATAAGAAACATCCATTAGCATGTGAGCACCAAAATTCATTCTTTTTCAACGATAAATGTGCCAAAACTGAATGAAACCAATTACCTCAAAATAAGTTGATGACCTTTATGTGTAATAGACTATGGGTACTTGGTGGAGGATGTTTCCTCACGCATAATGATAGATTCCAAAAAAGCCTAACTTATTCTTCCACATGTCATCATTTGATATACCACATAGTCAGTACACAAGAATGTCATTTACTCCTTAATTTGGCATTAGTTTCATTGAAATTTGCACAAGCCCATTTCTCTTCTCAGTGTTGTAAACCTATCTTCTGCCAAAGGTTTAGTGAGGAGATTGTTATTCAGACCATCAACTGAGAGCACATTATCCATTGAGTTGGAATGATACTGTGACGGTCCTCATCGTTCAGACCCGTTAACCTAACAACAAGCCCCACACGACTTTGCCTCCCGCGATCGAGTCGAAGCCTCGCAGGGATATCATTTACAGTCCATAGAAATATAAAGGAAACAGTTCAAACATATATAAGATTACCAATCTCACAAATATTACATGAAATAAACATAGCCAATGTCTCAACTGTAACCAAATTAGTACAACAACCTGGGGCATACCCCGAGGCGTACAATAGAATGAAAATTACACTGCTGGTGGTGCAGACCCTCCACTATGGTGCGGCTCAGAGCAAGACGACGGGTGCAAAATCTCCTGCTCTCCTTCACCTGGAAGGGGTAGGGGTGAGCCTCTCGAGTCACTGGCTCAGTAAGGAAACTCCCTAGAAACCTAGCAAACCACACAGGTAATAAAGTAGGAAGCTACGCTAGCATTTATAGAATTATCTAGCAGGATATTAAAGCTGTAAATAACAACATACCACCTGCCACTTAAAATAGAAAAATAAATAAACGGAAAACCATAACCAGGCGTACGTGCTAAAGTAGGAAAACGCCAAACTTGAGTCACGTAAACTGGCTCGCGACACCAGCAACCGACCCGAACAACTACTCAAGACTACCTTTCAGTCTCGTAGCCACGACGAAAGGTCCAGCTGCCGCTCCACCAAACACAAGTCAAGAAACTGTGGAGACCAACACCACTCATATAGACACACTACCGTAGGCCCATGCCTGGCACCATTAGGGACTCTGGCCCGAGCTCCCTAAAGTGAGGCACTGGAAAAGAGGACTAGCTGGGGCCCAATACGTCTAATGGTGTCGCCTCCCCCAACTACGAGCACGCTACAAGCGACAAACACAAACTCTCAAGTCGTTGTCCCACTGTCGTCTTTTTCCTCAGCGGACGTACTACTCTACACAAGAGTGAGGGTGTCCAGGAAGACGACAAGACCTCGACGGTACCCAGTACCGGGACAAGCCCCGAGCACACACACACGTGCCTGGCTCACATAAAACCTGGGGCTCCCAACTGAGAAGGTATCAACGGTAGGTCGTACTGCTCGCCACGCACACACAAACCACGTGCACGCCGTAAACCACGTGAAACCTCACGTCAATTGCGCGAACACCACACAAACCACACACACACACCCTCCCTGAGCGCTACAGGTGCCCATGCACCGCTTTCCATTTCCATGCATCACAACACACGATAATTTGATAAATACGTCCACATTTAAACACACCATTAAACCCTCGGCTGTTAACGCGACAGGGTCACATGTCGCATTCATAACGTGACATCCCAATATGTTGTGTTCAGGAACCTGAACGCGACAGGTTGGCCTGTCGCGACCTGGTCACGACAAGAGGGTCCGTCTCCTTCACAGGCCGGAACCCTAACCCGGAGACCCCTCATCGGGTCTCCCCTTAGACCCTGTAAACCTGTCTTTTTATCCATTTTACATGCTTTAATGAGTGCCCTAGCATGATATCTATTGTTTGTAAAGCCATTAACGCATTAACGCATCACACACACACAATCCACGGATCAAAACAAGTGGAATCTCCCTACCTCCACAAAAACGAGAAGAACGAGACACACGCGGAGGTTTCCCCTGCTTCACAAAGCATCCTCACGGCGAGAATACGCCCACACAATGATCAATAGCTCGGATCACCCAAGAATCCCACAGTAAAACCCTCCTGGCCAGAGCTTGCAAAAGCTCTATTCGACAAGGTTCCCTTCAAACAATGCTCGGTTGGGAACGCGACATTGCCTACTGTCACACCCTGATCGCGACGTATTTGTCGCCTTTCAATCCATGACGTCAGCCTGCCCTGCCCCGTGCACGAGACGCGGCACGTAGGCAGATGTCAACTCACATAGCGGTTCCATGAACGCGACACCCAGGGCTGTCACGTTCAGAATGCGACACCCCTCACTGTCGCGTTCACAGACAGTGAACCAGTGAGTGCCTTAGGCCCAAAGTGCCGGCCCATGAAGCCTCACAACCTACGAAAACACCTGCTAAGCACGTCATTAGCCACATACTGGCCTCCGCAAACACAATGCCATGATCCGAACGATGATACGTTACATTACTATCACCTAAAAGAAATTTCATCCTGAAATTTAAAACGGAAATGCAACACCAAAAGTTTTTAATTAACTAGTATGGTACTATCACCTAAAAGAATTAACTCTTACTCAAAAAATTATGGATACGCTTTCATCATCTCATCTGCTAACTCCACGTATCCTCTCCACCCTGTCGATTTTCCTATCTGACTTTCACTAATTCAATATCTTTATTTATGAGCTTTTGAGTTCTGCAACTTGTAATTTGAACTGGATATTCCAGCATTATCATATCTGGCTGAAATCATTCCTTGATAACTAACCACTTGAGTCGGATCTTTGATATACTTCCTGAGCATTGAGACGTGAAACACATCATGAGCATCTGTAAAATCTAATGGCAAATCCATATGTATGCCGTTTCGCCTAGTCTTCATTTTACTTGGAATGGCCCAACATACCTTGGACTTAACTTGCCTCGCTTACTGAACCTGAGTACACCTTTAGTAGGAGATACTTTTAGAAATACATAATCACCAACCTCAAACTGCAAAGGCCTACGTCTGGTATCTGCATAACTCTTCTGACGACTTTGTACTGTCGAAGCTTTTCTTGAATAAACTTTACTGTTTCTACACATTGTTGGACTAACTCTAGACCAATAACCTGTCTTGCTCCTACCTCATGCCAATTTAATGGTGTTCGGCATGGTCTGCATATAGTGCTTCATAGGGTGCCATCCCAATACTTGCTGATAACTATTATTATATGCAAACTCGACCATGCTCAAGTGGCACCCAATACCTCCCCACACTAAATAGCAAGCTCTTAACATGTCTTAAATCATCTGGATTGTTCTTTCTGTTTGTCCATCTGTCTGAGGATGATATGTTGAACTGTACTTTAGTTCTGTGCCGACTACCCTCTGCAAACTTCTCCAAAAACCTGATGTAATCTAGGATCTCGATCTGAGACAATAGTGAGTGGAATTCCATACAAAGGCATAATTCTTTCTACATATAATTTGGCTAATCTATCCACCGACCAAGGCATGCTGACTAGCAATAACCTGCAAACATTATTCAATCTATCCACAAAGACCCCAATTCCATTATGACCTGCTGAACTGAGCAAACCAACTACAAAATCCATTGTAATATCATACCATTTCCATTGTGGAATGGGTAATGGCTGCAGCAGTCCTCCTGGCTTCTGATGCTCTGCTTTTACTTGCTGACATATTGCGCACCTTGCTATAAATTCTGCAATTTCTCTTTTCATATTCGGCCACCAAAAGTGCTTCTTCATATCTTGATACATCTTTATGCTGCCTGGATGAATGGTGTACCTTGATCTGTGAGCTTCTTCTAGAACTTTATATCTGATCTCTACATCTACTGGCACATATATTCAACCCTTGAGTCTAGCCACACTGTCATCCCCAAGAGTCACCTCCTCCATTCTCACGATGTCAGCCAAACTATCATCTGTTCTTTGTGCTTCCACTATCTTCCGGTATAGGGAAGGCTCTACTGCACTACTTGCTAAAACTGCTCTTCACTGGCTACTTGGCACATATAATGAATTTTCTATGATATCTTCATATTGTTTTCATTCTCTGATCATAAGTTGATTCATAACCGCTTTTCTACTCAATGCATCTGCTACCACATTAGCTCTACCTGGATGATATGCCAAACTAAAATCATAATCTTTTAAATATTCCATCCATCTGCCTGCCTTAAATTCAGATCCTTCTAAGAGAAGATATACTTAAACTCTTATGATTAGTAAATATTTCAAACCTTTCACCATATAAGTAATGCCTCCATATTTTCAATGCAAAAACCACCGCTACCAACTCTAAATCATGGGTTGGATAATTTTCTTCATGTTTCTTTAATTGCCAAGAGCCATAAGCTACTACCTTCCCATGTTGCATCAAAACTGCACCTAAACCTCTCTTGGATGCATCTGTATACAAAACAAATCCGCCACTACCTGACGGGATCTCCAATATTGGAGCTGAAGTCAACCTCTTCTTTAAATCTGCAAAACTGTGCCTGCAATCTAAAGACCACTCAAAAGGAACTCATTTCCATGTTAGCCTTGTCATTGGGGCTGCTATCTTGGAGAAATCCTGAATGAACCTTCTATAGTAATCTGCAGTCCCAGGAAACTCCTGATCTCAGACACTGTCTTTGGCTCCTCCAATTTCATTACTACTTCAACATTGGCCGGTCCACTGCAACACCTTCACCTGATATTACATGAACCAAAACTAAATTTCTTTCAGCCAGAATTCACACTTACTGAATTTGGCATACAATTGATGATCTTTCAACGTCTGCAAAGTGATCCGCAAGTGTGCTGCATGTTTTTCCTCTGATACTGAATAAACCAAAATATCATCAATGAAGACCACTATAAATTGATCCAGATACAGATGGAATATTCTATTCATCAAATTCATAAAAGCTGTTGGTGCAATTGTCAACCCAAATGGCATCACCACGAATTCATAATGCCCATATATGGTTCTGAAAGCTGTCTTACCAATGTCCTCTTCCCATGATGATCAGCAGCTCGGATCGCCCAAGAATCCTGCAGCAAAACCCTCCTGGCCGAGCAGAGCTTGCAAAAGCTCTGTCCGGTGAAGGTTCTCTTAAAACAATGCTCGGTTGGGAACGCGACGTTGCCTACTGTCGCGACCTGATCGTGACGTAGGTGGTTGTCACTTTCCAATCCCTGACGTCAGCCTGCCCTACCCCGCACACGACACGTGGTGTGCATGCAGACGTCAACTCACATAGCGATTCCATGAATGCTACACCCAGGGCTGTCACGTTCAGAACGCGACTCCCCTCACTGTCACGTTTACAGACAATGAACCATTGAGTGCTTTAGGCCCAAAGTGCCGGCCCACAAAGCCTCAAGACCTATGAAAAAACCTGCTAAGCAAGTCATTGGCCACACACTGGCCTCCGCAAACACAATGCCATGATCTGAATGATCGATACGTTACAGATACTTACCTACCTTACCTGAGCCAATTATTTGGCCTTTATTGTTACCTCTAAACACAACTTGACCTCCGTCTATTTCCACCAGCAAATAGAATTTATCTTTATCGCCCGTCATGTGCCTCGAGCAGCTACTGTCTAAGTACCATTTGTTTTGATTTTGGGCTGCTAGGCATTCCAGCATAGATGATCAGACAAGAGGTTTTGGTACCCAAATTACTTTGGGTCCCAATCTTTCATTCATGCCAAAAAGTAAATGCTTTGGAATCCATACTTGTTTGCATTTCAACTTGTTCAAATTATTCCAGCAATGTGTTTCAGTATGGCCAAGTTTCTTACAATAGTTACATGATGGTTTTTGAGTTATTATAGTTCTTACTGTTGTATCTGACTGAGATTGCTTTTGGCCTTTTTGTTGCATGGTTGGCTTTCCCTTTTCAGCATATTTCTAGGCCTGTCGATAGGACTCTTTGGGTATGTCGACAAATTTCTTAGTTTGTTGAACAGATGAAGTCTTTTGATTATTTTTCAATTGCTTACCTTTAGCTTGAGCATTCTTCCTTTTAACTTGAGCTTGCTTACTTGTACTTGGAATACAGTGAACAAATGAGGTGATCATTTTTTCTCCAAGTTTCTTTTGAGTTTTAGTTTGAAATCCATGCCCATGCCTCGTTACGCTTGATTTGACTCCTAAGACAGCATCCATTTTCTTTTCCTTTTACAAATCTTGAGAGATCTTTAGTTTTTCCTTTCAGTTCCTTTTGTGCTTTTTCCATCTCTTTCTGAATCTCTTGATTCTTATGTTGAAGAGTTTCTACAAGTGTTTTAGGACTTGTTTTTCTTTTTCATTTTCCTGGAGATTTTCTTTAATGCAATCCATTTTCGCAACGTGGCTTTCCTTTTCATTTTTAGTAATTCTATCTCTTTAGAGAGGATTGCAATTTGTTCATCATTGCCTGTGCTATGGACAAGTGGTGATTTTCTTTTGAGTGCTTTATTTTCAGTTTTATATTCACAAAAATTTTCAAACAATAAGGTATATGCCTCTTCCTATTCATCAATAGTGTGATTTTCAAAGGAAGAGTTTACCTCAATGGAATCCTCACTTCGTGCCATTAACACTGGATCTCTTCATCGTCAGAATTTCCTTGTCTATTCTCATCTTCATCTTCATCGCTCCAAGTTGCCATCATGGCCTTGGCTTTCTTGTATGATGACTTGACCTTCTTCAGCTTCTTCTTGAGCTCTGGGCATTCACCTCTCATATGCCTTGGTTTCTCGCACTCATAACAAACAATCATGTCAGATTTTTTGTTAGTATCCATTTTGTTTGAGAATTCTCTTTCGGAAGAGTTTTGAAGTTACCTGATCCTTTCCTTTTGAATTTGAGAAATTTTTTGAACTGTCTAGTAAGTATTCCCATTTCATCATTCTCACTTTCACTAGATGTATCAGTTTCCTCATTTTCCTGTTGAACCTCTTTCTTGGAGCTTGAAGAACCTTTGTTAGAGGCTTTTAAAGCAATTGACTTTCTTGGATTGACTTTAGTTTCTTTTCTTTTTAGATTAATTTCATAAGTCATCAGGGATCCAATCAATTCATCCAATTTCATTGTTGATAGGTCTTTAGAGTCCTCAATAACAGTGGCCTTAGTATGCCAAGAGGATGGAAGAGACCAAAGTATCTTCCTTACTAAGTCACTCTCACTATACTCTTTCTTAAGACCTTTCAAACCATTGATTATTATCATGAATCTAGCAAACATATCTGAAATTGTTTCTTCATTTTTCATCTTAAACATTTCATATTCAGACACTAGTATGCTAGCTTAAGTTTCCCTTATCTTAGACATACCTTCATATATTAGCTCCAGCTTGTCCACATTTCCTTTGCTGACTTGCATGTGGAGACCCTTGAGTATTCTTTCGGATGCAGGTGCATTGCATCATGTTCAACGCGCTCCATTCAAGGTTCCTTTGCGGATCTGTTCTCTTGTCCAAGTGTCTTTGTCAGCAGGCAGCTCATATGGACCCTTGCTAATGATCTTCCACATCTCATAGTCTTGAGCTCTCAGAAAGACCTGTATATGGTTTTCCAATAAGTGTAGTCAGTGCCATCAAAGAAGGGAGGCCTAGACAGTGAGTGTCCTTCAGCCATAAATCCCTTTGGTCTCCATTAGATAGAATCACTCGTGATCGTGAGATCAAGCTATTAAAGTTGTAAATCAGAGAAACCTTGCTCTGATACCAATTGAAAGGTGCACGGAATCACCTAAGACGGTAATCTAGAAGGGGGGTTGAATAGATTAACATCGATTAAAAACAATTTACCCTTCTTTTCAATGCTAAGACTAACTTGATGAAAACTTAAACAGATGTGTATTGAATTTGAGCTTAGATGTGTGTGCAAAACATGATTGGGAAATTAGCAATCTATCAAGCGTGTGAACAAATATTTGTGCCTACCATACATGTACCATAAAAACGTGCAAACCACATGACACGAAGATTTATGGTTGTTTGGTGTATACAACTCGTGTATCCTACATCCATCGTCCACACACACACATGGAAAGACTGCTTATAAAGCGGGTTCAACCCTACAATCACACACACACGCGTTGTCTGAGGCAAACATGCACTTAGAACAACCACACACACGTGGATCAAGCACAAGGGATGCTTAAACCACTACCATACACACAAAATCATGAAAAGTAGAATAAAAGAAGAGTTCTGAGTTAAGGATCAAATCCAGGATGTGAACTCTTTAGTGAGTTCATCCAGAAGACTACAAGCTTCACGTCATTGAAGATGACATAATGATGGAGAAGCTTGAATCGAGACGAACAGACTTCAACTCCTCGCACGAGAAAATCTCTCTTGATTAGACCAGAGAGTTGAAGCAGAGTAGCAGAGAGAAACCTTTCTTCTTGACCTTTGCTTTGGGTTTTGGTATGGTGGCTTCTTGCTACGAAAATAACTCTATATGATCTATATATTGTGGTGTCCAAGTATGGAGAGTCGTGTTAATAGGGAACACCCTAATACAGATCACTGCTTATCACGAATTGTGACTTATCCTGCGGCTATCGACAGATGCATCATAGCTGTCGATAGGTACTGCTAGAAACTAGTCTCTAGAACCATGTTGGCTGTGGGAACCTAGGTCTGTCGACAGGCAACCTGGGACTGTCGACAGGCGAGCCTTATCTGTCGACAGGTGCACTTCATCTGTCGACAAGTACAACTTTTTAAGTGCTCCCAGAAACATGGTTGTTGTTGTCTTGTCTATCTGTCGACACATGCATCTTGGCTGTCGATAGGTGAGCACTTGATGTGTTTTTCCAATCTTTTGCACTTGGATTTTGTTGCTTGTCTTGTGTGTTCATTCACACCTACATAAAAAAGCATTCCAAGTGAGATATCATGAATACATAGATAGTTACAGAAAGTATTTTCACTTGATCATTTCTTTCATGTCTTTGCAACATCAATCATGTCATTCATCAAAAACATCAAACATTTAAGCACTATCATCATCATACACATTGTAACCCAACAAAACTCACCATGAGACGACCATAACTCATATTGAGGAACAAATCATCTCGTATACAAATGATGATGCACATCCCATGTCGATATCCACTTTCTGTTCTTACAAGCCAAATAGGAACATCAAATGTTACCCATCGGATCAACTGCTACCGATGAATTCCTCAATGCAAACTGAATGAAATTGTCAACTCTTTCTTTAACTCCTCTATCACAACTCCATTAACTATTCCACGGTACACCATGATCGATTCTCATAAAAAATTTTCCTACACCGATTAAATGTCATCTAACGTGCATCACTATAATTGTATAACAACTAAAGAGATTCACCATGAATCATTCGTTGGCCATTTGTTGAGTTAAAACTTGACCCACCCTCACATCGTTCGAGTAAGTCAAAAATGAATGGGTATGACATATTAATTAGATTACACTTTTACCCATCCATGAATATTTGATCGCACTAAGACGGCCATTTACTATATGTTTGTACATTTTTCTAAATGTTTCGGTAGCATCTCCCCACACCTCTCCGATATACCAAAAATATTTATTGATTAAAAATTTTTCTTAAACACTTATTTATAAGTGGTTAAGAAATATTCAAAATCAATAAATGTATACCAGAAAGGAGTGAGAAGACCCAAGCAAAAGTTTCAACAACTGTACAAACACATATAGTAAAATAACACCTAACTGTGATCGAACATTCACAGATTGTCCAAAACTCGACAATTCAAGACTTTGAGTTAGATATATACGTTCTTATTATTCAAAATGAGACTCGTGCACATCAATCCCAAAGTCTTGAACGGGATGGTTCATTGACATGGACTTAACATGCTCTCGTAAGGTGTGCAGTGATAAATTGCTATAAATGCATAATAAAATTAAATAAAACGACATAATATGAAAAGAAAATAAAATTAAAATATTACATGTGAACAAGTGTAATACTAAACAAAATTCACACATACATGTAAATGAATTACATTACAGTAAGAAGTGCAATATTAACCACTAAACTGAAAATAAATAATTAAAAGTAATATATATAAGAGTGTCCTATTGAATTAAGTTCGAATCAAGGATCTAATTTCTAGAAGGAAGAGTTTGTACTCATTCTATTTTTTTCTGAATTGGGATATATACCTCATTGGTGTTTCCATTTGGCTTCTTTACATCTATTGTTTCAATATGCAAGCATATGTGATTTCTGTTTATAGGAGTTCTTTGGGGTTAAAGCCCCATTTGCATTGCTGTGTCATGGAGCACACATATCTCATTTGAATTGGGATGCACATTTCATTGGGGTTTGCATTGACTTATTAATACTCCATCTTACATTGCATAGGTACGTGGGGTTTTCTTATAATCATGCTTGGACTCAAAGCCCCATTCGCATTGCTTTCCTCATATGAGAAAGGGAGGGGTTTTAACAACCCTGTTTAGGACCCTTTTAAACACATATAATTTAAAACATTGGGTGGTCACATCTATTTGGAGATGGATGGTGGCTCTCATGGCTTAATATGCCGATTGGTTTTGTTCACAATTTAAAAAAAAAAAAACTTCCTCCTTCAGAAGAAGAAATGAAGCAAGGGCGCCATAGGGCAAAAGATGTCAAAACACAATGACTCAATGCAAAAACAATTGATCCTAACTGTCACATTTCTCCACAAAATATATTATCATTTGATCAAATAAAAAAATGTGCTATATGCCAAGGGAAAATAAAAGGTTCAAAAAAATGTGCTATTGAAGATGGACATTGCTTTATGTATTAAAAATCTAAACTCTAACTCAAAATTTATACATTGAGTTGAGGAAATCTTATATGGATAAAGAGAAAAGACATTTTTGATATACATATAGATCACTGAACTCAAATTTAAAATAATGAGTGGAAAATACTTTATTAGTTATAAATACAGTTATATTTTCGTTACTATTTAATGTGACTATTGTTTTATACTTCTAGACCTATGGACTATATAAATAACTCTCAGACTGCATAAATTTCATGTGAGCATGAAGATCTTATTCTCTTGATGAAGACCTATCATCTTACATGTCAGTTATTTTCTCATTGCAAGCAAAATTGGGAATGAGCATTATGATGTGTTTAATTTTTATGATGATTATATTACAAAACCCTGTTCTTTTTTCTAAATCACTACTTGGACACTATAAAATCTGGAATGATGAGTGCTTTGTGAGAAATTCCATAATTAAGGCTTTGTGGTGTTTCTTGCACTGGGTTTACTAGTGAAAAGCACTTTTCTATTTTAAACTTCTTATATCAATATTAGTTGGTTTGGTACCACTTGAAGCACGTAGAAAACCCACTGGGATTAATATTGGAAAGCACTTTGGATTTTTAATGCAAAGCTTTATGCCTTGTTTTAGTATGTCTAAACCTTTGCAAGAAAAGCATCCTTAAACATCTATCCTTGAACATCTAATCCTAACCTTCCAAGGAGGTCTTGAGCTCTACGCATGCTCCCTTCAACAAGTATGCTAAAAGTACTTTCTAGCTACACTCAAATGATCCAGTCATGGGTTTACATTCACTTCTCTTATTAATTTGGGATGAGAGGATTTTACATTTGATAACATTCAAGCGATAATATTACAACTTATAAAGGTCTAAATATTTAAACATCTATCTTGAGTCCCAATCAAATGAATGACAACATTAGCAAACATAATCTTCACTAAATTCTTTTATAATAAGACTGTTATAGATACAAACTCAAACTAATATAATATCATCTATCTATCATCAATTTTGAACCGTTCATTACATCTCACTCAACTTTCAAAATGAACAAAATAAAGATTCTCTATCTATTTGTCAAAGATCTCTTGATCACTCATGCTCTTCCACATTACAATGATTTTCTTCTTCTTTAGATCCACATGAGAGTATTAAGCAATAGTCTGAGTGAAAATCGTCAATGAGGATTGAGTCTCTATACTAGGCATGATTTAAGTATTTAGCATTTTATAACCTGGATCAATGGAAGGGAATCAAATCCTATACAAGTACATGATTTCCTATCAAATTAAGAGAACAAGGAAATCACTCATTCAATGAACATTGTAGCATTTCAAATTTCAAGGAAAAATAGACTATGAGCAGTAACAATAGCAATGAACATTTCTTCATTCATTTAGTCCAGTCAATAACAATAGCATTCACTTAATAACAATGTAGTAACATTCACTAAAAGGTGGAGACACTATGTAGGGGGGAGGAGGGGACTATGCAGGGGAGGGGGGGGGAAGGGTCGTTGGGAGGGGGAGGGGGGGGACTGTGCTAGGGGAGGGTTTTGGGAGGGGGGGGATGGTCATTGGGTGGGGGGGGGGAGAGGAGGGGGGATTGTGCAGGGAGAGGGGGGGAGGGTTGTTGGGAGGGGGGGACAGAGCAGGGGAGCGGGGGATGGTTGTCGGGAGGGGGAGGGGGAGAGGAGGGGGGACTGTGCAGGGGGAGTGGAGGGAGGGTTGTTGGGAGGGGGGACTGTGTAGGGGGGGGGGGGTTGTTGGGAGGGGGAGAAGAGGGGGGACTATACAAGCGGAGGCGGGGAGGGTTTCAGCAGGGGAGGGGAGCATACCGATGGCAGGGTGGCGAGCTGGAGGCAGCAACAACGGTGAGCTGGGGCAGTGGTAGCGGCAGGGCGGTGAGCTGGAGGCGGTGACGGGGACAGCGGCAGGGCGGCAACCTGGAGGTGGTGACGGCGCCGAATCGGAGGTGGTGACGGCGACGAACCAGAGGTGGTGATGGCAGTGATCCGTGGCAGTGACATCCCGTCGCCAAAGGGAGCACGAGAGAGAGAGCACAAGTGAGGGGAGAGAGAGAGAGAGAGAGAGAGAGAGAGAGAGGGGAATTTAGAAATTCGGTGGCCATAGCGATGAAATGTTCTATAGATATAAAGCCATCGAAAATGTAGTTTGTATTTTTCAACGGATAAAAATCAGTCAGAAAGTTCGTCAAATTTTTCTGATGGAAATAGTTGTCGAAAAATCTGTTGGAAACTTCGACGTAATTTCTGACAAATATAATCCGTCAAAAAATGCCGAGAAAATTCTGACAGATCTTATCCATCGGAAAATGTCGACGGAATTGGCAACGGATTCTTATCTGTCAGAAATGCTGTCGCTAAATCCGCTTTCTCTTGTTGTGTCAGATTAGTAGAAGGGAGTTCTCAATGTTGGCCCACTTGATATGGCAACAAGGATAACCTAGAGGGGGGGGAATAGGTAATCTAAAAACTGAAACAAAAATCACAACTTAAAAATGTTTGGTTATTATAAAGAAGCGCGTGCAATAGAAATTAAAGGGGCAGAAGCAAACACACACAAGACATTGAGATTTATCCTGGTTCGGCCCTTCCGAATGGATGTCCTACATCCAGTCCCCAAGAAAACTATTGGATTTCACTAACCGAGGTACAATCCCCCAAGGATATACAACCCCCAGCTCCTAAGTTGGTCCTCCTTTTTGATAGGAAGGAAACTCACTTCTGTTACGGGTTAAGAAGCCACCCTCCTGGAACAAACCCTAGTGTGGTTTTCTTGGTCCAAACCCTAACTCGGTTCTTCCTTTAACATAAGGAAACACTGGTAGAGACCCTAAATGGTCACAACCACCAGACACAAGCTGGTCTTCTTCTCTTTCCCGGTATGAAGGCAACCCACTTCTCTTGTAGGTCAAGAAACCAACCTCCTGGTACAAACCTCAGTGCAGTTCTTCCCTTAACACAAGGGGAACGCATGCACAGCAAGCCTTCTCTTCCATACAAGGAGGAACACTTTTGAACACAGATGTTTGGACCGACGCCCTTAGATCAAGCTCAAGATAAACAAAAAAATACTTGATCTGAGACGATGCCTAATAAAGAAGGAGTTTACAAAAAAAGACTCTTCTTAGGCTAACCCCCAACTCTCTCACAAATACACAAACATGCACAAAGAGAGAATGAGGGAAAGGGAAAGGGTTGAAAGGTTCTGAAGATTTCTGGTTGAGGCTTGTTCATTCTTTGAATAGGCTCGAGCTCTTTCTCTCTTGCTTGAGTGTATGTGGAGTTGGACGCTCACTAGATGTACACTCCTTGAATGATCTTTAGGATTGCACTGTTGTTCTTCTACTTCAAACACTTCATCCTTTATAGAGTAGAAAGATAGATCCATTGGAGCTCCTTCTTGCCGTTCTTCTTCTTCTTCTTTTGCTATCTTTGTGTCTAACAGATGCTTGCTTGAGTCCTAACGGATTCCTCATGTGAAAACTAGACTCCTACAGAAATTTAATGCATAGAAGAGAATGTTAGACTAGAGAAGTCTTCTGATAGATAGCCCATACCTCTTATGTGCAGAAGTCCATGATTTCCACTAACATCCAGATATGTTAGGTACGTTTCTTTTTGTTTCTTTGCAAGAAATACGAATCCTATGAGGCATCAAAAAGGTAACTTTTGTTAGAGAAATAATAAGTTAAACATATGAAGTACATTTAAATTTCATTTTGGGTGCCAAAGACATTTTGAAATATTTGAAAGCCAATCGATGTGAGTCATAACAACAATTCATATGAAATTATGTCTATAACACTAATCGTTATATTACAACAGTAATTGATATGAAATATGAAAGTAATCGATGTTTGCTTAAAGGCAATCGATATGTAAAGACAATCGATGTGCAATATAACTATAATCGACGTGAAGAGCAACTGATGTTTTAAAAAGCAATCAATGTTCAAGGTGTTGCCCAGATAGCAAGCCCAGAGGGGGGGTGAATGGATTACTGAAATTTTCTTATAGAATATTCCTGTAAATAAAAATGCTTGATAGAAGACACTAAGTTGATGGTTAGAGTTAGCGTTAAATAAAGACAAAGAGAACAATCACATAGACAACATGGAATTTTATCCTGGTTCGGATCTCCTGTCACAAGGAGTCCTACGTCCAGTCCCCAATCACACCTTGGGATTACTAAGTAAGGGTAAAGTCCCCCTTAAGGACACTTACACATCCAGCAACATATGCCCTTCTCTTCTCTACCCGAAGAGGAACTAAAGCACATGATCCAATAGGTCTTCCTTCTTGCCGAAGGCAACAACCACCCACTCAATAGCAGGTCTTCTCTTCACACCCGAAGAGAAACAGTCAAAGAAATTGAGTAAGAAGTGGATGGCCCCAGACCAAGCTAATACAAACTGCTTGATCTGAGGCAATGTCTGAGAGACAATGAATATCGACAAGGAACTCTCTCTCAGATCTACTCAGGCTCTCAAGGCTAAGCAATTTACTGTGGAGAGTTATGAGCTACAGAAGGTTTGAATGGATGAGAGAGCTCTTCTTTTTGTTGTAGGTGACTAAGATCTTCAAGCTTTTCAAAGGTTGTTCAAGGTTGAAGAGTTATGCTTCATGGAGTCACCAATCTTCTATTTGTCTTCTTTGAAAGATTTTGACCGTTGAAGTATCTGTTGTCTCACATCTTCATGCACGTTGGAGTGTCTAGTCCGAAGTGTGGATCAAGAGAATCTGCAGCCATAATGCTGGGGTAGACATTCACACACAAAGGAAGATTGTCTGAATCTCTTCTAGTCTCTGTCAGGTTGACAGTTCCATTTTGGCAACGTGCGCTTCTACCATAAACCATGCACACAATAAATGCTGACACATAGACAACTTATCTTTGTCTAAACTATCAGTCAACATTAGTAGTCGTGCTATATAAAGATACACCAAAAAGGAAATACCATTTTGTCATCATATAAAGCGTGACTTTATGTGACATAAGTGGGATAAGTAAAGATATATCATGCAGAGATATTGTTCCATCACAATAAATGTTGAAGACCATAGGATACAAAATGATACGCGGAAGACTTGAAATCCATAGAGATATGAAAATATATTTGAATATCATGTGGAATGTCTTTTAGAATGTCTAAAAAGAAATAGTTAACAGTTGTCTAAAACATAATTGTTATAGAAAGATAGTTGATGTTTCGGAGACAGTCTGTGATTAGAGAGAGTTGATGTTGATATAAAATCGATGATATAATCATAATCCATGTATAATGTAATGAAATCGATGTACTGTACAAAGTTGTTGTTTTAATGAAGTCGTCGTTGTATTGAAATCGATGTGCAGATGAAATCGTTGTTTAAATGAGTCTTTGTTCAAGTAAAGTCATTGTTTCATATGAAGTCGTTGTTACTTATGAAGTCGATATTCTACCGAAATCGATGCTTAAGTGAAATCATTGTAGAAACGAATTCGTTGTTTCATATGAAGTCGATGTTCTACCGAATCGATGCTTAAGTGAAATCGTTGTAGAAATGAAGTCGTTGTTTCATATGAAGTTGATGTTCTACCGAAATCGATGTTTTAGTGAAATCATTGTACAAACGAAGTCGTTGATTCATATGAAGTCAATGTTCTACCGAAATCGATGTTTAAGTGAAACGAAGTCGATGTAGCAACGAAATCGATGTTCTAATGAGGAAATCGTTGTTTAAGTGAAGCAGTAATCGTTCTGAGCTTTTACAAAGAAGTCGATGTATACTTAGACAAAATATATGCAATAAGCTTCAAATGGTAGTGAGTGGAGACAACTTACGGATTTTGTTTAAATTACACTTGTGATAAACTTCAGAAAAATAATGTTAGAAATAATATTCAGGGTTTTGTTAATCCCAAAAAATATGTATAATTAATAATAAATATATGGAGATGGGTTGATCATCATAAGGCAATCGATAAATAAAGAGAATCGATGTTTAAAGGCAATTGATGTTTAAAGATAATCGATGTTTAAGGCAATCGATGTATAAAGGCAATTGATGAATAAAGACAATCGATGTTTAAGTTAAATGGCAATTGATGTTTATGATTAACAACAATCGATGTGCAAATAGTCAACAATCGATAGACACTTTGACTGGCAACGAAAATGGTCAGTAATCGATATCTTCAAAGGCAATCGATGTGAAACTTCGACTGCCACTTCGACTGGCCAGGATACAACATTGTCAGTTGAAGTGGAACTTCGTATAAGACTTTGGATAAATGCGAAGTGGGACTTCGATTGGAATCATTTTAAAGCGATGAAATTATCATATTCTTATAAAATAATCTTGAAAATTGTAATAAATATATTCATGTTATTTATGATAATCATGAGATTTTGTTATCACCAAAATAAATAGATAAAATATAGGAGTGGTTCAACAATCTCCCCATTTTTGGTGATGACAAAACTAATGAGAATTTTCTGACATAAACATAAAGTCAAGCATTAAAGAGAAAATTCATGGATAAAATACTCTCTCCTTTTTGTCAATAACTAAAAAGGAAAGATCTTACCATTTGCATTCTCCTCACTATTTGTGTGGAGATCTCTTACCATTTCTTGCCTTTAAGGAGTTCGAAGGAAAGTGCTTCAAACAATGCTTCTCATGAATTGGTACTCCCCTTTTACTAGCTCCCCCTGAATGTGAGGCTCCCCCTTAGTTGATGCTCCTCTTGTGTTTGTCATTTCTTCAGTAGTTTCCCCCGCATTTTAAAAAAAAAAACTTGCTAGGAGTTAGTAGCATTGTGATTTAAAGACTAACCAAATAATTTATTTGTGACTACTTCTCTTCAGATTTGAATTGGGTGAAGAGTCAACAGTCACCAATACCTTGAGCATCCTTTTGTTCATAATGCTCTAAGACTAACCTGCAAACAACTTATTCAAGGATAGATACCCAAGTCTTTTTTGGTCCTTGATGGTTAGATGCATAAAAATATCCTTTAGGAATCTATACTAAATGCCTAGTTGTGCAGGTGTTTACTGTGTGGCCTAATTTATTGCAATGTGAATAGAAATGAATATAATTTTTTATAGGCCTTCGTGCTCTTTATTTGAGAATATTTATTTTCTATAAATGCTTTTTTCTGATGTCTTTTAGCTTCTTTTACAAATTTTGGTAATAGATATTTTTCAAGAAACTTGACTTGTTTTCCTTTTTCAGGAGGTTTGTTTCCAAGACCTTATTTGTTGTTGCCACATTTTCAGCTTTTTAAACATAGGGCTAGAGATGTTTTACCTTTTGTTAATATTCTAATATATTCTTTTAAATAAAGATTTTCTTCGGTTAGAGTTTTCAATTTTTCTTCTAACCCTAATTTTTCATTATTCTTATTCGTTAAATCTTCAGACAGAAGATCATTATTATTTTTACTTTCTTTTAATTGAGTTTTCAATTGTTCCATTTCATATTTGAGATCAAAATTAGTGTTTTCCAAGAAGTAAAATTATTTTTTAAAATTTTTAATTCTTTCACATAATCTTGTGTTTTTCATAAAGTTCATTACAAACTTCTTCTAATTCATCAGATTCTGAATCTGATCCAGTGTAAGAATTAAAAAATGGGTCAGATTGTATCTTACCTCATCTACCATGAGGCTAGACTTACTTGCTCTCCTCAGATTCGGAGCTTCAAGTATCTGTGGAAGTGTCTTCTTCGTTGTCCCATACGGCTGCCTTAGCTCTCTTTTGAATTTCTTATGCTTATTCTTTGATTTTTCTTGTTGAGCACTTTTCTTGAGCTTTGAGCAATCTGGTCTCAAATGTCCAGGCTTGCCGCATTCATAATAAGATGGTTCCTTTTATTTTTCTCTTTCTTATGATCCTTCGGGTTCCATTTCTTTTTCTTTAAAATTTTTGAAGCTTAGACAGAACATCATCTACATCACTGCCTTCAGATCTTGCACTTTCTGAACTAGAAGAAGAAGTAGAAGGAGTAGCTATGATGTAGCAACTCTAAAAATTTAAATATGAAAAATAAATAAATTAAAAGAAAATGTGAATAATTAAAACCAATAAGTAAAAACAAGTGATGGGTTATCAAGATGGTCCTACATGGATTAATGGGCCCAAAAGCTAGAGCCCAATTCTAAACAGGAGATAATTTAGCCTAATTACGTACCTAAATTATGAATAAATTAAGAAGGGTTAAAATAATCACTATTTTACTCAAAATTATCCTAAAAAAAGTCTTAGGCCTATTATAACCCCTTGTCCATGAATCTAGATCCACCCATTGTCTATTGGAAGGATAAAGCTAGGAAAAGTGGGATAATTATGGGAATTTGGTGTTGGAGGTGAGGAAGAGTTTTAAGTAAATAGGAGACATTAAATATACAAATAACCTCCATTTCATCTCTAGCCGACCCTAGACACCTACTGGAACCTGGAGAACGATGATGAGGAGTATTGGACATGGAGATCAAGGAGGAGAAGACTAGGAACGAAATGCTTCTCCAAGTTCTTCACCTTTCTTGCCCTAGGAATTCAAAGCGTTCAAATGTAGGCAATCTTTTAACCAAAAACAAATTAATTTTGACCATAGGTAGACCATAATCCCATCTTCGAACGCCCCATGTTTTTCCCAATTTTTATCATGCCAATTAGAATTATTTCATGCTCCACTTCCTGTTGGGAACATGTACCCGACTTGACATGTTTACTTCAAATCCATGTCCATACTTGATATCGTGCCTTGCAACTTTTATCATACATGCTACATGATGTTAGGAATCTAATGATCCTATCTTCCCCAAATTCTATTAAGTACCCTATTTGAATTAAATCATTTTTCATCACTGTGTATGATTTTGAGTCATCATGAAGTAACCTAATCATAGCATGCCCATACCATGTCAAATCTCTAATTATTCGTTTCTGTGGATACCCATGCAAGTCTAGTTTTGATTAAAGGTGGTTTCATGATTTTTCACCGAGTACATGATTTTATACGAATTTTACAAGACCTCTATATCATCCCTTGGAGTATTGGACTGAATTGCAAGGTGAACTAGTTCACTTTTAGGGCTCGGCCTGACCCTCTAAGAATGCGACAGACCGACCCGTCGCCATTCTTAGAAGGTCGTGACAGAGGGGTATGTCGCGACATGAAAGTGACGGCCCGACACGTCGCGTTCTTCATACCCGGTATCGATTGGCCTTAACGCAACATACTGATACGTCGCGTTCTAGACCATTTGCTCAAATCGCGACAAGTCACCCCGTCGCGATTATAGCATCAATCGATTGGCCTAACCCAAATCTTGTGAATGCGACTGACCTACCTATCACGATTTGAAGGCGACAAGTACCCCCGTCACAATTTGACTGTCTTCCAGAAACCCTAATTTTCCATGCAAACCATGATAATTAATGCTCCTTAATCATGTTTAACCCTTGTATTACATGGTTATGAAAAGTACAATGTGATAAAAGTTTTTTTAGAATAATCACATGATTTCATTAATTAAAATGCGTGCACAACCCCTCATGATATCAGTGATTCTCTTACACATGCACACACAACATGAATCTCTGCCATGAGACTTCACCAAATTATTTATTAACTTATCTGGTAATTAAGAGTAATTATCCATGTAAATTTCCCTATTTTTAAATGAACTTGTCTTCATTTTATTTGCTTGATTTGAACACCGTTATCACATCTGTCAACCTTGAGCACTCAAGGTATGATGGACCATGTTTCTATACACACTTCTATCTTGGCTTGAACGACCTCTCCGTTGGGAATACTCCTTACTGGACCAGGAACTCCTTGTCAAGGCCTCCGTAAGACTCCTTGGCTTTGATGAACGTGCATTGCCAATGAGCGGGTTATACCATCAATACCAATTTTACCCTTAAGGATCAACATGATCCAATGGCCTGAGATTGTTCTCTCCTACCTTGAGATCACGTCGGATCTCTAGCCTGTGTTCATAGCACGGCTATTGAGTGGTTGCAACTTCTACCGGACTGTAGGCACACAACTGTTGTGTGTGTGCAACTGTTACTATCGTCATTTACCTCCCAAAGCGCCCCCCTCCCTGGTTGTAAATCTCTTCCATCACTGGGTTTAAGCATCACTCTGGAGCAGTGCGTTATCTTGGGGTCCCTCTACGATCTGGTAGAACTAGAGTGGCTAACTTCAAATCCCTTATTGATAAGATTATATGAAGTTGAATTCTTGGAAGTCTAAGTACTGTCTCAGGCTGGTAGGGTACTCTTATAAATGTTGTCCTTAGTTCCATTCATGTTTACACTGCGGCGGCTGTTTCTATTCCTAAAACTGTGATTTCCTATATAGAGAAGGCCTGTGCTAACTTCTTTTGCAGTGGTACGGATGGTGTCCACCGTAGGCATTGGATCTCTTAGGATACTATCCATCGCCCCATCTCTGAAGGAGGGCTTCACATCAAAAGTCAATGGTATACTCATTAGCTTTGGCTTCTAAACAGATTTGGAACATTTATCATGGTACGTCTATGTGGCTTCTTATGCTAGAGTCAGGTTCAAAGTGGAAGGTGCCCATCCTTTCAAGAACTCCATTCCTCATGGCATGTCTAGACTGGTTTCCTGGTTTGCTCATAGCACTGTCATTAATAATTAAAGATGGATTCTTGGCGATGGGAGGTCAGGGATTTCCTTAAAGATGTCTGGATTGGCCAATGTTGCCTTCAAGATCTTCTTACTGCCCCCTACGTAGGACCAGCTATCACTGTTCGGGGGTTGTTCTCAATCCTCATCACCCCATTCGGAGGCTTCTGCCGACTGCTTCTTTACTTCATGATTTACATCTGATCAACCAGGATGACCGGTGTGCTTGGACTGCTTCCTCAGAGGGTATATTCACTACTTCGTCTGCTTATAGAACCTTATCTCTGCATGGTGTGAAGAGACCCCACCTTAAGCGCCTGTGGCACCCGGCCTTCTACAAATGTGCTGCTTTTTGCTAGAGGCTTTTGTACAGAGCGGTCCCTGTGGATTCCTGCGTGTCTGATCATGGTATTACTATTGTGTCCAAGTTCTCTTGTTGTTCTACTCCCTCTGTTGAAGACTTGAACAATTTTTATCCATAGTGAGCTGGCGACTAACTTTTGGCAAGGGCTGCGATTCCTCAACATCCTCTTGAGCAACCACGATAATATCACCTGCCGACTATGGCATACTATGTGACATTCTAATCCTTCTACTCCTCATGGTTTCCTATCTCTTTATTCCATTATGCTTATCTTGTGGGAAATCTGGAAAGCCAGGTGTTTGCAGCGTTTTGAGGGCAAGGATTATTCTGCAGGGAGGATTGCTCATAATATACATTTATGCTCCATATGTCCCTTGAGGCTACCACTTTCAAAGTGAGCCCCATGATCACATCTGAAGAACCTTAACTCCATTGGTTTATTCCTAAAGTTAGAGATACTTCTTCAATCTCATCAGATGGATCACGCCTTAAGGGGATGGTCTTAATGTTGATGGCGCAAGTAAAGAGAATCCTGGGAGCTGGGGGGGGGGGGGGGGGGCTGCATTATAGATAGTAAGGGTAACTTGTTGCTTGCTTTTGCTCATTTGTATGGGTATGGTTCTAGCTTGGTAGCTGAGACCCGGCTTTGTGTGATGGTATCCGTTTGGCTCTTGAATATGGCTTTGCTTGTTCGAATCAGATCTGATTCTGCTACTCTGGTCGCTTCTTTTACTGGGAACAAACCGCCATCATGGGACTGCTTACCCTGGTGGAGAGAAGCCAAGTCTTTTCTTCATGTCTCAATACCACTATCATCATACTTATAGGCAAGCGAACTAGTTGGCTGATGCATTGGCAAACTTTCGGTGTTGTCTAATTTAAATGTTCTTTATTTTTCTAGGAGTTCCTTACCTAGTCTTGTAAAGGTCCTTTTACTTTGGATCATTCTGGGCTACCCTCCATCAGGACTGCTTTCTAAGGGTTATCCCTCTCCTTTGTAACATGTTGGCAATTACATAATCATAATCCAGGCCCAGGTGATCGCACTGGTGGAGTGTTTGGTGCACTCTCCTGGTCGCTGACCCTGAGGACCTCTTTTATTAAAAAAATGGATTATATTTTATGTGGGTTTTACAAATTATGTGTTTTTTATTTATTGGGATTTTAAGTTGGGTTTAAGTGGATTTTAGCATGGCACCAAACACACACATAGGAGACAGTTGGAAGGTGGCAGAAATGGTGAACACACAAGCACCACACGCTAGGCAAGAGATAACGACAGAAGAGGCTAGCGCCAGGAAAAGTGTAGGTGACATACGGCTGTGTCGCAAAAGATCTTGACAACAGTGAATTCTATAGCTTAAAATGACATGTGACCAAGCTCTTGTCATCATAAATGGAGCAATGACAACCGGGCTTGCCGACAAGGGCACGAGCTACCATGGAGATCTTAATGGAGATAACACTGCACCTACCGAATAATGGGCCTAAATGGGCTGAGGTAATGAGCCTAGAGAGGATGGTCACAAACTTCACGTCTACAAATGCCCCTCTGAGACATCTGATCTTGCATGAGAATGGAGTGGACTGATAGATTGGTGTCTCGGAAAAGAGAAGAGACGTGAAGATGGAGATTCTGAAACTTCGAAGGAAGTCTCAGAAGGTGAACATCCCCGAGGATTAGGAGAACTCTCAAGCTAGGTCCCTTGTCTAGACCTGAGCCAAGCAAGTTGTCTGAAAGGAAGGTGAGTCTTACGTGTTAACATAACTGCAGCCCTTGAGGCCCTCCGGTCACTGCCGCGAGACTTCGACACACTCTGGGATGCATGTCCGGTCAAAGGGGTTATGCCATGACGAGTCGACTCAGTAAAAAGGAACATTTTGTGATCTGGGTGAACAAACAACCTACTTGATCAGGATAGACTTGGAATTCACTTGATTGGTCTCAATGAAGAATAGACTAGCTGAACTCGTTTCTAGCCCGTTTCTAGCCACGAGGATAACTTTAAAGCACGGGACAAGGGAAAAATCCTTCTTCCTCAATTAGTAAAGTTAGCAAAGAAAATGGCATGATGCATGCTGGGTTTGCCCTATCTAAATGCAAGTTAGTAAACCAGAGGATTTATTAAAGGCCAATCAAATAACTGGGAGATCACAAACTCATCACGGTTTTTGGTGAAGGGGAACTCAGGGTTCATGGTCGCTAAGTTATTAGCCTCTTGTAAGGTCCGGCTTCCCGACATTCCATCCAGCATCTTGGATGACTGCCACTAACGCGTCCAGGCTGGGCAACGCGTTAGTGTCCATCGTGGGTGTCAAACGCGACAGTCATCCATGTCACGACGAGCATGTGCGTCCCATTCTTGTCTCGCCCGGCTTCTCCGTCGCATCTTCGTGTCGCACCCAGTCAACGGGTCGCGATAGCTTTATGTTGTTCGGTTGTCTGACGCCTGTCAGGGTGGCAGGTGTGCCAGTACGACCTATCGCATTATCGCGGCGTCCTTGGGGGACGCATTCTTGTCATGGTGCATTGACCTATCGCGTTAAGGTCCTTAACGCAATGCGTCGCCCCGTCGCATCTTGGGTGCTGAAGGCTTAAGGCCTTGGTCGGCGACCCCTTCCCCTCTCTCCTTCTTTCCCCTCTCTTCTCCCCTCCGACGGTGCTCTACCTCCCCCCTCTCCTCTTTGTGCGTTTCAGGTGAGGAGGATGGTCGTGCATGGTGTTGTGGCATCGTGGACCTTGCGTGAGTGAGGAGGAGGTGGCCAACCAACATAAAGGGCTCTATTGGGGTTCATTCTTCATGAAAGGTAGAGATTACTGAACTCTTCTCGATCCATGCAGATTGGAGGCCCTCGGGGTTTGTAGTTAGTGTTTACTGCTTTCCCATGCTCCCCTCCCCAATGTGGTGGTGTTTTTAGCGTGTGGGCAGCCCCGGGATGGAGCATCCGTCGGCTGCATCTCTACTAGTGTCACGACGCAGGGCACATCACGACACCAGAAGAGGCGTCGGCTCGGTCGGGTGCGACCTTATCACGACACGGTCGCCTGTCGCAATAAGGGTCGCTGTCGCAACACGTTTTCTTATCGCGACGTGCTGCCCCGGCGCAACAGGGTTGCTGTCGTAGTGCCCTTCCCCGTCGCGACACCATCGCGATGGCCCAGGGGGACGCGACAGCGCCTGTGCGTGCCTTGGGTGTTCCAGGTGCCGGTTTGTGTGTCGGCGTGTGCCCCAGGGCAGCCTTGCCCTTAGGACCTTCTGGTAGGGAACACGGCTGGTTACCCCCTCCGTTCAATGACTGAAGGTGACACCTTCGTGGCCGTGACCTGGCAGTGGTGCCAGGAGGGTCGCATCTGTCTAATAATCGATCGACTGGTGGTCCATCAATTATTAGCAGAGCGATGAGTTTCCGTACTTCTAGTGGTGTTCTGAGGTTCTGGCTTGCTCGTGCGTGCCTTGGTTGGCCGACGGCCCTTTTGACAGTCTGTGCGTGCCTTTCGCTTGCTGGGCTTGTCGTGGGTTACAAGCCAGCAGTTCAGCGTGGTTCTTGTTGTGCTTGCCCTGCCTGCTCGCCCGGTGCTTGGAACTTGAGGGCTTGTCCCGTTCAGAGGTTGTTCTATTTCCTGGCCCCCCATCCTCGGGAGCCTATTGAGGGAGTGCTCTGGGCTACGAGCATGCCTGAGTTGGCAGTCGAGTTGACAGACTCTAGAGCAGAGAGGGAAAATGAGGTTGGACAGTGGACGAGTTGTTTATAGAGCTCTCTTGTCAGGGGTAGGGCACCCAAGGTTGTTGAGGTGTTTTCTTCTAGCCGTGGCCCAGATAGTCCTTTGTCTCACTGCCTCTCCTGTGTTGGTTCCGAAGCCACGTAGTGGTGCTAGGCGTGGGGCCGCAGCTTGGCCAAGCTGTGGTGTTGCGTGCATTTGTGGTTTTGTGGCGGCTCTATCTCGCTCTTCCACGGAGGGTAGGCAGGAGCTAGGCTGGCAAGTAGAGGGCGGTGGCTTGGTTGCCATTGATGTGACAGTGTTTCCTTCATGATGCTTCCAAGTATGACTCCTTGCCGAGCTTGCACAGCGGTTATAGCTGGCTGTGTCTAGTTTTCGTGGGCGTCGTTGGTCTGGCCTTGTGCTGACCTGTGCTTCTGGTGGTTTCCGATCGGTGTCCTCCGGTTCCGTAGTCCTATTCGTGGGTGCCAGTCTGTGGTGGCATTGGCATGGGAGGCTTCCAACCTCGTGGTGTGTCCGGGGTCTGGGGTGGTTCAGTTTGTCGGCCCTCGACCTTGTGGAGGCCAGAGGTGGCCTGCTTGTGGTGAGACATCGTTCTCACCTGGTTGTTGCGTGGACTCGGCGGGTGTGCCGAGGGTTGCTTCCGCTTTATGCCCTACTCCGTTGGTTTTTGCGGGAGTCCTGTGCATGCACGACCTTGGGTGGTCGTCATGGCGTTGCACTGTTCTATTCCACTGCTTAGTAGTACCCTGTTGTAGGTGTTTCTTCGCTTTACAACTTCTAGGGCAGTTTCCTATTTCCAAAGTTTCTGCTGCTATGGCCGGTGAGGGACTGGTAATCCCTACTGGGCCTTGTTTGCGAGGCTCACCCCCCTACTTCCTTCAATTAGGGGCTCGTCGTCGGGGAGCTTGGTGTCGGACGGGTGTGCGGAGGCAGCTGTGGCATCGTGTGTTGTCAGCAGCAGTGAGAGCGAGTGTTGTGAGCTCTTGTACCTAGGTGAGTAGAGAGTTGTATTTTGCAAGTCCTGGGGGTATGCCCCTTAAGGACTACACCTTTCTTCTTGTACATGTGCTTTTGCTTGGGACATGCTGTATAGACTTTTGTATATTGTATAGATTGTTATAATTATTCGAATTCAATACATATCTCACTAGAATATTTCTTCTAACCCTTCCGGGTCTTCGGATCCGTGGGTGGCGACGCGAACTTCAGGGCCCCTGGAAGGGGTCCGGGAGATCGGGACATTACAGTTGGTATCAGAGCATGGTTTATTGAGATTTGTAAGGAAGTAATAACTATAGATGTACCAAAGAAAGTACTAGTACGCTGCTGACACCGTCCGACTAGTGTTAGGTTGTACTTTCAATTGGTTTGCTGGTGTGCGACTTCCCTACAAGATTCGTGTGCGCGCAGCAGTGGGTTGCAGTTGTTGCTGCATCGCTTGCGTGGCGAGTGTGGTCGCTCGGGTGTGTTCATGCATGGTGGCACGGTGGCGCTGGATGGCTGGTGGTGATCTTCCCGTGTGGAGGACGGTTGCAGGCATGTCCAGGTGCGGTACTCCTGGTCGTCTTCGGGGCATTTGGGTGTGCTTGCTACTGTGGCTGAGAGAGCCTGCGTGTTGTGTTGCCTTCACCGGTGCAGGGTTGTTGTCTGTGGAACCGGTCGAACTATCCATAAATTGTCCGTTGTCCCCTATTGTTGGGGTGTGTGCTATGTTGGTCTTGTGTATGGTCTCTTGTCTGTGCATTGTTGGGCACTGTGCTCTACTTGGTCGGTGTTGTTGCTCGAGCTAAGCAGGTGTTCCGTGTGCCATGTTGCATCGCTGGTTGAGCGTTGTGACACTTGCATGGGGTTGTTGTCGGCCTGGCATTGGCTGGTTGGGAGCTCTGGTGAGGTGCTCCAGATTCTTTCTCTATTGGTTTCTGGGGAAGTGAGTTTCCCCGAACTGGTTATGTCATTTCTGATTGTTGTTGCGTTGCTCTCTGGGTGAGGTCATCACTTGTTGCCCGATGTTCTGGTAAGGTTTCCCAGTACCGTTGTTTGTTGTTTTGGTGAGGGTTTCTCCCAAGACTGTTCCGTGCTCGTTTCTGCTATTGCTGTGCTGCCTCAGGGTCTGAGGTATGTTGTTCATTTGGCTGGTGCGTTTGGCGGGTTTTCCCAGAATGGTGCCTTGTGGTTCTGGTGAAAGTTCTCCTAGGACTGGCTTGCGTTGTTTCTACAACTCTGCTTTTTGTGGTGTTATCTCTAAAGTTATGTGTTGTTTGGTCGTTGGTTGTGCGTTCTGGTGACAGTCCGTCCTAGGCTTGCTCTTTGTCGCTTCTGGTGAAGGTTCTTCCCAAGAGTGCTCTGTGTTCGTTTCGGGCCACCGTTGTGTTGCCCCTATGATTCGAAGTATGCCATTTGTTGGGTGCGTTCTGGTGAGGTTCTCCCAAGACGCTCTTGGTTCTTTTGGTGGAGGTTCTCCCAAAGCTGCTTCGTGTTGTTTTGGTTGTCGTTGCTCTCTCTCTCTCTCTGTAGAGATGAGCTCGTTGTTGCCGGTTGGACTGTCCATGTTATAGTCTGCTTGGGCATTCTCGATCAAGGTTTTGTGTGCTTGGCCGTGCGTCTGGCTGCCGCGTTGGCCAGCTTGTCTCATTGTTCGTTGCCAAGTTTTCTCCGCTGCGCTGGTCGGACTTCGTGTGTCTCTATGGTGCAGGTGGTTTATGTCGTTTCTCGCTCCCGGCGTGCTCTCCCAGATGGTGGTCTAGTGAGTGTAGTGGGTGTTTGGATGGCTGTGCTTCTTGTGGATCTCCCTCTTGCATGTGGAAGAGACTTGTTGGTGTGTCTCCTTCCCCTGCTTTCCGTTGTTGTGCGGGGTGGTGATGCTCCATTGTGGTGTTGTGTTTGCCAGGTGCGCATCGTTGTGAGCTTCTGGTGGAGTCATCTTCCCTTGAGTTGTTTTTAGTTGAGCTTGTTTCTCCCCTCATGCCGGCATTTCCTTGTGGCACCGTGGGTCGGTGGACCTATTCGTGCCATTTATCGTTGATGTTTCTTGCTACCTACCTGAACAATTGGGGCATTGGGTCCGTGTTGGTTTAGTGCGAGGTAGTACCATTTTCTATTGGGTTGCTTGCGTGAGCATTTTTCCGCTGTGCATTTCTTGCTTGGCTTTCTTGTGCAAGCGTTGTTCTAGTGTATGCTCGATGTGCCTCGGCTTGTGCCTTAAAGGCTTTTCGTGTCGTCGTTTTGGTGTTTTGGCCTCTCTATCGGTCGTATAGAGGTTGTGCTTCTTGATCTTGTGCACCAGGGAGTCGTTGTGGTCTTTTGCTCTCCGTGCGGCAAAGTCGGTGCTCCGTCTTCTGGTGTGCTTTTTGGAGCTGACATGGTTGTTGTGCTCTCGAAGTTGTCGTCTTTCCGTGTGCTTCCCTTGTGGGTCTCTGGTGGAGAGTCCCCTTCGGTGGGCCTTATGTCGTCTCGGGCCGTTAGTGCGGTTGTGTGTGCTGCACCTTAAGCGTTTTTCGATGCTTTATGTTTTGTGCCTCAAGGGCTGGGGCCGGCATGGCCTGTTGTGCCCTTTCAGCTTGTGGTCCTTTTCGTGTGACTTTTGGCAGGTCTCTGGTAAGAAGTCCTTACTGTTAGCTCGTGGTGTTGTTTTGGCCGCTGGTGCACTTGTGTTGCACTTTGCTTAGTTTTGGTGCTTGTGATAGCACCATGTGTTATGTCGTGTGACTGTTCGTGAGACTATGCATCGTTTCATGACTTCGCTCGGTGTTGGAGGCGTTGGCTTTCCGCCTCTGGGACACGTGTGCTAGCCTGAGCCTTGTGGTTGTACCGTTGCCGCTGCGGGGTGGCTGCTTTACCTTGTCTAGGTAGCCCTATCAGTGGTACACCAGGCTTTGGTCGTGGCCTATGTCTGGGTTTTCCCCATCGCTTTGGGAGCGAGTGCGTTCGGTTGTGGTACCTTACTTCGGTTTAGGTCCCTCTAAGTCGACGTGTTGTTCTCGCCTCTACGGTTGTTTTAGTTCTTATGTGGTTTTGCTCCTTTGTGGTGGTTGGCACGTTGGTACCCACGCTGAGCTCTGTGTGTGCGTGGCAGGTGTGCTGCCAACTCTCGTTGGTTCTCCGGTTGTGCGTGGTTTGGTGAGTCTGGAAGCTGATGGCGGAGTCTCCTGTCGGTTCATCTGGTGACAGTCAAGCCTATTGGCTTGCTAGTACTCGACCACGTGGTTTGTTGACATTGTGAGGTGCCATGTTCTGGCTTGACCTCAGACGTCTTCCGTGTTCCCGTCTCGGTGTGCCACGTTGTGGAGCATGTAACTCCCAGTTTTTTGTGGCTCCGTGTGCATTCGGTGTCCTTGTTGGATCACGAGGAAGGTCTGGTTGAGACCTAGTGGTGACAGTGGATGCCGTTTTCACATGGTGAGGTTTGTTCGCATGCATTTGCTGTCCCTGTTGGACCACGAGGAAGGTCTGTGGTGAGACCTAGCAGTGGCAGTGAGTTGTTTCATGCGTTGAGGATTCTCCGCGAGCGTGTCCTCGCTCTGGTTCATGTCTCTCGTTGGTTTCTCTCGGTTGGGCTGTTGACCGATGCTAACTGCTGCTAGTAGCATGAGGTTGTTCCACTGAGTGTTGTGCTTGACTGTCAGGCATTTTTCCTGGTTGTTGTCAGCAACTGAGAACTTTGTCAGGTTTCGCTGGCAATAGAGTGAGTTGTTGACTGGTGTTTCTCGTGTCGCTGTCAGCAACTGTGTACTCTATCAGGTTTTACTGGTGACAGAGTGAGTTGCTGGTCGGTCAGTCCCAACAGCGGGGTCTTTTGGTGGCTACAGCCGTGTGGTTTTCAGCTGGCATTTTTTTCTGTTCGGGCCGGATATGGCATCACTCAGCGCCTGTAGGTTTGTCGTTCCGTTGGGCCGCCCCACATGTGGCTGGAGTGAGCCGTTGGGTTTTCGGTTGTGTGCTCCCCATGTGTTTGGCTCTCGTTGTGTGAACCGTTGGTTTTCCGGCTTCGTATGCCCACGAGCGTTTGGCGGTGCAGTTGCTGCCACGAGGAAGTCGTGTTGAGATTAGTGGCTTTTCGCACCTGTGCTCTATGTGCTCCGCTCGTGTTTGGCTGTGCAATTGTTGCCATGAGGAAGTCATGTTGAGACTTAGTGGCTTAATCGCATTGGTCTTACGTTTACTCCTTGTGCTTCATTTCGTGCCTCGGGATCTTTTGGGCTTGCCCCTTTCGAGGCCAAAATTGTTTTAAGGGGGGTAGGATGTAAGACCCGCTTCCTGCTTTCCGTCCGATGTCTTGGATGACTGGCCACTAACGCGTCCAGCTGGGCAACGCATTAGTGTTGCGTCGTGGGTGTCCGCCGCGACAGTCATCCTTGTCACGATAAGCCTTGGCGTCGCGTTCTTGTCATGCCCGGCTTCTCCATCGCGTCTTCGTGTCGTGCCCGGCCAACGGGTCGCGATAGCTTTATGTCGTTTCGGTCGTCTGACGCCTGTTAGGGTGGCAGGTGTGTCAGTACGACCTATCGTCTTGTCGCAGCGTCCTTGGAGGACGCATTGTTGCCGCAGTGCGTTGACCGTCCCGTTAAGGTCCTTAATGCGACACGTCGCCCCATCGCATCTTGGGTGTCGAAGGCTTAAGGCCTTGGCCGGAGACCCCTTCCTCCTCTCTCCCTCTTTCCCCTCTCTTCTCCCCCTCCGGTGGTGCTCTGCCTCCCCCTCTCCCCTTTGTGTGTTTCAGGCGAGGAGGAGGGAGAGCCATGCGAGATGCCGTGGCATCGTGGACCTTGCGTGGAGTGAGGAGGAGGTGGCCAACCGATGTGAAGGGCCCTATTGTGGTTTGTTCTTGATGAAAGGTAGGGATTACTTGAACTCTTCTCGATCCGGGTGGATTGGGAGCCCCTCGGGGTTTGTAGTTAGTGTTTACTGCTTTTCCATGCTCCCCTCCTCGTGTGGTGGTGTTTGTAGCGTGTGGGCGGCCCCGGGATGGAGCATCCCATCGGTCTACCTCTCTACTATTGTCGCGACTGCGGGGTGTCGTGACACCAGAAGAGGCGTCGGTCCGGTCGGGCCCGACCTTATCGCGACGCGGTTGCCTATTGCGATAAGGGTCGCTGTCGCGATAGGGTTGCTGTCGCGACGCGCTGCCACGGCGCGACAGGGTTGCTGTCGTGGTGCCCTGCCCCATCGCGATGGTGTCACGATGGCCCAGGGGGATGCGACAGTGCCTGTGGGTGCCTTGGTGTTCCGTGTGCCAGTTTGTGTGTCGGCGTATGCCCCAGGGCAGGCTTGCCCTTAGGGCCTTCTGGTAGGGAACGCAACTGGTTACCCCTCTGCGTTCAGTGACCGAAGGTGACACCTTCGTGGCCGTGTCCTGGTAGTAGTGCCAGGAGGGTCGCATTTGTCTAATAATCGATCGACTGGCGGTCCATCGATTATTAGCAGAGCGACGGGTTTTCGTACTTTTTGTGGTGTTCCTAGGTTCTGGCTTGCTCGTGTGTGCCTTGGTTGACCGACGACCCTTTTGAAGGTCCGTGCATACTTTCGCTTGTTGTGCTTGTCGTGGGTTACAAGCCAGCAGTTTGACGTGCTTCTTGTTGTGCTTGCCCCGCTTGTTCACCCAGTGCTTGGCACTTGAGGGCTTGTCCCGTTCAGAGGTTGTCTTTGTTGCTGGGGCCCCCATCCTCGAGAGCCTGTGAGGGAGTGCTTCGGGCTACGAGCGTGCTCGAGTTGGCAGGCGAGTTGGCAGACTCCAGAGCAGAGGGGAAAATGAGGTTTGGACAGCGGTGCTAAGTTGTTGAGGTGTTTTCTTCTGCTGTGCAGCCCAGATAGTCCTTTGTCTCACTGCCTCTCTCTGCGTTGGTTCCGGAGCCACGTAGTGGTGCTAGGCGTGGGGCCGTAGCTTGGCCAGGCTGTGGAGTTGCGTGCATTTGTGTGTTTTTAAAGTGGCTTTGTCTCGCTCTTCCGCAGAGGGGAGGCAGGAGCCAGGCTGGCGAGCAGAGGGCCTGGACGGCGTGTCCCCTATTGGCTGCTAGCGGCGGTAGCTTGGTTGTCGTTGTTGTGACGATGTTTCCTCACGAGGCTTCCATGTATGACTAGTTTCCTGAGCTTACGCAGTTATAGCCTGGTTGTGTCTAGTTTTTGTGGGCGTCGTTGGTCTGGCCTTGTGCGGACCTGTGCTTTTGGTGGTTACGCTCGGTGTCCTCTCAGTTCGTAGTCCTATTCCTGTGTGCCAATTCGTGGTGGCACCGGCGTGTGAGGCTTCCCGACCTCGTGGTGTGTCCTGAGTCCAAGGTGGTTCTGTTTGTCGGCCCTCGACCTTGTGGAGGTCCGAGGTGGCCGTGCTTGTGGTAAGACATCGTTCTCACCTGGTTGTTGCATGGTCTCGGCAGGTGTGCCGGGGGTTGCTTCCTCTTTGTGCCCGACTCCGTTGGTTTCTGTGGGAGTCGTGTGTATGTCATGACCTTGGTTGGTGGTCGTGGCGTTGCACTATTCTGTTCCGCTGCTTAGTAGTACCTATTGTAGGTGTTCCTCACTTTATAGCTTTCTAGGGTAGTTCCTATTTTCGGAGTTCCTGTTGCTCTGGCCGGTGAGGGACTGGTAATCCCTACTGGGCCTTGTTCGCGAGGCTCACCCCCCTACTTCCTTCAGTTAGGTGTAGGAGCCCGGTGTTGGACAGGTTGCAGAGGCGGCTGTGGCACCGTGTGTTGTCAGCAGCAATGAGAGCGAGTGTTGTGAGCTCTTGTACCTAGGTGAGTAGAGAGTGTGCTTTGCAAGTCCTCGGGGTATGCCCTTTAAAGACTGCACTTTCTTCTTGTACCTGTACTTTTGCTTGGGACATGTTGTACAGACTTTTGTATATGTACAGATTCTTATAGTTATTCGAATTCAGTACATATATTGCTAGACTATTTCTTCTAACCCTTCTGGGTCTTCGGATCCGTGGGTGGCGACGCAAACTTCGAGGCCCCCGGTGGGGGTACGGGAGGTCGGGTCGTTACACCTTTGGTGAAGCCAAATGCTAGGTTAGACATACCTGAACATGATAGCCAGGAATTGACTACCTTCGGACTTCGGACGGATGATTTAGTGAAGTGCTCATTAGGTCGATCCCTTTCTCGACCATTTTTTTAGTGATGCACTTTCTCGTCAGCTTCTGGACGTTTATCTGTTGATATAACACTTAAGGAAAAGGTTATCAGTGAAGCTCTAACTTCAGCCCTTGCCTAAGAATGACGTACCTTTCTTGAACCAAGGTCAAGGGACTGAGTTTTATTAACAAAGCAAAAGGAACAGGAAATATGTACAAGAAAAGCAAAATACTAGCTTGGAAACAAATATGTACATACAATGTTAAAGCATAAATGATATTTTTTTGTTTTTATTTAAAGAAAGCAAATGCATAAGGGAAAACATGAAAACAAAATTTTTTTTGTGGGTCAACACCTAGAAACTATCTTTATGGCAATGAAAGAGCGCGAGGCTAATGAAGTAAAGGAAATTGGCCTAGCAGAAATATGGAGATTCTTCATGCCAATAACCTTGCCCTTTGTGAATAGATTAACATGAAGTGTGATTTTAAAAAAGGAGCTGTCATCCTCACAGAAACTTGTCCTTCAGACAGCTCAGAGATTTGGAATCCTCAAGGGAGAAAGGAAGAAATAAGGGGTAAACTTCTCGAGAGGATCAGCAAAACCATTAAATGATGAACTGAGACAGTCTTGACAACATGCCCCTTCAGGTGATTCAAGACTATCTAATTTTTGACTTGTTTGCCCCTAGACTTTTGCAAGGTGCTAATTGGATGAGAGAACCTGGCCATGTGTGGCTTAGCGAGATAAGGTGAGGTGTTTTATGGACCCCAGGGTCAGGACCTGGCAACCCCTACTTTGCTGAGCACCCGTATTGCCCTACCGCCTTGACTAGTAAAAAACTCAAGCAATGTAGCAATTGACTTTGCATTGGATGGAGGGATTTTATCTCAAGTCACGTCATGACCAGGCTCTTTTTCTTTATTTTCTTTTGATTGATTTTTCTTTGTTCCTTCTTTTGTTTGCCTGCGGGGACACTGTCCTCTTCCGTGCTCTGGTGTCCTAGTCTCACATTAGGGGAAGTTGTCTTGACTGTTAAGCTCAACAAGTTAGGTTGCTGAGTGTCTTAATCAGTCGAGTGGAAGAAGAAGGAAGATTGTAGCCTTGTTGTGTCCTGGGCAAATAACTATCTTGGGAGATGACTCAAATTTTTAAGATGGGGGTGTGGTATGTTGATTCGTCTCCAAAGCTGGTTGTAACAACAGATAAAAATCTCCATGACTTTGCTAGACCAAGGTCCTTGGTTCACTCTAGTGCCACTTACTCCTTAACAGTGACTTGAGATGCATGATAGTTGCTAATCTATTGACTCCATTTTTTCTCAATTTTTTTTCATTTTTGTTGTAAAAGATATTAAAAAAAATATGTACACAATATTTACACCATATTTTGGGATTTTTTACTTTTTACATTTTTAAAGATTTTTGGATTTTTTTTTTTTTTTTAATTTTTGTGTAAACAATTGAGAAAATTAAATTGAATTGAACAATCTGAAATGGTATGTAAAATGGTGGGACAATCCCGAGCGAAATGCCCCTAGGTAGAGATCTCACCTGTGCCTTCTAGCCATTGTCGAAGATGAGTCTTATGAAGCAAATTGGCTTCGAGAGGGTGACATGCTCTCAAAAAGGTACCTACAAACCAATATGTATTTTTTTCGCACGACAACCTTGGATAGTAATGGTGAGAGGTGAAACTAGAAGGTGAGAAGAAAGAATTTGATGGCGATAGATCTGAATTGAGTAAGGTATGGATATAGAATGTACAATAATGGAAAGATTAGGGAGCACGCAATGAACAACATGTTCCATGGGGGAAGGCGTGCCCCTTGTGATAGGGTGAGTTTGGGAAGAAGCGAACTCCAACAAGTCGGGAGGCTTAGGAAGAGTGAGTGAAGTGGGTCCCCCTCAAGCATAAAGAAGGAGTTGAGCTTCACAGAGACAGGATGAAGTTCTCATGACCAGTGTGGATTTCCCTTGAGAAAGGAGTGTGAGGAGCTAAAATGGTGTGCTCCAAACCCGAGCTGAATTCCCCATCACAGAGATCTCAACATCTGAAGATGGCCCGATATGAAATTGGTATAAGCATAGACAAAGACCATATAAAGGATGGTATGCCCCTTGAAGCCAAAGCCAACGTAGATAACAAAGTCGACAAAGTGCCCCATGAAAGTGCCCTGTTTGAAAATGAGGTAGATGGATCCAGCTAGAATGAAACGGTATTCTTGAATGATAGGCAAACTGTAAGGAACTGATTGGAGAACAAATCACATCGAGTCCTTGTTGAAAGGGTCAAGCATGAATGAGATTAAGGGACTCGAAGAACAGTTAAGGAGTTGACTTGATCAGAGGAAGGGGACCAAGCATTGTAGGGAATGAGCTGGTGCAAGCTTCGAATGTAAGCTAACATGGCACTCAGCCTGAGAAAAATTGGCTTGGTCTCCTATGGAGTGGAAGAACAACCCTAAGAAAGATTTAGCAGATTGCCAAAGAATAATGGCCCCATATCCAATAGGTCTCAGATATTCAGGTTCCAACAGGAGAGGATTTGGGGTGTAATGACCCTCCTCATACCGGTATGATTATACCAATCCCCATCGGTATAAAGAGCGTCGTCACAGTGGGATAGTAACCCAACACTAAATGATAAGGTTGATATGGTCCATGAATATTAAAAGAGTGCAGCGGAATTAAAAGAAATAATAAACTTCATTACATCATCATCATGCATTCCACAGTCTATATAGTGAAAGAAAGTGCTAGAGTCCACATTATTACAACTTGAAAAGAACTACAGAGTCCATTACATTGTCCATATGAATAACATTATTAAACTATCAAATAAAGTAACTACAAAAGAAAATCTCCACAAGTAACTACTCTTGAATGCGGTGTCAATCTTCACTATCTTCTCCTCAGCTACAGGATAACCTGTTACACCTGTACGCCGAAGTAAGTATGAGTATAAAAGACTCAACAATAATCTAAAACATCAAACTCACACATATCACACACACTAAGCTACCAACAATATTGAAAACACATTCTATCATTCTAACCATAATGATTCACATGGCACATGCTCTTATGGAGAACAACACATAATTCACCCAAACATATCCGAATTAAAGCATGCTCATATTAATATGGAAGATAACATACACCTACACAAGTTCTCTACAGATGTTATATCCTATGATGCATGGTTCAACTCTTTATCATATCATTGGACAATTTTTACCAATTTAAAACATAAGGTTATGTACAAGATAATGAATGCTCCTAGCATGATATGTAGCCAATTTCTCATGCACTATATCATTTCTCACACCATTTACTTGTGTTTAATGTATAATTTATCATACTCTCTTAACACTTGCACATGCTTTCTAGTAAACTACATAACATGATACTAAACATTCTATCATAATTAAGCATAATCATATTAACACATACATGACAAAAATATGCACTCTTATATACCTAACATGTACATGATTTATTTATCTAAACATATCTATATCCTGGAGCAATTCTACCAATTAGAACATGGAATTGAGCTTAAAGTAGATAACACCTAACATAATCAATATTCATGTTTCACATGCACTTTTTCTCATTTATTTACACATTTCATTTGCTGTTTTAATATGAATAAATCACAATGATATCACCTTTATTAAACATGGATTGAAAATCTAAAACATATTCAATTCGGATGGCATTTATATACACATTAAGCATGGAACTATATACTAAATGAATAGAAGTTTTATCATGGAGCTTTGGAATTATTTCATACATTTATCACATTTGTAATCATACTTAGCTTGCTGTTTGACATGAATTAAACATAGTTACATGGATTTACACTTTTTCACATACCATCTTATTCATTTGATAATTCTACATGCATATTTTTCCACATTGCATTCCTTTACATGTTTGCATACACATATTCATACACCCTATCATATGGGATTTTTAAACTATATCACATAATACTAACATGGTATAAACATGATAATACAATTATGATGGTAACACATGAAGACATAAATATATACACATGCATTATTACATTAGTTTTCACATGCACTTGTACTCTCATTATCATTTACTGTCCCTTACATATCAATTTACATTCCTTCCATTTCAATTACTCTTGCTTCACATTTATCACATATCACAACAATTTCACTTATCACTTGCCACATTCACTTATCACTTTGCACTATATTCACATTTAATCTCTTAAGTTGCCGTGACATATAGTCCTAACTACCATCTAGAGGAAAAACACTCACTTTAGCACTTAGTGCTTATCACCTAGCACTTAGCACTTCACTTGCTCAGATTTGTCACTTGGACAAGCTAGTGACAAACGTTGGATACTGTGCGACCGGAGAAGCACTCTCCACCCTAACCAGTGGTACTTGTCCACCTCCAGGATTTCATCCTAATGCCCTTAGGATTTAATACATGACGTTGAGACTTCCATAGGGACTTTTCTATGGTACAACTCTCAGACCCATATGGTAGCAGTGTCAATCTCGGCCCAATTTTACAAATTAATCATTTATCATTCTTGCCACATTTTACTCATGTTCATATACATGCTTTCATCCCATTTTACATACTTTTGCATAATATTCACATTTTATTTACAGAAGTTTACCTTACTGTTTAATAGTGATAAACAACATAAAATAAGATATAACATGCTACTAATCCTTTATTATACATAATTAACTCTAACATGCTCAACATGACCATTTTCTCATTTCAAACCACAACAGTATCTACTGTCATCAAAACATCATGAATTTATATGACAGGTTAAGAACAGTAAACATAATACACACTCAATTTTACAAGTTTTTCTAAATAGGAAATGTATTTATAACAATTAAATCAAATTACAGGTGCATTTCTCACTAATTTCTGTAAAGTAGGAATCTCAGTATAACAGTCAAATCCAACAATGCCAATGCGTAAATAAAGTCATCACATGATTGCAGAAAATTCATGAAACCCTTACTCACAACTGACTTATTTACATAGATTAAACATGGTCATTTCATACTCATAGTCCGATTATCAAAATTTTAGTAATTCACACAAAATCATGAAAATTCAGTAAAACCTCATGACATGACCTACTGATCACCCTTGACAACACATCAAATTTGCAGCATGCATTCATAATTGGAAATCACATTAACAGCTTAAGAAGATCAGACAGTAATTTTTTCAGAACACTGAGGAACTTGACTATGGTATGGGCTGGCCGCCGACTGAGTCAACTATGCCATCGCTTGCTGCCAACACATGAGCTTGGCGGCAAAGGATGTTGCCGCCAACCTCACACAGCAAACTATGCAGACAGCACTCACATGCATGGGGAAATGGAGGGTCCAGGACACGAGGAAAAATCTGAAAAATGCTGGGACCAAAGGGGACATGTATAGGGTTGATGTACATAAGTTACTTGCCTCTAATAAAATCCTAGAAGATCAAAATTTGCCGATGAAGCCCTCCGGCCCTGCCAAGAAGGTGCTCGAAAACTCCTTAGATCTGGTCCTTCAGTTGTTGTGGGTTGATCCTCGCAGTTGGGGATGCCTCCTTGATGGCTGAGTTATCCTTCAGTCGTTGTAGCTCTCCAAGAAACTCCTCCAGTCGCCAGATCGAAGCCTTGGAACTTCAGCGTTTTCACACAGAAAGTGCTAGGGTTTCACAAACTCCAAAAAAATTGGCGCGGCAGAGAGAAGATGTTTTTATAGAGCTGGGTAGGTGGGTACGCTTTAGGGTAGGTTCCCTATGACTTTAGAAGGGTTTCCTAAACTAGAACCAGACAAAACGTGACATTACCAAATCTGAAATCGTTACACAGGAGGGAACTTGACGTCAACATCTGGTGTACTCAACTTTGAGTTGGCATCCAGATAGGCTGCCGCCAACACTGTGATTGGCGTCCATCAATCTGGACGCCAAACAGAGGCATGCAGTCAGCGGCACAGTATTGGCCGCCAACTGTCTCACTTGGCCAAACATGATTATGCATCCAAGTAACATACAATTACGCACCAACAACGTAGTGTGTGCATAAATATATATTTACATTCACTATACAAATTACATGCATTACATATCATTTATTTAAATATAATTTGTACTAATCTCAATTAGAGATAACATGCATGGAATAACATACATATATATGCATATACACCATAGTTGCATGCATTATGCACGAACATATAAATGCAATACACACGCTATTATTAGGTATCATGCATGTCATAAATAATTTAATGGTTATTGAAATAAGTATCATATGTACCAAGTTAAACATATGCATACATTCATGTACTGAATGTAATTACATCCAACATGCATGTTTCTAAATAATATAAAACGTACATCTATAGTAAGATAATGCATGCACGCTTAAAGAATACATGTACGAAAAACAATTCACATGTAGTTACAAGGTAATGACAATACTTACCTATCATATGCTCATATTATTTAAGTACCATATATATACTATGGACAACTTAATGTATACAGAATTATTTAGATAGATATCACATGCATAAGATGAACATACATAATACATATGTACAAAGTATAATTCCATACAATATTCATGGAATAATTAGCATAATATACACATCAATATTTAGATAATACATGCACCATATCATTAGATGCAATATGCAATAAGTTAACTAAGAAGAATCTATACAAAAAAAATTTAATTCTTGCATATGCACACTTACATTGACATATGTATAATATATATACACACACGTATACAACATAGTTATGTACATTATGCATGAAATAGATAAATACAACATGCATAGTATTTAAATAAGTACATAAATACGAAATTTGCTAATTACTTATGTTCACGAGAAACAAATATATAATACACATATGCATATGAACAATTCAATAATTATAGTATGAAAATTTTTAATACATGCACTATATTTATGACAGATGAATATCGCATGCACAATATAAAATGACAGAAAATTCAGGGTCTCAGGGGGTCTGCAAAGTTGTTCATAAGATAGGTGACAGAATGATCTAGATTTGCAATGGCTTGGCAACTGGATTGGATGGCTAGGAAATTTGGGGTGATGGGTTGAGTCGAGCAATGACTGGATGCCCCTAGCTTGCCTAGTTCTTTGGCTGCATATCCTCCTTAATAGGTGTCTCTACCTCCTCTATCTCCTCTTTATTTGGGAAAGGAAATGTTGAAACCGCTCCTACAGTCATAAGTTGGATGGATTTCTCCCATATCAATGCCTCCTCTACAGTCTCCTCATGATAGACTAACTCTTCCTCCCTAGAATGAGAGTTAATGGAGTGTGAGAATGGAGGAATGGTTCGTTGTGATCTCACACTTTTAGGAGGGAGAATGAGTTGGAGTGTTGAACTGGGTTGAATGTGGATGATGTATAGTTGAGGTGGCAGTAGTCCAAATAGAGTCACAACATGGCAGGTGTTTGAACTGGACTGGGCGAGAGGGGTCCTCCAAGTAGGACTCAAGGATTCTTGCTCGATCACAGAGTTGAGCAAATGTGGAAATGTGGCTTAGCTCAAGTAAGGATCGAAGCTCAGGAGTGGAATTATAAATTAGAAAAGGGATAGCTTGAGAGTTAGAGATGCCCAAACATGATCTAAAAGCCATGTCTCTCCACCTGTTAGAAAGCTGAAGGAAGGATTCATCTGGTCTCATTTTCTCCGCCGCCAAATCGGGGAGTGTGGGGATTGAACTTGCCAGTTTAAAGTGAGCTACAAATCTCTCTAAAAGAATGTCAAAGTTGACGAGGTCTATAGTGGGAGGATATGAGCATGAAAGGGCCTCACCTTCAAATGATTTGTAGAACAAATGGACAAGTAGGGCTTGATCATGAAACCATTGACAAGAATCCATAAGAAATGTGCAAGGTGAAAGTGAGGATAAGTAATCCCATCATACTTCCTATATTGGAAACTTGAATCCTGGTGGAAAATGTACAAGTGGGAGTTTGCAATAGCTCTTCCAAGAATGAGACTTTAGCAAATACTTAGCTAGGAGCATCCTGACATACCCCTCCATCTCACTCCTATGGATGTAGTCTTGTGGTGGAGAAGCTTTAGGAGAGCTAGTGTGCAATGATTTGCGGTGGTATGGAGGATCCAACTTGGGTAGGGGTTCTGAATTAGTAGGATTGTTGGATGGGACCCTACCAGAAGAAACATCATGTTGAGGATGAGACTTGGCCAGGGGATTGGAGTAGAAACACAAGATGTCTTGCCCCTGGAAAAGAACTAAAGGAGCTGACTGAGGGAGAAACGTGAAAGAATATGAGACAACTCCACATCCTCCTGAGGGAGGAGAGGAGTTGAGGAAGAAGATCGCCCAAACAGTGAATTTTTCATTGGTTACTTCCATCCAAACTCATGTATCAAGTTAGCATACATAGTGAACTCATACATCAACAAACATGTCCAACACTCAACAGACAACAATTGATACCATCATTCAGAGATGGATGACACACCAGTGTGCCACTAGCACTGAAAACGTATTGTTTATCAAAAGTTGCGTCACGGACAACTTTTAAGCTAATTAGTTTTGGCCAAGCTTAGAGTGATTTCTTTGATTGTTTTTCCCTCAAGATGAGGGGACAGGGTATGGCCAACACAATGTAGACTCGTGAGCTCACAACACACACCTGTGTTTCTAGACATGGGGGGGAAGGTCCTCTTGCCCCGTACCTTGAGGGAATCCACAGAATGTTGGGACTTACAGAGTTCTCGTTTGGCCACGATCGATTTACCTGAGAGGGAATCCACAAGTAAGAGAATGTGAACCAAAGAGGGCTATCCTAGAATGTGTGAAGAGGCTGCTCACTCACTCACCATCACCAATCTGCAAATAATGAGGGAAAGAAGAAGAAAGGAAGAAGTGGAATAAAAAATAGTTGAACACACTAAATAGTAAAAATAAAATATACATGTAGGGATACAAGGCAATCACATAACTTAGCATGATGCGAAGCACAACAGCAGCATCAGACAATGCCTAAAACTACAAAATAACAAAAGTAAACACACTAGCTAGGAGACAAGACAATAAGCATGCCATTTTATGTAGAAATAAATGGATGGCAGGATATCAAAACACCAACATGTGCATGACTTTAATAGATATAGCAGCCAAGATTTGCATGAAAAAAACATGATAAATTGACACGAAGGTCCCACAATGGCATTCAATATAGATGTTAAAATAATCCTGACCACATGTAAAAGCAACCCACACGTCATGCTATTTTGCCATAAAATAATCCATGAAAATTTACATGGAGCATGCTGGCTTTGAAGCATGCAACATATGTTAGAACGTTGCAAACGTTACAGAAGTTATGGCCATCAAATGTTGTAAAAGGAAGAGAAAATCTCTCCTCCAGATCCAGAAACGGATCGACATCTTGGGGCGGGTACATCTTTGGGACGGAGGGGATGTGGGAAAGTCCTATAAATAGATGGGTACTCCCATCGGAAGAGACACAGTATCAAGTGTGAACTATACATCGTCGAAGTCCCAAATCCCCTTCTCTCTTACCTTGTTCCTACAGTGGTATCAGAGCGGGTTTGATCTCCGTTGTCGCCGTTGCTGTGTACCCTACGCCTCTGCTGCTCGGTTGCTCTTGTAGAAGCAGGAAGATCCCGCCAACCCGCTCGTCACTCTGCCGTGCTCTGCTGCTCTACAGCATTTGCGTCTGCGCTCGCCACGTTCGCCCTGCTGGTTCGTGTGCCGACGGCCCCTGCTCGTCGCTCGCCGCGAGCACGCACGCGCCCCGCCGCAAGCCTGCTCGCCGCTCTGCCGTACTCTGCATGCCACCGCACCGTGTTGCTTGCTGGCTCGTCGACGCTCCACACAGTGCTCATGCCGTTCATCCGGCGCCCTCGTTGTCGTCCGAGGTAGCCCCAGCAACGCATCCGCCTCGATCGCCCTTCGTCTGCACCAGTTGCTGCTCCGGTCTGCTGCTCCGGCTGCTGCGGCACCGCCTTGCTCCGGCTTCTGCTGCTGCTTCCGACTGACCCATGCTAAACTGCTGCCGCCCCACGCTAAACCGCGCTCGGTTCGCCAGCACGCCGCCTGCTGCTGCTGCCACTCCCCTGCACCGCCTCTTCCGTGTGGGCAAAATCCCCAAATCCTTCTTCGTTCTTCTGCAAAGGAGGTAGGTTTCTTAATTTTTGAGTGATATAAAAGTTTGCATCGGTTTTAGAAAAAAGGCTGACCATATAAGACAAATGGTCATTCAAGTAGATAGTGCATATTGCTGTGTTCATTTTTTGAAAACTTAATTACATAAGTACTCTTATAAGTTTATCTCGGTCTCATCATATTTTAGATAGATAAACTTAATTATATATTCCACATGGTTGTTTTTCCTATTTAAAAGTATAAATAAAACAGCATCTCATATCCTGCAATTGGCATGCTATAATATTTAAGGTTTACTGTTTAATATTGTTATACTTTTTCACAATAGTTAACACTTGTTTCATTTGCATGAGATAATAAAGTTTATTGCATAGTTAGACTTGATACATATTATTGTGAATTTTTTAGTATTTAGATATTAATAGTAAGCAAGATAGAACAAAACAATGGAACCTTACACAAAAATATATGAAATAATCAAGATAATCATACAACCTATGTTTATGAATTTCATGTTTGTGACCAAATAATTTATTTATTTCTCAGAAGTTGTCTAGTCCTAATGGCCAATAGGCTCATTGCTATGGAATGGCAAAACTTGACAAGTTAAATGGAACCAATTATGACATGTGGCACCGTAAAATAAGATATGGCCTTATTCATGACAATATAGAACATGTCATCGATACCAATGTTCCGGAACTTAATGATGAGTCCACCGAAGTGGAAAAGAAAAAGAGGGAACAATGGGATAGGATGATAAAAAGGCTAGAACTTTCATGTTTATGTTCATGGAGGATAACTTGATAAATTCTTTGAATCTTATAAGTCATCCAATGAACTATGGAAAGCTATCAAGGAGAAGTATGACACCAAGACTGAGGTGAATACTCAACTCCTATTGCATCGTTACAACACATGTAAGATGCAGGAAGGTGATAGTGTGATTGAGCATGTAAATAAATGATTGTCATGGCTAAGGACCTATCAACTGCTGGAACTGAAATTCCGGAAAAGATGCAAGTGGCAACTATATTGAATAGTTTGCCAGCTTCTCTTGACATGGCAGCCACAACATTAAGATGAGTGGTTCCACTTTAACTGTCATGGACTTGCCAGCTAGATTATCAATTGAGCAAGACATATTGGCCAAGAGAAATGGACTAGAAGCGAATCTGGAAGAGGCCAATGCTGCACACCGGAAGCCATTGCCCAAAATCACCCTCATGGACCGCAGAAGCCGCAATTCAAGAGAAAAAGGTTCCTTCTGGTGCTTGCTATACTGTGGGAAATATAGTCATTTAAGGCCAATTGTCCTAATAAGCAAGAGAATAAGGGTGGAAACAATCACCCGGGAAATGGAGGAACTGGAAAGAGAGAATTTGTCGGCGTCATAGAAGAATGCAATGCGGCCCTGACTGATTCTAATGAATGGTGGGTCGATTCTGGGGCAACTCGACACATTGCAAAGGCAAAGAAAGGTTGGTGTCACTAAAGAAACTTAATGCTGGAGAACAAAGGATATATATGGGCAACAATACCTATCTTGATGTGGAAGGTGTTGGAGTTTATAGGCTGGATCTTGGGGATACATCATGGTCCTCAAGGATGTGTCTATGCACCGAATATCCGGCGGAATCTCATTTCTGTACCAGCACTAATGAAGAAAGGCCTAGAAGTTAGATTCTACAATGGAAAGATGTCAATAGGGAAAGAAAAGAAAGTGCTTGCTATGGGAAATTTATTCCTGAGCATGATTTGTTTTGTATCCCTGTACTTGACAATGAATAAATGAAATAGAAGTTTCTGAGTATCCCTTGTGTGTTTGTCAGAATGTGATCTATGGCATTTTAGATTGGGACATCCTAGTAAATCTAAAATGGAACAAATGATAAATTGGAATGCTTCCGAGTTTAACTAAGGTGGAATTATCACCTTGTGAACATTGTTTGTCGGAAATAAAAAATGACTAAGAAACCTTTCTCGGTAGGGCATAGATCACAAGAATTGTTAGAGTGGTTCACTCGGATATTTGTGGCCCTCTATGTACAAAGACATACAATAACAAGGAATATTTCATAACTTTCATAGATGATTATTCTAAGTTTGCATTGTCTACTTAATTTCTAGAAAGTCTGAGGCATTAGATTGCTTTAAGAAATATAGAATGGAAGTAGAAAGGCAACTTGGAAGGAATATTAAGGTGTTAAGGACTGATAGAGGTGGGGAATATAACTCAAGGGAATTTGAGTTGTATTGTCAAGAACATGGAATCAAAAGACATGTAACAATGCGTTATACGCCGCAACAGAATGGTGTGGCAGAAAGAAAGAATAGAACCCTGATGAATGCGGTTAGATGTATGCTATCGCATTCGGGTCTCCCTAAGAATTTGTGGGGAGAGGCATTGCTTACGGCTAATCATGTCTTGAATAGAATTCCCACTAAGTCCGTAGAAAGTACACCTTATGAATTATGGAATGGAAAGAAACCACATTTGAGTTATCTCAGGAAGTGGGGGTCAATAGCCCATGTTCTCATTCCAAGTCAACTTAGAGATAAGTTGGAACCAAAAACTTTGAAGTGTAGATTCATAGGATATTGTGAGAAATCATTTGGATATATATTTTTCCATAAAGAAAAAGGGATCGTTGAATATAGGGATGCAACATTTCTAGAGAATCTAGAGGAAGAGGAATCTCATGAAAATGGGAAAGAAACCTCTGGTGGTTGTAATAAATGATGATTATTACAATGATATCCATAGGAATGATCCTGGAATTGAGGAGGGACCTCAACTAGAAATGGAAAATGAACAAATCCTATGAATGAAGCACAACCTGATATACCTGCAGTTGGCAACAAAAGAGCTAGAACTCCACTGGTATGGATGGTGATTACTATTGTATTCATGTGAGCCTTCATGTTTGTCAGTACATAGATGAGGAAAATCATATAGATCCCGTGAATTATATTGATGCGATGAAATCGCAGGAATCTGATTTATGGCTGGAGGCCATGAAGGAAGAAATGAACTCCATGAAAAGTAATGGAGTGTGGGAACTATGTGATTTGCCTAAGAATAGAAAGGCCATTGGGTGCAAATGGGTATTCAAGAAAAAGCTAAAAGTTGATGGGTCAATTGATAAATATAAGGCCCGGTTAGTTGCTAAAGGTATAATCAGAAGGCAGGTATAGATTTTCAGGAAACGTATCTCCAGTAGCTAAGTTTGCATCTATAAGAATTATCTTGGCCATTGTAGCGCATCTTGACTTGGAGTTGTTCCAAATGGATGTCAAGACGCATTCCTCAACGGTGAGTTGAAGGAGGATATATATATGCAACAGCCTGAGGATTTCAGGAGGAAGGCCAAGAGGAAAGGGTATGCAAGTTAAAGAAATCAATATATGGTTTGAAACAATCTTCTAGACAATGGTATCTCAAATTCCACGAGACAGTTATTCACTTGGGTTTGTTGCAAATAAGTTGGACAACTGTGTGTATGTCATGAAAAGTGGGAGCATGTATACTATATTATCCCTGTATGTGGATGATATTTTGCTCGCCGGAAATGACATAGAGATGTTGAATAAAATCAAATCTGAACTAAGTGGAAAGTTTGAGATGAAAGACATGGTGAGGCATCCTATGTTCTTGGTGTACAAATCCTGAGGATAGAAAGTCTAGAATGTGAGTATAAACCAAGAAAAATATTTATGGTCTATACCTCAAGAGATTCAGAATGCATAACTGCAATCCGGCACCGACACCGTTAGTATATGGAAACGGTTGGGAAAAGAGCATTGTCCTGGAGAGGGACAAGGTCCGCTCAAGGTGCCATATGCTGAAGCAGTTGGAAGCCTAATGTATGCAATGATGAGTACGAGACCAGACTTAGCATATCCAATGAGCTTGGTAAGTCGATATCAAGCTAATCCTGGCCCAGCACATTGGGAATGCGTTAAAGGATTATGAAATATTTGAAAGGAACTTTGCACCACAAATTAGTTTATCAAGCTGATATGCTTGAGGTATTTGGCTATTCAGATGCAGACTTTGGAGGAGACAAAGATGACGGAAAGTCCACGTCGGGACACTTGTTCATCTTTGGTGGTGCAGCTGTTTCTTGGGGTAGCAAGAAACAAGGGTGTGTTGCAAGATACACACAGGAAGCTGAGTATGTAGCTTGCAGCATGGCTACTATCATGCCGTCTGGATAAGACGATTTTGATAAATTTAGATCTAAATTTGGCAGAAGGACCAATTGAGATCTATTGTGATAATCAGGCAGCGATTAGCTTGATTAATAGTGGAGCAAATAGCTCTCGAGGAAAACATATAGAAATACAATATCACTACATTCGAGATATTGTGCAGAAAGAGGAAGTGAAAATATCATATGTCCCCAATAGTGATATGATTGCCGATCCTTTGACAAAAGGTATTCCGGCGGAAAATTTCATTAAGCATGTTGGCTTAATGGGGCTCAGGAATATATGAGCTAAAGGATATTTCATGGATAATGAAAATAATGATAAATCTCATAAATAGTGAAGTATCGGAATAAATGTTTATACTTCACACGGATAGTGGGAGTATAGTGATTTGTTGGCCAAGTGGGAGATGTTAGAACGTTGCAAACGTTACAGAAGTTATGGCCATCAAATGTTGTAACGGAAGAGAAAATCTCTCCTCCAGATCCAGAAACGGATCGACATCTTGGGGCGGTTACATCTTTGGGACGGAGGGGATGTGTGGAAAGTCCTATAAATAGATGGGTACTCCCATCGAGAGAGAGACACAGTATCAAGTGTGAACTATACATCGCCGGAGTCCCAAAATCCCTTCTCTCCTTACCTTGTTCCTACAACATAGACATAATAAAATAAGTGGAAACTTTATTTCAGAAACAACTAAACAAAATAGCTGGAAGAATGAAGTGATGTCACCATGGTAGCAATATGAGTCCTACCGTGATCGCCAGAAAATTCTAGACATTATTTTTCGATGACGAATGTCCACTCACGTTGGTGAAAAAATGTGAACGGAGAAGAAATGATGAGTGATCGCCAGGGACTTTTTACCTCCGTCCGGAGGAGATGTGATCGTATAATGCCTCGATGTGGAGATGATGGGTTCTTCACTCCTCCTTCGGTCGGCCAAAGGGTGAGGGCTCCACGATGTAGCTTTAGTTTTCTTGCAGAAAGAAACAAGCACAAATACCCATTAGACTGAAAATTATGATAGCATGAGCTCACAAATATGAAAAACACACACAATCAGGGGTGTCTTACTGGTTGGAGGCCTGAGAGGGAAGACAACCAAACTCTATGGCCGCTCCCCTCCATCCTTTTTTTTAAGAGAAACGCCTTAGAATTGTTGTGGAAAAAATTGATTTATGTGCTCCGTGTGTGATCAATATGCACTGTGTATGACCACAAGTTAAATAAGAAGAGAGAGCAGGGATGAAAGGAAAAATCCCTGTCTGGCAGGCGTGGCAACTGTGTGCCGTTCTCCAAGGCAAGATGATACTCCAAGATGGGCGGTCAACAGGAGTTGTGGACTGGCCTTCCGAGGTAGTGTTCGAGACTAATGCAGTGTTGCGTGTGGTGGAGGTGGCAGCCGGGGAGAGCGTGAGAATCCGAGATGGAGCAGAGTGGTGTTCGCAAAGGTGAGCGTGGGGCTGCTGTGTGGTTCTCCCAGGGACCAGGTGCACGAGGCCTCACATACTAGGTTGTCGCCACGGAGGGCGGAAGGGTTGGCAGAGAACAGGCAGTTCTGGGAAACGACCCTCTTCTATCTATTGCTGGGATCAGTCCCCCCAAAAAAACCCTCCTCTGTGTGTTGCAAGAGGTCGCTTTTATGTGAGAGCCAGGCTGCCAGGGTCTTGTGAATCCCATGGGGAGTGGCCGCACCAGGAAGAAAACGTGGGTGTATGACCCGGTCTTTAGTGTGGAGTTGGTGAGTGCATAAGAGACCGAGAGTTGCGAGGAGTTGGCAAGATAGTCTCACAGAGGAGGAGATGGCGATGTGGGTGAAAGGGTGCGTGAGATGTGGAGGGGATAATAATGAATCCGGTGTGCTACAGGAGTGATGGAGAGGAGGACCCGGTCTCATAGATTTCGTGGGATGGGTGCCGTGTGCAAGTGTCTGTGTGCATGGCATTCGTGTGGGGCCTTATGCGGCTAGGTTCTGGGGAATTTGTATGGTAGGCCACGTATGTGTGTGCATGGGATGGTGAGGGCGTGCGGGTTTAATTTGTTTAGATTTTAAATGGGGTTGGATTTACGTGGATATGGGTGGGTAGCTTATGTAGGTTGCATTTGTTTATGGGTTTTAAATGGATATGGATGGGATGCTTCACATGGGTTACGTGGAGGTAAAGGCTATGAGTATGGTTGTTATTCTTTATTATTTGTTGGTGTTGTTGGATTTTGTTTTATGTGGATTTTATGGGTCGGTTTATTCATGTGGGTTTGATTTTTAATTATATTTGTTTGAGACTGAGGTTCGAATCCTAACACTTACAAACAAATCAGAATGGGTTTATGTGGATTTTATAGAACTCAGCTATTGGTATGGGTTTTGTGATTTATTTTATTATTTAGTCAGTTTTATTTAGATTTAAGTGGGGTTTTAGTGATGGGTATGCTTAGTTTATTTATGAGTTTTATGGGTTTTTTTGTGTGAGATATACTTAATTGTCGTTTTATGGATTTAAATTGTTGTGCTCATTAATTAATTAACATTTTATGGCCTTGGTAAGGTTGATTTGAGTGGTGGTGATGGATTTTATTTATCTGGGTTTACATATTATGTGATTTTTATTTATTGTGATTTTAAGTTGGGTTTAAGTGGATTTTAGCATAGCACCAAACACACACATAGGAGACAGTTGGAAGGTGGCAGAAATGGTGAACACACAAGCACACGCTAGGCAAGAGATAACGATAGAAGAGGCTAGTGCCAGGAAAAGTGTAGGTGACATACGACTGTGTCGCCAAAAGATCTTGACAACAGTGAATTCTACATCTTAAAATGACATGTGGACCAAGCTCTTGTCATCATAAATGGAGCAACGACAACCGGGCTTGCCGACATGGGCACGAGCTACCATGGAGATCTTAATGGAGATAACACTGGCACCTATCGAATAAGGGGACTAAATGGGCTAAGAAAAGAGACCCAACGAGGATGTTCACAAAATTTGCGTCTACACTTCATCGGCCAGAGCAGCAAGAACTCTGAAAATAGGAAACTACACTAAAGCTGTAAAGTGAGGAACACCTACAGTAGGATACAACAAAGCAGCATAACAGAATAATGCAACGTCACGACCGCCAACCAAGGTAATGACACACACACGACTCCTGCAAAAACCAACGGAGTTTAGCACAACACGGAAACAAGTCTCGGCATGCCTGTCGAGACAGGGGTCTCACGGATACCACCAAGCAACCACGTGAGAGGGACGTCTCACCACAGCATGGCCACCTCGACCACCAGAAGGTCGAGGGCCCACAAGCAAAACCACTTGGGACCCCAGACACCGCGAGGTCGGGAAGCTGCACACGTTTGTGGCACCACGGACTGGCACCCAAGAATGGGACTACGGAACCGAGAGGACACAAAATCAGAAACCACTAGAAGCACGGGCCAACAAGGCCAAACCAACGATGCTTATGGAAACTAGACACGGCCAAGCTACAACCACCGTGTAGGCTAGGGCAATGGATAACACTTGGAAACGTCGTGAGGAAACGCCGTCACAGCAATAGCAACCAAGCCACTGCCACTGGCAGCCAAGAGGAGGACACACCAGCCACTCCCTCTGCTCGCCAGCCTAGCTCCTGCCTCCACCTCCCCCAAAGAGCGAGACAGAGTCGCCACAGAAACACCACAACACAACAACACCGCAGCCTGGCCAAGCTGCGGCCCACGCCTAGCCACCGCGTGGCTCCAGAAACCAACACAGAGAGGTAGGTAGTGAGACAAAGGACTGTCTGGGCCGCGCCAGGAAGAAAACACCTCAACGACCTCAGCACCATCCCAGAAAAGAGAGCTCTACAAACGACTCGGCGCCGCTGTCCAAACCACGTTTTCCCTCAGCTCGAGACGTCCGCAAAGTCGGCTGCCAACTCGAGCATGCTCGTAGCCTGGAGCACTCCCTCAACAGGCTCTCGAGGGGGGGGTCCCAGGCAACGGAGACAACCTCTGAACGGGGCAAGCCCTCAAGTGCCAAGCACTGGGCAAATCGATGGGGTAAGCAAAACAAGAACCATGCCGATCTGCTGGCTCTAGGAAGCACGAGGCACACACGGACCTTCAGTGGGCCATCGGCAACCAAGGCATGCACGAACAAGCCAGAACCTCAGAACACCACCAGTAGAATAGAAAACCCATCGCTATGATAACAATTGGTTATTAGACAGATGCGAGCCTCCTAGCACGCCACTAGGACACGGCCACGAAGGTGTCACCATCAGTAAATAAACGCAGCAAGGTAACCTACGTGTTCCCACTAGAAGGTCTAAGGGCAAGACTGCCCTGGGGCACACGTCGACATGCTCACCGGAGCCATGGAAACACCCGAGGCAACATAGTTATTGTCGCATCCCCCTTGGCCATCGCGATACTCGTAAGGGCACCGCGACAGCAACCCTATCGCGACAGGGAAACACGCCGCGACAAGATCGCATCGGACCCACCTGACCACTACGCCATCGCGTCAGGCAACGCGTCACGACACGATCTCACCCTCTAATGTCGTGACATGCACCACAGTCGCGACACAAAAAGAAGGACAGACCCGCGGGATGCTCCATCCCTGGGCCACCATAAACCACACAGGGGAGGAGAGCATGGAGAAGCAGGAAATGCATCAGCAAACTACGAGGCTCCCCATCCACCCATATCTAGAAGGGTACAAGCAATACCCTACCTTTCAAGAAGAAACAAACCCATAAGGGCCCTCCACGTCGGATTGGCCACCTCCTCCTCGCTCTATGCAAGCTCCACGATGCTGGGAATAGGAGCACGGCTCTCCTCCTCACCTGAAATGCACACAGAGGAGAGGGGGAGGCAGAGCACTGCCAGAGGGGGAGAAGAAGAGAGGGGAAGGAGGAATAGGGAGAAGGGGTCACTGGCCTAGGTCTTAAGCCTTCGGCACCCAAGATGCGATGGAGCGATGTGTCACGTTAAGGACCTTAACGCGATGGGTCAACGCCCCGCGACAAGAACGCATCCCCCAGCGCTACCGCGATAGGTTGTACTGACACGCTTGCCACCCTGACAGCTGCTAGATGACCGAAACGAGAGAACATTATCGCGATCCATTGGCCGGGCGCGACACGAAGACGCGACAGGAAAGCAGGGCGCGACAAGAAGGCGACACACAGGCTGGTCATGACAAGGATGACTGTCACTTCGGACACCCACAACGCGACACTAACGTGTCACCCAGCTCGGACGTATTAGTGGCCAGTCATCCAAGACACCAGACGGAAAGACGGGAAGCCGAGTCTTAAATACTACCCCCCTTAAAACAATTTCGTCCTCGAAATTTAAGGCATGCCCAAAGGATCTCGAGGCACGAAACGGAGCACAGGGAGCAAACGTAAGACCAGTGCAAATAAGCCACTAAGTCTCAACACGACCTCCTCGTGGCAACAATCGCACAACCAAACACGTGTGGAGCACACAAAGCGCAAATTCGAAAAGCCACTAAGCCTCACAACTACTTCCTTGTGGCAACAACCGCACTGCCAAACACACACGGAGCACACAAAATGCAGGTGCGATGAGCCACTAAGTCTCATCACGACCTCATCGGGGCAACAACCACACCGCCAAACGTGCACAGTGCACACGAAGCTGGAAAACCAATGGCTCACACAACGGGCTCCAAACACATGGGGAGCATACAACACACTCCAAACGCGGGTGGAGCACCAAGCCGAGAACCAACAGCTCACTCCAGCCACACGTGGGGCATCCAAATAGAACGACAACCCCACAAGTGCTGAGCAATGCCAAATCCAACTTGAACGGCAGAAAAATGCCAGCTGAGAACCGCACAGCTGCAGCCGCCAACAGACCATGTTGTTGGGACCGATCGACCAGCAACCCACTATGTCGCTAGCAAAAGACGACAGAGGACGCAGTTGCCGACAACAACATGAAAATCACCGGTCAGCAACTCACTCTATCGTCAGTGAAACTAGACAGATTACACAGTTGCTGACAACAACTAGGAAAAATGCCTGAGAGTCAAGCACAACACTCAGAGGAATAGCCTCACGCTACTAGCAGTAGCTAGCATCGGTCACCAGCCCAACCGAGAAGCCACATGAGAGACAAGAACCAGAGTGAGAACACGCTCGCGGAGAATCCTGAATGCACGAAACAACGTCCACCGCCACCGCTAGGTCTCTCCTAGACCTTCCTCGTGGTCCAACAAGGACAGCTAGCGCACATGGAGCCACGAAACTGGGAAACTACACACTCCACAGTGCTACACATCGCGACTAAAGCACGAAAGACATCTGAAGTCAAGCCAAAATTGTTGAGTTATGGTTATTTAAATATCCATAATCACTAACTTGATCATTGCT
>CM024758.1:53565143-53653990 GCA_014218235.1 Colocasia esculenta
CAGATTCATTAGAGTCGTCCTTTTCGAATTGGGTGGCAAACATCGTCCCGGTAATGAAGAAGGATGGAAAGAGTCAGAATCTGTATCGATTTCTGGGACCTCAACCGCGCGTGTCCTAAGGATGATTTCCCACTGCCTCACCTGGACGTGCTCATAGATAATACGGCCGGGTATGAAACCCTCTCCTTCATGGACAGCTTCGCAGGGTACAATTAGATAAAGTTGGCTGAGGAAGACAAGGAAAAGACCTCGTCACTACACCTTGGGAATATTGTTATTGGTCATGCCATTTGGACTCAAGAATGCTGGAGCTACTTACCAAAGAGCTATGATGGCTATCTTCCATGACATGATCCACATTTTCATTGAGGTATATGTGGACGACCTGGTGGGGAAATCTAAGACATGGCTGAGATCCCGGGGTTTCTATCTAAAGTCCTACAAAGGTCCAGGGAATATCAATGAGATGAACCCAAAGAAGTGTGTGTTTGGTGTTTCATCGGGTAAGCTTTAGGTTCATCGTGAGCAGAGGGGTATAGAAATTGATCCCAACAAGGCGAAGGCAATAAAAGAAATGCCCCCTCCTAAGAATTTGAAGGAAGTTTAAGGATTGATCGGGAGGTTGCAGTTTATTCGTCGGTTGTCTCCCAACACTCACAGAGGTGTAGACCCTTCTACGACCTCACCAAGCCGGGGTAGTCGAATTCTGTTGGGATGAGAAGTTGTGTCAGGAGGCTTTTGACTGACTTAAGGATTATTTGGCTAATCCCCTTGTCCTAAGGCCGACGACTCCAGGCAACCTCTCAGTCTCTATGTATCTATCCTGGAAGACTCGGTAGGAGCTGTCCTTGCACAAGTAGATGAAGAAGGCAAGAAGAGGGCAGCATACTACTTGTCTAAGCTTCTCAGCCTGCGAGCAAAGGTACACTACGATGGAGAAAACATGTGCCACGCTTGTATGGGTAGTGCAGAAACTGAAGCACTACTTTCTGCTCTAAGGTCCATCTTATCGCCCGAAGAATCCTATCAAGTTCTCCTTGAAAAATCTATTCTAACTGATAGGCTAGTGCATTGGCAGAGCTTTCTCTCCAGTTCGAAATCACCTACATTCAGCAGAAATCCATCAAAGGCTATGCCATACCAGAACATCTCACTCATCACCCTATTCCTCAATTCGATCATGTTGTTCAGAGTTCTGGATGAAGAATTAATGTCCCTTAGTCAATCTGATCCTATGTGGACACTATATTTTGAGGGGCTCTGAATTCTCATGGAAAGGGTATCGTGATTGCTCTACTATCACCGAAGGGTGCCACCATTCCCCAAGCCTCAGATAGAGTTTCCCGTCACCAACAACATCGCAGAATATGAAGCTTTGTTGGCTGGTTGGAACTCGATCATTTCTATGGTGTCACCCATCTGTGAATTGTAGGTGATAGTCAGCTGGTCTTGCGCCAGGTGCTTACCAAATACGTCACTCGTGATCTAAAGCTCAAGCCATACCAAGAACTTGCCTCAGCCTATGCCAAGCTATTCTCCAAGCTTATCTTTGTCCATGTTCCTCGTCATCAGAATCTTCTAGCCGACGCCCTTGCCACTGTCGCCTCAACTTTCAATATGTGCTATCCCAGGGACTTTGACAGCATTCAAATTGCACGCCGCAATACCCTTGCTGTTCAGGACCCGGTCTTTCTCCATATTAAGGAAGAGATGTTGAAGAAGTTGGAAAGGCAGGACAAAACTGAGGTTATGTTATTAGAGCTGGAAGAAGAATTGGAAGATGAAGAGAAACCATGGTATTATGAGATAGCAAGGTATTGTAGAAATCAGTCGTACCCTGAGGAAGCCACAGCCGATGAGAAGAGAGCAATAAGGAGACTAGCCCAGAAGTATACTTTGGTGGAAATACTATCTATAGAAGGGGATTCTCCAGAGTTTTGCTTAGATGCCTAGATGAGGATGAAGTTTCAAAGGTTGTTGAAGGGGCCCATTCGGGTGTTTGTGGTGGCCATGTGAATAGCCAGATGCTTGCTAAGAAGATCTTTAGGCAAGGTTTCTATTGGCCTACTCTAGAGGAGGATTGTTCTATCTTTGTCTGTCGGTGTGTCAAGTGCCAACTGCACGCCGACAAAATCCATTCTCCATCCTCTACACTTCACCCGATATCCTCCCATGGCCGTTCGCTATGTGGGCTTTCGGCATTATTGGTCCCCTTGGTGATCCCAACTCCCAGAGCAAAGTCAAGTCATACATCCTCACAGCAAAGAGTACTTCACCAAGTGGGCGGAAGCCGAAGCATATGCGGAAATCAAGGCAACAACCGTTTGCAGGTTATCATTAAGAATATCATCACCAGGTTTGGCATCCCAAGCACTATCATCACCGACAATGGGCCCCAATTCATCTCTCAAGAACTGCGTGACCTCTACAACAGGTATAAAATTACATTGCATCATTCATCTCCATATTATCCGCAAGGTAATGGCCAAGCAAAGGCCACCAATAAAACCCTAATAAAAATTATTAAGAAAAACTGTGAGGCCAACAGATTCTCAGATTGGCCAGAGAAGCAGTAGAAGCTCTATGGGCCTACCGCACTTCAATCCGTACTCCCACGGGGCAGACAACGTTCGCCCTCACCTACGGAATGGAGGCAGTAGTACCGTATGAACTTCTCGTCCCCTCGTTAAGGATCCAGCTTGACAAAGACTTGTCAATCGATGAGCGGTGTGAATTGCTCCTAGCACAACTGGAACTCTAGACGAGAGGCGTCTGGTCGCCGCAGAACATACGAGGTGTACCAAAATAGACTCACATGTTTTCACCAAAAGAAGGTTATTGAGAGAAAATTTAAAGTCGGTGAGATGGTCATTAAAAGAATCTTTGTAAACCCAGAGGTCCCCGTTCAAAACTCCAACCAAACTGGAAGGGTCGTATGTAATCAAGGAAATAGGTCCAGGCAATACATATAGGCTGGTTAGCGCGGAAGGTGAAGAGCTCTCTCACGCTTGGAACGGGCTATATCTTAAGAAGTACTACCCCTAAGTTAGTGTGTTTGGAATTATGTGGCACAAAGACCCTAAGATGAAAAGATGTCAGTATTGATTCATTCTTAACTCTTGGTGGGTTAGCCAGAAGTGCCGACACCCACACACATGCACTCCCACCCTTGGAAACCAGAAGTACAGAATCCAAGGAAGATCAATGCTGAGTCAAGAATCTAGGGCATTACCTGTTTCTCTCCCTTTCGGTCTGCCAATAGGAAAGGAAACCTGAGAAGGATTGACCTCGCAAATCTATCCGAAGCTCAATGGGTGTAGGTCAAGGCATAAAAGGGGAAAGAGAAAAGAAAAATCAATGACAAATCCGAAATCAAAAGAGCCAAAAACCAGGCAAATCAAATGAAAAAAACACGTCAAGAGCGGCAAAGTCCCGCAGTGATCCAAATGGACCTAGACGTAAGCGTGCAGCACGTCAAGAGTGGCAAAGTCCCCGCAGGGATCCACATGGACTTGGACGTAAGGTGCTAAAAAACCCACAAGCCAAAAGAGCCGAAAACCACTGAGTCCAGGATAGAGGAGTGAGTATGTCCCCCCAATCTCCTAGACTATTGGCAGACTTCCTAAATTCTCTTCCCTTCTCCCCCTGGGTATGTCTTAGGATTGGGGCGAGGCAATGATCAACTAAGGAGGTTGTTGCTAAAAGTAACATTGGTTAAAGGCACCACTTAAAGCACGTCCAACCTTTGTCTGACACACCCAAGAATAATTAATGAACTCATAATGACAACCGAATAATTGAAAGGTTTAAGTGCCACATGTTTCCAATTAAAGCGGATCCCTTCGTTCTGCACATTTTTTTAGAAGGGATTGTGTCGGGTTGCAGCCCAAAAAAAATCAATATCTTCAAAAAAAACTAAAAATTATATATTTTCAAAATCCCAAAAAAATCATATATCTTCAAAAACAAAAAATTTATCTATTTTCAAAATCCCAAAAAAATCATATATCTTGAAAAAACTAAAAATATATATATTTTCATAATCCCAAAAAAAATCATATATCTTCAAAACCAAAAAATTATATATTCTCAAAATCTCAAAAAAAATCATATATCTTCAAAAAAAAATAATATATTTTTCAAAATCCAAAAAAATCAATATTTTCAAAAACAAAAAATTATATTTTTTCAAAATCCCAAAAAATCATATATCTTCAAAAACCAAAAAAATTATATATTTCAAAATCCCCGAAAAAATAATATATCTTCAAAAAAAATTTATTTTGCTTAAAAATGCACATTCATCCTTGTAAATTCCTGCTAACATCTACCTGCTTGCATATTATGTACATTCATCTCTTGCTTATCACATGTAAATACTGTGCATTCATCTCCTGCATATTGTCTTTCTTTTACTTTCACTTATTTGAATAAAGGCTCAGCCCTTGACAAAATCATGAGGTCAGGCACTACTCGTACGCAAGGGGCTGAGCTAGAATAGATATTTAACTTTGTTTGTTCAAGTGATTCTCAGGCACGAGGAATGGAGAAGGCAAAACACGTGTATATACATATATGTGGCCAAAAAGGGGGAAGCCAACCCCGAGTACATCATAAAGTGCCCGACCGGGCACACAGCATGTCAACAAAAGGGTAAAAAGTACATATCATGGTAAGTGGCTAACACTCGCCACTGTCCCTGCAGGCCAGCACGCTGGCTGCTTCCACCTCCCCGGATCTACAGTCGAGGGAAGAGCAGGAGGCCTCATGGAGGCACGTGAACCAATCGACCCCTGGGCGGCGCGCCCCTCCTCGACGTTCCTCTGGTACTGAGAGGACGTGCTATATAGCTCCCGGAGTAGGCACTGGCTCGCCTCCCTCACGGCGTGCTCTCGCCCACGCCGGTACCGGTCCTACCCTCCCGAAAGACGCTCGGTAGTGCCCAGACTTGCACAAGCCTCCACCATCTGCTGAGTCAAGCGCTCGCGCTCCTGGGACCACCTGCTGCGCTCCTCCTCCCACCGGCTACGCTCCTCAGTCCACCGGCCGTGCTCCTCCTTGTGCTCCTCCGCCAACCGGGCCTGCTCCCTCTCACGGTCCCGACGCTCCAAGGAGAGGGTAACACGAAGCTCCAGTGCCTCGCGAGGCAGGTTCGCGTCCTACGAGAAGCCTAGGTCCGCAGCTCGGATAGCTGCTGTGACAGCTCGGTCATCTCGGCACGGGTGCTCGTCTCCCGCGTGAGAGCACTCTGGAGCTCGTCAGATGCACAAGGAACAGACACAGGTAAGTATAAAAACAGCTCAATTCACGCATATATCTGATTAAATTACTTACCTGTGCAGAGAGGTCGCGCTCTGCCTCCTCCGCTCTGACCAGTGCCGCTGCCAGCTGCTCTTCCAGAGAGGCCATCTCTGGGTCAGGAATACTCTGGCTCGAGAAAAGCACCCGCTGCACCGGTATGCTCCACAGTCGCCTGGGTGACACGCTGCACAAATCCCAAAATTAGGTCAGCACACGGTAAAGTATAAAACAAGGATGATTTTCTACACTTACCAGTGCATCGAGAGCCTCCCGCGCCTCGGCTAGCTGCGCCTCCGTACTAGCCAACTGGGCACGGAGGGTGTCAATGAGGTCATTCCGCACATCCTGTACATGCACACAATAGTTAGAACGTCCATGCATATCTTGTTAAGCATGTAAGTTTAGAGGTGCATACCCTGGCGGGCCTCATGAAGTCCCGGCCCCCGTACTCCTCCTGACCGCTGGAGTGGAGGTAGGCGAGACTATCGATGGCCTCCGACACCACAAGCTGGCCGCCCCGCTGCCAGTCTACGTACTGCTCGGGGAATCGAAGGTGCCAGTCGACGGTCTTCGCCTTCCCCATGTCTCCGCCCGACCCCTTGTGGTTCCGTCTCCTCGTGCCACTCATGGTACAACCCCAGGGTGCGAGCTGCTAGCCGCAGGCGGAGTGGCTCGATCTCGTTCAGGCAATGGACCCACAGGTTCCGCCCGAACAAAGGTCGGCCGCTCTCAACCCACGGCTGACCCTCGTCAACCATGCCCGCGTAGGGCTGCCACACGACTTGCACATATGCATTGGGTTAGTCACATACATATTTCATATCAAATGCATGAATTGAAAGAAATAATTAAGTGTGGCACGTACCAGAAGGGCTGGGAAGTCCCGAATGTCCCAACGGAGGACGTCAAGCTGGAACGAGTAGGTGGTCGTGCTCACATCGGTAGCCACCTCCGGGCAAGGGGCACCGCGTTCGGCCACACTGGGTCGCCCTGCCCAGGGGGAGGTAGTAGTAACTCCACACCTGCATACATACCAATTAGTCTCAACTAGACAATTTAAAATGCAAGTAATTTTAATGCATAAATTAAAATGGAGTTCAAATTTAAGGTGTACCTGTAGAAAGGGTGCAAAGCCGCCCACTGTGGTCTCTCTCTCTGTTCCGGCGGAGAGGTCGGCGAAGGTATGGGCTAAGAAGGCCGCACCCCAAGCGTACTCCCCGACCCTCTCCAGGTCCTCGAGCAGCTCTAAAAACCGACAGTGGAGTCGTCACCTTCGTGGTGAGCAGCATCTTGTCGGGAAGAAGATGAGGAACCGCCGCAGGTCCCTGTCCGCCCGCTCCGTCTCCTCGGGGTCCTGGCCTACACTGCCCTAGCCAGCCCCGCAGCATGCTACACGAACTTGGCAGCGTCTCATCTACCCTCTACCTCACTCCCGTGAGGCCAAAACACCCCAAAAGTGCCACTCGGCCGACCATCCTCCAGTCGACGAGGTCATCCCCCATGGGCTCTAAGCCCAGCAAATCCTCCACATGCTCGGTGTAGTCGGCGTAAGTGATGCCGCTCACCGCCTCCCCGTCCACCCGTAGTCCCGTAATCCGGGCTACGTCCTCCAGACTGGCATCATGTGCCCCCAGGGGGAATAGGAATGCACGGCTCATCCTATCCCACCTCTCCCTCAACGCCTAGATTAGGGGGCTGTCAACAAAAAGGGCTCGATCTCCAAGATCGGCCCGAAACCCATCTCCCAGATCCGCTCTCTCTGGAAATCCGAGAGCCCCTGATATGTGGCCAGGATCAGGGGCCACATGGTCCTTGGCTTCATTACACCCTGCAATGCACAAACAAGCCCAAATATAAGTTAAAACACATTAAAAAAGAATGAAATTGTGCAGATCAAGCCGAATTTCAGACCCTCGGATGGCACTTTGAATCGGGTCCAAACCAGCAGACGCGGTTCAGGTCTTGAAAAATGTCCAACTGAAAGCCGTGTTTCAGTTCTAAAACACGGCGACTTAAGCCGCCGCGATTCATCGGTGAGACCGCGTCCTCTGGTTTGGACGCGATTCCACACCTTTCCTCTCCCGGCGCCGGCCGCCCTTCCCCCCTCCTCCGTTTCCTCAAACCAAAGAGAGAAGGCGTCAGGTACTTACCATTTCTGACCGGGGAGGAATCTTCCGACCGAGCCGAGCTCACCGTCGCGTCGCCCACTCATCGCACGGCGCCTCCTCCTCCTCCGTCATCTCATCGTCATCCTCCTCCGTCGGAGCCACCTCGTCCGCCACCGGCACGTTCGCAAGCTCCCCCGGGGTCTCCAGAAGCTCGTCCACCATCGCACTCGTCTCCCCCGTCACCGGCGTACCTTCCTCCTCCGCACCCGCCGACGAGCCTCCTCCATGCCATCGTTTCGTCGCCCCGGTCTTCTCCATCGGGATATAGAGATTAGGGGGAGAGAGAGAGAGTAAGAGAAATTAGAGAGAGAGGAGGAGTAAGAGAGAGAGTTGAGAAGGTGTGGGAGAGAGGGAGGATCGTCGGGGGGCAAAACGGCCGAACGGTCGTGCCCCTAGGCATTTTATTCCTCGTTGAAAGATAGAAATCACGTCCATACCAGAAGACGCGATTTGTGAACCAATTATTTGCGTCCGCCAGTCCGGCCACAATTCAGGAAGCCATTATTGCATCGGCGCAGACTTTTAGGCGCTTAAATTTGACGCGTACATTTCTCCTCTGCATTGGACGCATTTCAAAGTGTTCACCGAGACCCAATTTTGAGGAGAGAATTCAAGCAATTTGGATGAAACAATCACATTCAAGGCACTTTTGGCTGTATTAAGGAAGCGATTTGATTCTCATTGATGATTTAATCTCATCGTTTACAACGGCCACTTTGGGCCACAATTTCCTAAGATCCCTTACATAATTCATCCAGTCCCTTTCAACCTCCACATTTGGGACCGGCCTCCTAAAGGCCAAACCTTCCACAATGCTTTGATAGTGTTCCCCTCCTCGCCGTCATTGTTAGAACCGATGTATCGCCGTTTGATTGGCGGGAGGTGAGATGGTCCTTCGAAGACGCACCATGGAAGTCCGAGCTGAGGAAGGCAGTGATGTGGATTGTAGAGAACAAACTCGGATGCTCCAATCAATCGCAAGTCCACGCCGGGTGCTAGCCAGGTCCGCACATCTCGGGCAAGAAGTGGCACCGGAGTGCAAGTAAAGGCGCTCTCGGGCATGTCTTGGAAGTAGTCACGCCAATCCGTCCGCGTCTTGAGTTGTGGCGCTCGGTTCACCACGCGTCCTTCTAAGCCCACAATATGGTCCAAGTGCTTAAGCAGACTCTTGAAGAAGATCCGGGACGAGCTTGTAACCTCATTGCTCAAACAAAACTTAAAATGTAGGTCAGTCCAGCATGTGAGCAAAAGCATTGATGCGTATGGAGGCCTACTAAGCTCGCCGCCATAAGCCCACTGTAGAGGAAGGCTAGCACCGCCGGTCGCAACCTCTCACCTTCCCAGATGGCACACACCGCGCCAAGTTGATCCTCTTCCAAAGTGTTGTCAAGTGAGGGGAAGAGGAGCGCACCCGCCATGCAAATAGCAAATCCCTTCATTACCTCTTCCAATCTCTCGTCATCGCCGGCCCGTGGTAGCTCCCTCATGGTCTAGGCCGCCATTCTTTGCAAGTTGATCCCTGTGTCGGTCCGGACACCTTGGGCCTCCCTTGGATCCATGAAGCTCTCGAGCACCACCTTGCTCGTGTAGTACCTTGGCATGATCGCCATTCCATCTTCTTCACCTTGCTTCATTCACTTCAAACCTAATAAGATTTCAACCTCTTCCAAAAGAACGGTGGCTGCGAAGGTTCGGAGAGAAATGTTTGGTAATTTGAGAATGCCACAGTTCGATCAATGCCTTGAGAGCCGCCCAATCGATGTGGATCTCGTGATATCTCTTAGCATGAACGGCAAGGTTGTTAATCCCCCATCTTCTAGGATAGAGGTCATATCAGGGCTAATGGCGGAGGTAAGTTGTTGAAGCCATGGAAGACGCATGTAACGCCAGTTGCCCGGGAAGAGCGGGTAATCCTACGTGCATGAGTGCGATGGGTAGTTTTGGCAAGGCATGGGATGATTGCGCATGGCCGGGTATGAAGAGATCATTGGAAGAGGTAGAGAGAAAGAAAAAAAAAGAAGAGAAAGAAGGAAGAACACCACACGAAACGTCAAAAGCATGTCAAGCAATCAAAATCAAAACCAAAAATCATCAACTTACCATCTTTGCTTGGACAAGCTTACAAATATGGCCTTCCACTTGACTTAACCTTGGAAACCCTCTCCTCTTACCCCCTTGGAGGAAGATGACCCACCATACTCCATCTCTCCAAGGTTCCTCTTCCTTTCCTTTTCCTCAAAGAGTTCCTCCTCCTTCTCCCCCCTTCTCTTTCCCTTCTCCTTGATTCAAGAGAGAATGTTTACCTTTAAAAAGGAAAGGAGGGAGTATGGGAAGAATGGGTGCATGAAAAAAATAAGAGGGAAACCCAGAGGCATGCTATCTTACTCATATGTTCCCATACTCCCATGTTCCCATTAAGGAGAAAAGACAAAACTGCCAAGTCTGATTTGACAGCCTGAATCGCTTCCAGATCAGAGAACACGATTAAGGATTGATAGGCGTCCAGTCCAGAGGATGCTATTTTGGATGGTTAAAAGCGGCGTCCAGACTAGACGCCAATTAAAGGAGATGCAGAAAATGCCCCGAGAATATTCAAAAGTAAAGATGCACTCCAGCACTATCTTTGGCAAGAAGGACTTAAGACCCTCACTATCTCTTAAGTGAGAAAATTGAAGAAAAGTCCCTATCGCTCATAATGACCCATTCTCACGTTGCAAGAACTACTTCATCAAGCTTCATTCTATCTTTTCTCAAGTTAGTTCAGTTCTTGCAAATCGTTGCCATGACCGAAGAACAAACATGTCTGACCTCACAAGTTCAAATTCTTCAGGGTCTTGCTTCCTGGCTTCGCCACCAAATTGGCATGCCACATAGGCTCACCAAGTACTTCATCAGAGAGAATTTGACACGTGTCACACTCTTGTCACGCCCCGTCAATTTAGCAGCAGAATAAATTGGGGGGTCGTGAGCAAAGTACATACTAGAGTAAATGTACAACAGTTGAATGATTTAGAGCATCTAATGAACAATATTGGAATAAACTCTTCATTTCATTGAAATTCACTAAGACTATTACAATCACTAATTCGGAGCCACTACATTGAGCTCATTGACATCACACTACAGGAAATCTTGTTTTCTACGGCGACATTTGTCGTCGTAAAATCATGTATTGTCGTTATAAATAAGATTTAATGGCGGCAATGGTGTCGCCATTAGTCGCTGCTAAATGTCTTGTCGCAGTTGAAGTTTTGCGGCGACTTTTTTGTGTCGCCGTATATAGTTTCTTACGGCAACATTTATAGTCGCCATTTAAAATCTTTTACGGCATACCTTTGGTCGCGTAAAAGCTTTTACGACGATAAACACCCCCACACGGCGTTCTGGTGACCAGCCCTTGGTCGCCGTAAATATATATTATAGCAACAAAAGTCGCTATAATTATTATCTAAAAATTTAATATCCAACCATAAATTCTCATTATACAACCTGTGCAATTTACAATTGTCATGTTCTTTCGTACAAACAACAGTGGCATCAAAAATGTAAAAATAAAATTCACATAAGTAATTAGAATTCAACATTTACATAGACTTCAACACTTACATCTTAAAAGTCATAATCAAAGTACATGACATTACATTCAAAAAAAAACATAATGTACTACATAAAGATCAATGTCCTGTTCCTAAATCTCTATGAAATTGAAACATCATATCCATGAACTTCTTGTTCACCAACTCATTCAATTGAGATGACATATCACTTTGTAGACGAGCAGTCACCTCTGCAGTCACCTCGGCAGTCACCTCTTCCTTTTGTTTGAAGAGTTTTTCTTGGATATGAGCCACCTCTTCTCTTTGTTTGGAAATTAACTCCTCCATTTGTGATATTCTCTCATCTTTGTCCTTCACTTGGGCTTGAAGTCCAGCAATGGTGGCTGTTGTAACAGCTGACTTGGAAGGTGGCTTTGGACCACAACCTCGTCCTCTAACATAACCAGATCTCTGTCCGACCACCAAGCTAAGCACCTCCTCTGGAGTTGATGCAACTAGAGAGTCACATGGTTGTGAAGCAAGCTCTTCTAATTTATCTTTAACAGTTTCCTATATTTCAAGAGAGAGAAAGAGAGCAAAAGATTAGTGTGAATACTGAACACAAATTATATTAAAAATAATAAATAAACAAAAAATAGACAAAAAAAATACATAAACTTGTCTTGATTGTTCACTTCCCCAAGAGCCATCCTTTTTTTGATGTGTTAGTCTCCAGAGTTCATGTGCTGGAGGCTCTCCTCCTTCGTTACGCTATTAAAAAAAATGGTTAACCCACTATAAAAATATATAAATTAATATCAATAAAATTAAACTCACATACCTCTACCCAACTAACTTGCTTGAACGATCTTCGCCCTGTGATATGACTAATCACTTGTTTAGAACGATTAACTTTTTTCTTTCACTCATTGTCTATATCATAAATCAAGAAAAATATTATGATTGAAAAAAAATTTCTAATATTTAAAAAGAGTTTTATCAATACCTTAAATTTTTTAGATCAAAAATAGTTGACCAACCATGCCCACTCATTGGCATTTATATTCTCTGGAGGGTTTTGGAGACGTTCCTCGTCAGTTGCATAAGATTGATAATGACGATACAATGTGCTCCGAACATCTCGATATCTCCGACCAGCTATCTCATAGATAATTTTCCTGATGGAATATCATTGCAAACTTCATCTCCTACTCTAAGCTCAAATTTGTCCTACACATATTTAGCCAAATAAATTACAAAATGTGAATTGAAAATTCTAATAAAATATAGCTAATTCATATGTGAATAATACTTACCAATAGCTTTTCATAAATCTTGATCTTTCTATCTTCAGGAACATCACGCCAATAAGGCACATCAAAAGAAGCACATAGTGTTACCAACCGAGCTATCTCACCAACTAGATCATCTGTATTTTCACCAAATGGTCTTCTGAATTCCATATCAATTTGAACATGCAACTTTGCATTGTTATATCCTCTCATTTTTTTTAATGTTTCAAGTCCTTTAAACTTCCCCTTGCTTTTTCTAATCTTGCTACTTGAAGGATCAGATGCATTAGTAGAACCTGCTCAAAATGAAGACAATTATGCACTATCAATTACATATGCTAATAATATCATGTAAACTTCAAATAATAATTTCACCTTGAGACGATGCTATCCGACTAATTTGGCGGTTAGTTTCTTGTGAACTAGCCATCTTCTAACCAAAAGAAGATAACCTACTCAGGTAGACCTTGGATACACTGCAGGCAAATAGACAATCTCAAATGGTTGCTGATAAAATGATGATAAATTAGTGCAAAGTAGATGAAAACGACATACAAATTAACAATCCACCCACATGAAAAAATCATTCTGTAATTGTCACAAAGGGGAACCTGCCCAATAAAAATAAAATGAAATGGGTAACAAAATTATGCACATACACTAGACACCAACCTTCTATCACCCGACCTTTAATTAAACGGCTTCTAGATGAAAATCCATGTGGAACACATCAACAGAAGGGTGAAGGACAAGTATTATCTTTTCAATAGAAAACCTGCATGAACACATCAACAGACATAATCTCCAGATCAGGCTTCCCTTACACGCTTTGGTGGAGTTCTTTAATGGAGGATCTGTCTCTGAAATGGTTGGCTCCATGGAAAAAGTATTTTACATCAAAACACGCACGATTCTGAAAGGCTGATATGAATTTAAAACCACTTCCATTCTCATCAGATATTTAATGATATGATCTTTAATGACCAAGGTACCTTGTTATGGATGAAATTTTGGGTTAGAGTCACATGAATGTGATAAACCAGCATGAAAAATGAAATTACATGACAATCTGAACTAAATTTGCATTTACAGATACAACAACTGATGAAAAGAAGAAAGATTTTTTTAAAAAAAATCTTATAGTCTGTCGCCTGTCTACCTTTTCAACTGATGAAAAGAAGATAAGAAAATATTTATTATGATGAGATCTTGTAAGTCATTTTTTTTTATTTTGCTGGGCGTCTGTCCGAACGTCCGAACTGGCGCTGCTCAATTTGTTGTCCGAGTTGGACAGCGCCAACTTGGACGTCCGGACAAATCAAAGATGATATGGGATGATCACAAAATGCTGATATGGGTACCTGATAGAAAAATTAACAATCCACCCACATGAAGAATCCTTCTGTAACTGTCACAAAAAAATAAATGAATGGAGAGTAATATTATAAAGCAAAAAAATAAGGATAATTGACATGTATAATTGTCTGCCAGATGTTTACTCCTCAATTGAGAAGTGGACAGTTTGCAGAGAGGGGTCAAGCAATAGATTCATTATGTTAATAATTCACAAAAGTAGGTAAATGAACATGTTGCTCAAGGTTATACCTGAAACAAATTGTCAAAAATCTCAATGCATTAGGTAGTCTACTATATTGGTGGAGTTATCATCATCCTATACACCATCACTCACTTTTCGTCAAGTTTTACTCTATCCTATTATGAAACATCACTTGCAAGAAATTAAAAAAAAAAACTCCTAGAAAGCATACAAGTTAAATAGACTCCTTTTCTGAAAGCATACTTTTCTGAAAGTATCCAATCCCTTCCTCCAAACAGATCAAATTCTCAAATACATAGATAAATATGTAGAGCCAACCGAGGTGGGTACCTCTAGGCTTCCTGTTTGCAATTTTCTTTTGTCTCTTCCAGCAACCTATGAAAAGAAAACAGGTATTGAATAGAAACCACAATGTTTCCCACATAATTGCCAATAGAAAACAAATGATTTTATCTTCAATATGGCATCACTACATCAAAAGAGCATGTAAACATTAAAGGATCTCATTGTCCATAGTATTGGCCCCACTCAATCATCATCTACAACTTCCTCATCAATTTCATTATTATCACTATCAAAATCCAATTCATCTTCAGTCAACAAGTCATCATCTTCATAAATGGCTTCTCTATCCTCTTGTACTACACCAAGTAGCGTAGTATCTAACCGTACACCATCAATATCAGTTTGGTTCATTGGCACCAATTCATCAATGTCCTCACTCATTAATGTGGAGAATTGAGTACTAGCTCCAACCTCATTAGCTTGGTAGGCGTCATTTTCTTCAGTAGCTCCAACCTCAATAGCTTCCTCATTTTTTTCAGTAGGATAAGGCACATCATAAAATGTCTTGGGGTAATCTTAACAACTATATGCCAATTGGGATCCTTGCTATCTTTAGTAAAGTACACTTGTGCTGCTTGACATGCAAGAATGTACGGTTCATTTGTCTTCAGACGTCGACCAAAGTAAGACTAATAAATCCATATCTATCTTCTCTATATCCTCGAGCTTGAGAAGACACTTCAAACCAATCACATTTAAATAAAGTCACGTGTCTTCGCCCTATATATTGAAGCACGGTAATATCAGTGAGTTGTCCATGATATGTGATATGCCAGTTTCCTCATCCCCTTGAACAACAACTCCACTATTTTGAGTCTTCAAATGTCTTTCAGCTTGTAGTGTGCGGAATAGAAAGCCATTTATGCACCATGCATTATGAGTCAACACTTGTTTATCTGGACCTCTAGCCAATGGTACAGCTCTTCACAGACTTCTCCTCTTTTATGTAAATCACACACCTATGATCAAAAAATAGTATAAATTATATTGTAGCATAGACTATTACAGTGTAAAGATATTAAACTTACTTTTGCTTCAAACCAATCTGAAAATTCATCATTATGTTTTCTTTCCACATTTCGAAGTCCTTGACTCTTTAGTTCATCCAAATGCTCACTATATAAAAAATATACAAAATTATGAGCAATTGAGGACATGCATTGAAGATATAAACACATAGAAATAGAAAGAATAGTCTTACTTAATGAAAGGTTGAACTTCTTCACAATTCTTCAAAACATATAACCTTGCTTGTTTTAAGTCAAGTAAGGATAACTCATGAAGCTTCCCATTTTTAGTGCTTCGCCCATTTTCTTTGAATATGTTCATAGAATATGTTGGCCCCTCTCTAATATCCACAATTCGATTAGGCCGATTTACTTGGATTCAACATTTTGTAAATATCTAGCACAAAATATCATACACTCTTCCGAGAGATACCCTTCTGCAATAGAACTCTGGACGAGCCTTATTGCGCACTAACCCTTTAACGTACGCAAGTACCTAAACAATGAATAATTGTAAAAACTATTCAATGTGGAAAAAAAGTAATACAAGAAACAAATAATGTTTCATACCTCTCATAGGATACATCCAACGAAATTGTACTGGATAGCAATGATAGCTTGTTGTGCTAAATGAATCACTAAGTGCACCATCACATCAAAAAAATTAGGTGGAAAAGCTCTTTCCAACTTGCATAGGGTCAATGGTATTGAGAGTCTAGATGTTTCAACAAATCAACTCTCAAAACTTTTGCACATATTTCTGAGAAAAACTTAACTCCACCAGTGGATCACATACATCAATGTCTAATGTTTTGTGTAAAACAAGTGGTAATAATCGTTCAAACAGAACATGACAATCATGGCTTTTTAATCCCCTCAATTCACATTCCTTAACATGCACACAACGAGATATGTTTGAAGCATGACCATCAGGAACTTTCACATCTTTCAAAAATTGACATATAATCCTCTTCTCATCTGTGGACAATGTATGTTTTGCGGGCGGCAATTCAACTCTGTCCCCTACCTTGACAACATGCAATTCCTTTCTAATCCCCATCTCCTGCATATCAAGACGGGCTTTGATATTGTCTTTAGTTTTGCCCTCACTATTCATCAAGGTCCCAACAATATTATCACAAATTTTTTCTATATGCATTACATCAAGGTTATGTCTTATTAACAATTTACTCCAATAGGCAATTCAAAGAAGATGTTATGTTTCTTCCAATTATATAGAAGTTCACCTCGCTTTCTCTTCCTAGTAAGCTTTTCAAATATCACTTGTGAGAAATGTGCATACTCAGTTAAGATTTCATCCAATCATGGCTTGGGTGCCACTCTCTGCTCTCTTTTACCATCAAAAGCCTTCTTGTTTTTCTCCACGCATGGTCAATGTCTAACCAACGACGATGGCCAAGATAGCAAAATTTCTTTCCATACTTCAATCTCATTGCACAAGTATGCTTATGACATTCTGGACAAGCCAATGCCATTTTGTGCTCCAACAGATAGAATTGCATATGCTGGGAAGTCATTGATCCATAACAATGCTGCATGCATATTAAAATTCTGTTTTTATAAGCATCATATGTTTCAATTCCAACATCCCACAGTTCTTTCAACTCTTCTAGTAATGGTTGCAGATACACATCAATGTCATTTCCAGAAGATTTAGGACCAGATATTAACAATGACATAATAAAGAATGATTGTATCATACACAACCAAGGGGAAGATTATACACAATGAGAACAACTGGCCATGTACTATACGCAGAACTCATTGTACTGAATTATTATATTTGACATTATGCTGGCTGTGGAAAGAAGGTTATGGAAGCTTGCTGCCGGTATTATCTGCTCTAATCACAGAATTATTATATCTGGTCCTGATTCGACTGTCAGCTTTTGGTTAGATGTTTGGCTGGTTCAGTCCCTCTTCGTTCTTTTCTTCCTTTGCATGTATGGAATGGTATTCCCAAGAGTTTTGTTCCGTGCAGCATGCTATTTTGGATGGTGCTGGAATGCACCTGGTTACTGCCCGAAATTTCTGCCCCCAGCGGTCTGGATGGAGCTATTTCTAATGCTTCGGGTAAGGATAGATGGATCTGGTGTCCTGCGCCTAATGGGGTCTTCTCTTCCAAGTCTGTGCGTTTCGCCCTCCAAGGGGAACCCACACGTTCTTCTTGGTCAAATCTGTGGTGTTTTGCATTCCTCTTAAATGGTCTATCTTTGCTTGGGTGTGGTTCGCGGATGCATTCCTTCTGATGATCGCATAGCTGCTTGTAGCATTCCCTTGTGCTCCAAATGTTCGTGTTGTCCTGCTCCCAGTGAGGTCTATCCAACATCTGCTCTTTGTGGGAAAATTGCCAATGATGTCTGGGAGGTTCTGACCCTCCTTACTTCAATAATTTAAATGTTACTGTTGTGCCCAGTGGGGTGTTTACCTTCCTTTCAAGCCTTACTTACGCTTCAGTTGGTGGCTCTCTCTCAAGATGTTCTTCCTGGCTACCCTTTGGGAGATCTGGTGTAGTAGGAATCGTAGTCGCTTTGATACTCAGGCGATGTGTCTGCTCATTTATATATAGGGTGATGATTGCTGTTCGTGATGGCTGATGCTCATTCTTTTAAAGGACTGTTCTCTCTAATTCTCAGCGTGACTCTTAAGATGTTGGAGCATTCAATCGCATACTAGCGCTCCTTCCCTCCAAGGATTGTTCGCTGGTTTTTGCCCCCTTCTGGTCGATTCAAGTTAAATGTTGATGGAGCTTATATATGCTTCAGATGTTGCGGCTGGTGGAGGTATCTTACGTGACTCACATGGCAATTTGTTGTTTGCCTTCGCTGCTCACTACCCGGATGTCCATCAAGTCTTCAGTCGGAGGCTCTGCTCTCAGGATGGCCTGACTTTATGTTATCAAAGGGGGTCTGCACGTTTTTTTGATGAGTATTCACAAGTTTTAGTGCCATACTTCAGCGCAGTGCTTGCCTGCCCTTGGCGTTTACTCTATGTTGTTGGGTTGAATGCCTAATTCATATCATTTCCCTCCTATTTTGATGATGACAAGAAGTGTTTTTAAAGCAATTTAATTGAAGCATGTCAAAAAGATCATACCTGAAATTCATGTTCAAAAAGTATTTTGCAAATCACATTTATCATTTATAGTCATGATAAATCATTTAACTAATGATATATGTGTTTATTTTTTCAGGAATAAACATTTTATGCAAAAGTGTGTCGACACACCCATCAATGGTGTCGACACATCAACACAGAGTCAAAGAGAAATTGTGTAAAAATATCATGAGTGTGTCGACACATGTCAAGAGTGTGTCGACACGAGTGGCAGTTTTCCAGAAATCAAGGGTACCCAGGTCGACACACTCCCAGGGCAGGTCGACACTAGACCCAGTTCCCAGAACAGCCAGTTTGAAGAATTGGGACAGCAGGTCGACACACTCAAGAGCAGGTCGACACGGGACCCTTCTCCCAGAACAGACTTTTCTATCTTTGGACAGTGTGTCGACACAACCACCAGGGCAGGTCGACACACTACGGAAACTTTTCATCCTAAGAGCTGATGGCTGCCACGTGTCTTCTAGGGCGATGGGAATCAACCTAGGAAGTGTGCCCTTTACCCAAAAGGGTATCTTTGGAATCCTAAGGGTATAAAAGGTTTTTTGGCCTGTTTTCAAGTGAGAGAAGAAACCAACTCTCCAAGAGCCTCAAGAAACTCCTGGCGGCCAGAAGAGTTCGTGTCTCCTCCTCTGCTCTCCAATTGCTTCCAAGACTAATTCTCCCCATTCAAGGTGTAGGAATTGGAATTGATCCTGTAGATTCCTCGAAGCATTCAAGGAAGCAGATCCTGTAGAAGACTCCTTGGTGAAGAATTCGAGGAAGATCCAACTTCCCAGATTGCAGAGCATCGTCTTGGACTTCATGTTTACAAGCTTCTTCCCAATCCAAGCTTCTACAAGGGAGTACACTTGAAGAACGAAGCCATTCAATACATTTTACTTACTTCTGTTCTTCTGAGATATCTCTTGAGATTATGCAAGTGCTTCTGCATAACTCTCATTAGTGTTCTCAAATTCGACTAGATCTGTTGCTAGGAGATCTTGTCTTAAGTTGGTGTCTAGCAAGTCTATGTGTGAGCCTTGTGCTCAGTTGTTGTGAGCCGGTGTGCTCAGTGTTGAGTTGTCAAACTCAAGTGTGTGTTGAGCAGTCTTGCTCAGTTGTTCTAGAGTAGTCTTGCTCTAGAAGTGGTGTGAGTTGTAAGCTCTTCAGTGTTGGAGTTGTCAAGCTCCAGTGGGTGTGTTACCCAGTTGTGTTAGTGAATCCTCACGGGTGTGAGGGGTGGATGTAGGAATCACATGGGTGATTTCCGAACCACCTAAAAATCCTTGTGCATTGTCTTCTGTGGTTTGATTGATTCATTCGATAGATGTTGCATAGGATTCGTTTTTAAACTTAATCAACTTGATTCACATCTAAGTTTTCAACTCACTCAATCTAATCAGATCTGTAGTTTTCACTGATAATATTGCCTCTGATTCTAAATAGTTTCAAATTCTTAAGCTTCCGCAAAAGTGGCTAAGATCTATTCATCCCCCCCCTTCTAGATCTTTTCCACACATTAATCTCGATCCTTCAATTGGTATCAGAGCGGGTTTACATCGATCTGATTTGAACTGAGCAGCTTTTGTTTCTGAGTATTGAGTGTTTGTTTGTCTGTTTGTCTGTTTGTTTGTTTGCTTGCTTGCTCAACTATTCTCTTTGCATTTACTTAAGTGTCATGGACTCAAAGGGTTTCATAGCTGAGGGCCATTCCATAAATAGGCCACCATCTTTAATGGTTTGGACTATTCTTATTGGAAGAACAGAATGCAAGTATTTTAAGGGCCCAGAACTATGAGATCTGGAAAGTAGTTGAGGCTGGTCCCTATGAAAACCAGGGTGAGGAAGAAACCTGGACGAGGGAACAAATAAGGAGAGCTACATTGAATTACAGTGCCATGAACATGATTCAATGTGCTGTCCATCCCAAGGAGTATTCGAGAATCTCTATGTGTAAATCTGCCAAAGAGATGTGGGATAAACTCGAACTACTCTATGAGGGAACATCTCAGGTCAAGGAGACCAAGGCAAATATCTTAGTTTCAGAATATGAACTTTTCATGATGAAATCTAATGAATCTATTTCTGAAATGTTTGCCAGATTCATGGTGATTGTCAATGGACTCAAGGCTTTGGGTAAGGAGTATACTGATGCAGACTTGGTAAGAAAAATTTTGCGTTCACTTTCTTCAATTTGGCATACCAAGGCCACTGTTATTGAAGATTCAAAAGATTTATCCAAAATGTCTTTGGATGAATTGATTGGATCTTTAATGACATATGAAATAAACTTAAGAAGAAATGAAGAACTTATCATTAAGACCAAGCCTATGGCACTCAAAGCCTCTTCAAGCAACAAAGATAAAAATCAGGATAAAACAAGTTCTGAAGAATCTGAGTCAAATGAGGATGAGATTGCCCTCATGACCAGACAATTCAGGAAATTCTTGAAATATAGGAAAGGGAAAATGACTGGGAAAAAGAAATTTCCCCAGGTAAGAAGAATATTCCTCTTCCATTTCAATAAGAATCATAAACCTGATGAGAATGTTATCTGTTACAGGTGCAACAAGCCAGGACACATGAAGGGAGAGTGTCCTGAGAACAAAAAGGAAAAGCACAAAAGATTCCAGAAATACAAGAAGCCCAAGGCCATGGTAGCCACTTGGTCTGATGAAGACACAAGTGAGGAAGAAGAAGAGAAAAAGTCCTCAAGCTCAGAGAGTGAGGAAGTTTGCTTCATGGCCAACAGCACAGATGGAAAGGTAAATACTTCCTTTGAAGATTATAGTGTTGAAGATTGGCAAGATGTGTATGCAGAATTGGTAGAAAAATACTCTGAAATGAGAAAAGAAAACAAACACATCAAAAAGAAAATTGAAAATCTTTACCATAACCAATCTTCAAACAATAGAACCTGTGAACTGGAATCTCAAGTAACAGAATTGCTTGAAGAAAAAGAAAATTTACTGAACCTAATTGATGATTTAAAACTTGCCTCTCAGAAGGCCTCCCAAGACCTCAGAAATTTAAATGAAAAGCTGGAAATTGAAAAACAAGAAAAACAACAGAAAATTGAAGAAATTGAAATTCTTAAAAACCAGCTAAAGGAAAAGGAGAAGGTTATCCAAACCTTTACAAAAGGCCAAGATAACCTAGAGGCATTGCTAGGATCCAACATGACAACCACATCTCATGGATTGGGATTCAACAAAAAGAAATCAACAAAAGATAAATCTGGTGAGAAAAAGGGAAAAGCACCATTAATCAACTTTGTTAAAGGTCCCAATCTGGAAAACACTGAAATCCAACAAACAGCAAACAAAAAACCCAAACAAAACTCAAAACAAATCAAAATTTCAAAAACAAAAGAAGACTGTCAGGTCGACACAGTCCCCTGACAGGTCGACCTGTTCAACACAAAAACCATAATCAACTCAACAAAAAATCAAATAAAAATCTGAGAAATAAGAAAAAGGGAAAAGAAAAATCCATGAAAAACCTTGGACCTCCAAGACAGCTCCTCAAGAAAATTGGACTAATCCTTGGAACCAATGGTATGAAAATCCCTGTTGGTATTATCCTCAATACCCTTATCCAAATTTCTGGATGTACCAACACAATCCATGGATTCCACCTCCTTCTATGAACTCAATTTTCAAATGAAAAACTCCCCTCCTACCAAAAACAAAGATCTTGGTGCTTTCATTCCTAAAAGAAAGAACAAACAGAAAAATGCTGAAAACACCAAAGTAACAAAACAAAATCTAAAACAAATCAATTTGGGTGAGAAAGGATTTGATGTATTTGTTAAATCATTCTGATGGTCCCAACTCTGTTTGGGTACCAAAATCTTCTCTCCACTGATCTTGTTGCAGGAAAGTCGTGCACCCAACACAAATGTATGGTTTCTTGACAGTGGGTGTTCACGACATATGACTGGAGATAGAGCCAAATTCTCATTCCTGCTTGAAAAGGAGGGAGGGTCAGTCACCTTTGGAGGTAAAAATAAAGGAAAGATCATTGGATCTGGTAAGGTTGGTCAAACTTCTTCAAACTCAGTAGATAATGTCTTGTTAGTTGATGGACTTGATTATAATTTGCTCAGTATCAGCCAACTATGTGACAAAGGTCACAAAGTTGTGTTTGAATCTGATTTTTGCAAGATAATAGATTCATCAACTGATAAAATCAAATTCTTTGGAAAAAGAGAAAACAATGTCTACATGATCAACCTTAATAAAAACTTTTCTGAAAATCTTTGTTTTGTTGCAAATAAAGATGAAATTGCATGGACTTGGCACAAAAGACTTGGCCATGCAAGCTTCAGAACAATGAATAAGTTGTTAAGATTGAATTTGGTTAAAGGTCTTCCTGAATCCTTTTCTAGTGTTGAAGGTCAAGTTTGTGGGATCTGTGCTAGAGGAAAACAAACTAGAAAATCCTTTAAAACCTTCAATGAGTACTTACATCTAAGCCACTAGAACTTCTTCACATGGACCTTTTTGGGCCAACAAGAGTTCTAAGCTTAAGTGGCAAGAGATATGGATTTGTAATCATTGATGACTTTACTAGATTTACTTGGGTTATTTTTCTATCTCACAAAAGTGATGCATGCCTTGAATTCAGGAACTTTTGTACCACTGTCTTAACCACTTATCCATATAAAATCAAAAACATCTTAACTGATCATGGGGGTGAATTTGAAAACACATCCTTTTCTGATTTTTGTGCTGAATTTCAGATATTCCACAAGTTTTCTTCACCAAGAACTCCAGAACAAAATGGAGTTGTGGAAAGAAAGAACAGAACTCTTGTGGAAATGGCTAGAACCATGCTTCTTGAGAGTAAATTGCCCAAATCCTTCTGGGCTGAAGCTGTGAACACAGCAAACCACATACTCAATAGAGCATTGGTCAGACCAAAAATCAAGAAAACCCCCTATGAATTGTTGAAAAACAAAAAGCCAACTGTTTCCTATTTAAAATCTTTGGGTGCAAATGCTATGTACACAATAACAACAAAGAAAACCTTGACAAGTTTGATGCTAAGAGTCAGGAAGCTATCTTCCTTGGCTATTCTGAAGTGTCAAGGGCCTTCAAAGTGTACATATAAAAACCAAAACTGTTGAAGAATCTCCACATGTTATTTTTGATGAAAATTCCTTTTCCACTAATGATTCTAAATCTTGCAGGGAAAAACAAAGACAATGAAGAGGATGACCTCATTGTGGATTCTTCACCAACCGTTGAGGAGTTAAAACATTGAAGAAAACCTGAACAACACACCATCTCCAAATGGTTCAGGTAAATGATTCAGAAGTGGGCACTTCTCAACAGGTAATTTCTGAACCTCGTTTTCTAAGAGATCACCCATTAGACAGTGTAGTTGGCAATCTAAATGATAGAGTTAGGACCAGATCATCCTTTTTGCAAAACATTGAAGAAGACTCACTAGCTCTAATTTCCCAAATTGAACCCAAGTCAATTGATGAAGCCTTATCCAGTTCTGATTGGATTAATGCTATGCATGATGAACTTCATCAATTTGAAAGAAATCAAGTGTGGGAATTAGTGCCTAGACCTAGTGACCAAACAGTGATTGGCACTAGATGGGTTTTCAGAAATAAATGAATGAAGCTGGTCAAGTAATAAGAAACAAAGCTAGGCTAGTTGCAAAGGGGTATAACCAAGAATTTGGAATTGACTTTGAAGAATCTTATGCCCCTGTAGCTAGACTAGAAGCTGTGAGAATTTTCCTTGCTTTTGCATCCTCCATGAAATTCAAAGTCTTTCAAATGGATGTTAAAGTGCATTTCTAAATGGATATATAAAGGAAAATGTGTTTGTTGAACAACCTCCTGGATTTGATAATGAAAAATATCCTAACCATGTTTTCAAGCTTAATAAGGCACTCTATGGTCTCTAAACAAGCTCAAGAGCTTGGTATGATCGTTTGAGTTCCTTTTTACTTGAAAAAGGATATTCTAGAGGTAATGTTGATCAAACATTGTTCACAAAAACAGTAAAAAATCAAATAATTGTGGTCCAAATTTATGTTGATGACATAATTTTTGGCTCCACCAATAAAGGCCTTTGCACTGAATTTTCAAATCAAATGCAGAATGAATTTGAAATGAGCTTAATGGGAGATTTAACATTCTTTTTGGGATTGCAGGTTAACCAAACAAATGAAGGAATCTTCATCAGTCAAACCAAATATGTCAAGGAGCTACTGAAAAGGTTTGACTATCAGAACCTTAAACATTCAAGCACACCCATTGCAATAAATGCTAAGCTAGAAGAAGACCCATCTGGTAAGTCAGTAGATCCAAAGACCTACAGAGGTATGATTGGCTCTCTGCTCTACCTTACTACTTCTAGACCTGACATTCAGTTTTGTGTGTGCTTATGTGCTAGATTCCAATCAAATCCTAAAGAAAGTCATATGCTTGCTGTAAAAGAATTTTTAAATACTTGTTGGAACATGTGACTTAGGAATTTGGTATCCTGCTGGTTGCAAGTTAGAATTGTTTGCCTATTGTGATGCTGATTATGCTGGGTGTAAGTTAGATAGAAAAAGCACAAGTGGCTTGTGTATTTCTAGGTGGGTGCCTTATCTCTTGGGCTTCTAAAAAGCAACATTCAGTAGCTCTGTCAACAGCAGAAGCTGAATATGTTGCAGCAGGTAGATGTGGAACTCAGATTCTCTGGGTGAAACATCAACTTCTTGATTACAACCAAGATTTAGGGTGTGTACCCATCCTATGTGATAACACAAGTGCAATCAACCTTTCTAAAAATCCCATTCAGCACTCCAGAACAAAACACATTGAAATTAGGCATCATTTCTTGAGAGATGAGGTTGCAAAGAAATCTTTTGAACTCCATTTTATTGAAACTGAAAAACAAATTGCAGACATATTCACAAACCCCTTCCTGAAAATAGATTTCATCCTTAAGGAGAGAACTTGGTCTTTGTAGACATCCTCTGATTTCTCTCAAGGTTTGGGTTGAGTGTAATGCATTGTCTAAGGGGGAGTTCTTTGCATTTCATAAATCTTGCCTCCTCAAGCTATCTCTCATCATATTGTTTTCAATTCTATTTCCCTTTTTACAATAAATTCTCCACTTCTGATTGTGTTGAAACTTCTTGGTATATCAAATAGTGATTTGGAAGAAGGACAAGTTATGCTTGTCTGGACACTTTCACTATGCGTGAGAACATATCTCCGCCAAGTACTAAGAAGTTAATATGCAATAATTGAGGGGGAGCTTTTATTGTTCAAAGAGAAATTCTTTTCTGATTTCAAAACTTGCACAGTTTTAACTTCCACTTCTTTTTGCTAATGAATTCTTCAACTCTTATTGTATTGAAATCTCTTGGTATATCAAATGGTGACCTGGAGAAGGACAAGTTATGCTTGTCTGGACACTTTCACTATGCGAGAGTATGTGTCTCCGCCAAGTACCAAGAAATGGATATACAGTTGTTGAGGGGGAGTCTTTGTTATCCAAGAAGAAATTCTCTTCTGATTTCAAAAATGCATATCTTTATTTTGATGAAAAATGGTTGAAATCATCATCTCAGGGGGAGCTAGAAAATTCAAGTCATTTTTTGCACAATTCAACACCCTTCTTGCATTTCATCAATTCCTTGCATGATGTCCTCATTCTAAAGTCTAGAGTCTCAAAATGAACCTTGAGTGATACATTATTTTTACTAATCAACTTTTCACTATGTCTCTCAATCCACAGAAATTCAGATCTCTTCCTAAACTAAATTACAATTTGTGTCTTGAACTTAAAACATTTCCTTGTTTGCAACTGATGACTGGATGTATTTGGGTTTCTATCTCAAAACTCTCCAAAATCTTTAAAAATCCAACAGAGCAATGGCATCTGTGCTGAGAAACTGCACACCTTCACATGAATGAAGTGCCATGCATGTCATGAGGCATTATTGCTAACTCTGTTCAAAGGGGATCAAAATTGAAAATAAATTCAATCTAAGCAAATGTGCTATGCTTTTTGATGATGACTGAGTAACTGGAAATATTGGCGTCTACAAAACGTATATTTTCATGTCAAAAGGTCATCATTTACCCCTTTGAGACTTGACAATGACTAAATCTTGAGTATCCAGGGACTATGGTGTGTAAAAAGCACTAGTACTTGAGTGAAAGAGATTCATCATTTGATAGTTTGTTAAAAGAACAAAAATATGAAAATTATTGGAGATTTGTTTAGAAAGAATCATCTTCCTCCTTCATCAAGTTGTTCTTTAAGTTTGTGTTTTATTTCAACAAAATTGTCTTTGGTCTAGATGATATCTTTAATTCTTGAAAATTGAGAAACATGGTAGTTTTGAGTTGATTGTTAAATACATTATATCTCTCAATTATCATTTTGTTGATTCAAGTCTTGGAATGCTAATATCCTGTAGGAAATTGTTGAAAACTTGAACTGTGATGCATTTTTGCAAAATATAACAAATGATTTTTTAGGCCCTTAAAAATCCTTGAAATGATAATTCCTCTCATTATTTATCATTCTAAAGATATTCCCAAATTTCTCAAAAATTTCCTCTTCAAAATTCAAATTTTCTTCAAGGCTGTGTCGACACCCTATGTGTCGACACACTCTCTGGGTCAGGTCGACACACCCTCTTCCTGTGTCGACACACCCCTTGCCAGAACTCCTTTTCAGCCCGTTAGGGTTCACCTTAAACCCTTGTTGTTCCTGCGGGGCAGTGTACCACTGCTTCTCTATTTGGGAGTCAGGTCGACCCGACGGCCAATTTCCTTCTTTCCGGCAAGAAAACCTCTCCAGCTTCTCTCAACTCTCATCCCCTTCCAATCATCTCTCTCTCCTCCACTTCCATCTCCTCTCTGAAATTCCACTCATCCTGCACCATGGTCCGCAAGCTGGGTCCCCGCCGTGGCGCAAGGTCTCAGGCCTCTTCAAGGCCGGTTCCGGCACAGTTGCCGTTGCCCAGATGGAAAGAAGAACCAAGCGAAGAAATGATCCTACAGAGCTTCCAGGATCTTCTTCTGCACCTCTCAGAGCTTCAAAGAGAGGTAGGACCTCCACTACTGGCAGAGGTAGACAAGCTTCAAACCCTAGATCAGATAATTCGGGCGATTCCTCTGACCATCCTGAGGAATCATCTTCCTCCTCCTCTACTGAGTCTCAAGAGGATATTACCCTCAGAATCCGTGAGTGCTGCCAAACTGATTTTGAAGCCAAGAATTCTTGACCTTTCTGACACCCAATTAGCAGACTCTCTCCCTGAAATTCAAACTATTTCTCCTTTCAATCTTGGATACCTTTATTTCTGAATTTCAAGTCTGCTATCCAAGGTTAGTTAGAGAGTTCTACAAAAACCTCACCTGCACAGAAGAAGGTTTAAATCCAAGTCAAAGGGATAGAGATAGACATGCCAACTGAAGTAGCAGCCTCCATTTTCAAAGTGCCAGATGAAGGGGCTGACTACCATGAATTGAATTTGACTTACATGAAGCCTATCCATCTTGACAGGCCATCCTGCAGATCCATCAGATCCCAAACAAACCTATGTGACTAGGTTTAATGCCAACTCATTTCCACCTGTATTAAGGGTAATTCACCACATCTTGACAACCATAGTTACCCCTCAAGGTGGTGGGAGGGATAGACTGACAGATATCCAGAGATTCATACTCTATTGCATGGTCAAAGATATCAAGGTCAACCTTCATGTGATTCTTTATCAAATCATTTCTGAAACTACAAGAACAGACTTGAAGAGATCACTACCTTATGGAGCACATCTGACCTCAGTGTTCAAGCACTTTGGTGTGCCATTGGAAATGAAAAATCCCATCCATTCCCAAGTCAAATATCTATACATTCAAGAATATCCAGAAGTTCATGGGATTTAGATTAGAGGGAAATCAAATTAGAAGAGGACCAGCTGTGGTTGAGGCTCCTCCAGTTCAAGAGGAACAGCCTCAAGATCAAGGGGAACAGCCCCAACCTCAGGAGGATCAGCCTCAGGCTCAAGGGGATCAGCCCCAGGTACAAGAGGAACAACCTCCAGCTGAAGGGGATCAGCCCCCAAGTCATGAGGATCATCCTCAAGTTGCTAATGAAGGTGACAGTCCTTACCATGCTCCTCTCTCACCTCAGCTTCCTCATTTTTCTCCACAACCCTCATTCCACCCATCCACATCTTCTGGTGGGCCTTCTGTTCCACCAGAATTGATATCTTTTCTAAATGACAAATTTGAATCCTTCAACTCCTCACTTCAATCAATGTCCACATCTTTTGAGCTACGGATTCAAAGACTGGAAAACACAGTATCTGCAAAATTTATTGAGCAGAAGGCAGCTTCAGATCATGCAGCTCAAAGGTTCAATAGGTTGATTGGCACAATGGCAGATGCCTCTCTAAAGCTAAAAGACCATCAAACAAGTTGGAGACAGTTCTTCAGGGAATATTGGCAAATTCCCAAGCAGATGTCTTCAACACCAACCAAACATTGCATGAGATTTCCAGCACCAGAATGTCATTTGCTCATTTTGTGGATGATTTGGAAAGTATAAGAAACTTCAATGAGCACATTGACAAGCAGCTTACAGATTGACCAAGGAGTTCAAGATAATGCAAAGACCTGGTTGGTCAGTTGGCTCATCTAGTTCTCAAGCTGTTTCAGATGAACTGAAAAGCACTCAGAGCACCTTGATAGAGCATTCTGATAGAATGGAGCATTATCTTCACACTCGGCTGACAACTATCCATGAACAGATAAAGTCAAGCATGAAGTCAATGGATAAAAGATTGTCAGATATTGAGATGCTTCTAGCTCCAATTCCTCCTCCTCCTCCATCTTCTACCTAATGTACATTTTTTGATAATGTCAAAGGGGGAGAAGAATGAATGTAATGATCTTTGATCTTTGAATGAAATGAATGAAATGAAATGGTTGTTTGGCTTCAATACAAAATTTTTGTCTTTGTGTGTGAATACTTGTTCAATTGTTGACTTGTGTGCACAAAACTTCTAATTTCAAGTAACATTGTCTCTCACAATAATATCATCAATTGTTACTGAAAATATCAAAAGGACATTGACAAGTATGAACAAAAAGAAAACAAAAAAACTTAATCAATAAAAATTGCTTAAAAAAAATCACACTTCATCAAAACCACATTCAAATATGGATTTAATGTTGCCATCATCAAAAAGGGGGAGATTGTTGGGTTGAATGCCTAATTCATATCATTTCCCTCCTATTTTGATGATGACAAGAAGTGTTTTTAAAGCAATTTAATTGAAGCATGTCAAAAAGATCATACCTGAAATCATGTTCAAAAAGTATTTTGCAAATCACATTTATCATTTATAGTCATGATAAATCATTTAACTAATGATATATGTGTTTATTTTTTCAGGAACAAACATTTTATGCAAAAGTGTCGACACACCCATCAATGGTGTCGACACATCAACACAGATTCAAAGAGAAATTGTGTAAAAATGTCAAGAGTGTGTCGACACATGTCAAGAGTGTGTCGACACGAGTGACAGTTTTCCAGAGATCAAGGGTACCCAGGTCGACACACTCCCAGGGCAGGTCGACACTAGACCCAGTTCCCAGAACAGCCAGTTTGAAGAATTGGGACAGCAGGTCGACACACTCAAGAGCAGGTCGACACGGGACCCTTCTCCCAGAACAGACTTTTCTATCTTTGGGACAGTGTGTCGACACAACCACCAGGGCAGGTCGACACACTACGGAAACTTTTCATCCTAAGAGCTGATGGCTGCCACGTGTCTTCTAGGGCGATCAGAATCAACCTAGGAGCGTGTGCCCTTGTACCCAAAGGGTATCTTTGGAATCCTAGGGTATAAAAGGTTCTCTTTGGCCTGTTTTAAAGTGAGAAGAAACCAACCTCTTAGAGCCTCCAAGAAATCCTGGCGGCCATAAGAGCTCGTGTCTCCTCCTCTGCTCTCCAATTGTTCCAGAAGACTCTTCCCACCAATTCAAGGTGTGGGAATGGAATTTGATCCTGTAGAAGCCTCGAAGCATTCCAAGGAAGCAGATCTGTAGAAGACTCCGTTGGTGAAGAATTCGAGGAAGATCCAACTCCCAGATTGCAGAGCATCGTCTTGGACTTCATGTTACAAGCTTCTTCCCAATCCAAGCTTCTACAAGGGAGTACACTTGAAGAACGAAGCCATTCAATACATTTTACTTTACTTCTGTTCTTCTGAGATATCTCTTGAGATTATGCAAGTGCTTCTGCATAACTCTCATTAGTGTTCTCAAATTTCGACTAGATCTGTTGCTAGGAGATCTTGTCTTAAGTTGGTGTCTAGCAAGTCTATGTGTGAGCCTTGTGCTCAGATTGTTGTGAGCCGGTGTGCTCAGTGTTGAGTTGTCAAACTCAAGTGTGTGTTGAGCAGTCTTGCTCAGTTGTTCTAGAGTAGTCTTGCTCTAGAAGTGGTGTGAGTTGTAAGCTCTTCAGTGTTGGAGTTGTCAGGCTCCAGTGGGTGTGTTACCCAGTTGTGTTAGTGAATCCTCACGGGTTGTGAGGGGTGGATGTAGGAATCACATGGGTGATTTCCGAACCACCTAAAAATCCTTGTGCATTTGTCTTCTGTGGTTTGATTGATTTATTCGTAGATGTTGCATAGGATTCGTTTTTAACTTAATCAACTTGCTTCACATCCAAGTTCTTCAACTCACTCAAATCTAATCAGATCTGTAGGTTTTCACTGATAATATTGCCTCTGATTCTAGATAGTATTCAAATTTCTTAAGCTTCCGCAAAAGTGGCTAAGATCTATTCATCCCCCCCCTTCTAGATCTTTTCCATACATTAATCTCGATCCTTCATATTTATTAATGACATTTTGCTCCAGTGTACTCGGGTGAATACTGCGATCTGCCACATCTTAGGAGGCAACCATGTTGCAGATTCCTTGGCGGCTGTGGGTTGTTCTACTTCTCAAATGGAATGTTTGGTATTCCTGGGCTGATATTCCCTATTCTGTAAGGGGTCCCTATCGTCTTGATAAGATAGGTTACCCTTCTATCAGGCCTAGGTTCTTTTGTAATCTCTTCTTTTATCAATAAAACTTCCCTGTCAGGTGCAGAGTGGTGGAGCGAACTACTATCCTTCTCTGAAGGGGGGAGCGCTCTCCTGCCCTCCCTAACAGGTATCTATCTCAAAAAAAAAACTCATTGTACTGAACGGATTGAACCCATCACTTGCTAACCCAAGTCTAACATTTCGACAATCACGAGAAAATGATGGATGATACATGTCAAATGTCTTCCATGCAGGAGAATCAGCAGGATGTCGTAAAAAATCATCATCAACACGTTTTTCCTTATGCCACCTCATGTCCTTTGCTAATTCAGTAGTCATAAACATCCTTTGTAGTCGTGGAACTAATGGGAAGTGCCGCAAGATTTTACGTGGTATTCTTGTCTTCCCTTCTTGTTGAACATCTGTTTCCCCACTTCCACTTGACATCCATCTAGAAGTGCCACATACTGGACAACGATCATAATCAGCATAGAGACCACGATAAAGTATACAATCATTAAGACATGCATCAATCTTATGATATCCAAGACCCAAATCTCGAATATTTTTCTTGATCTCATACATAGAATCTGGCAAAGTATTACCTTCAGAGAGAAGTTTCTTAAGAAATTTGAGCAATGCATCAAATGAAGTATTACTCCAACCGTAAGTGCACTTTAAATGAAATAGTTCCACTATACATGACAATCTAGAAAACCCCTTGCATTCTGGATATAACTTTGCTTTAGCATCTTCAACCAATTTAAAAAAATGGGCTCCCAAGTTTGGCTCTTCAGACATAGGAGCAATATCAGATGAAGTCTCGCCTGGAACATGCTCATTCATCAGACCCTCGGCAGTCATCATGTCATGTAACATTGCTAAAGTTACCTCGTCATTCCTCCCCTGACTTATCCCTTCATCATCAGATGTGTCCCCCTCTGACGAATCAGAACTTTCGCCATGGAAGTCCCATTTTGTGTATCTCTGATCAATTCCATATTAAAGACATGGAGTTTTACATCATTCCTCACATGCCTCACAGAATTTAGACATCGCATACAAGGACAAAGAATCTTATCACGCATTGCTGATCTTACAAAAGCAAAATCTAAAAACCCATCTAGTCCTTTCTCAAATTCGCATGTATTCCTCAAAAGTGACATCCAACTCTTATCTATTGACATTCTACCAATATGTCCCTACAAAAGATAATTAGAAGCCAAAATTTCAGATGGACAACCACAACAGCAAGAGCAAAATATAGAGTAGGTGTTGGATAATCTACTATTTTTTTGGAGAAAACAATGTGCATTGTCTTTTTAATAAAGAAATCTGAGCATGTTATATATGCATAATCACAAGTAGACCATATTTGTCATACTACATTACTTTGCAATGCAGGATCTATATTTGTCATACTACATTACTTTTCATAGGATGGTTACCATATATCATTCCTTGGGAAGATGTAACTCTAGGCAGACAAGTTTCCCGTTTGACCATTTATGCATGGTGTTTCTAGTCTCCTCCATGCAAAGTAAAGATGTATACATATTGATGCAGGACAAGATGTGAACTGGGTTGGTCTAGCTGTGCTCCTGGCTGAATTGGGTGTTAATCGATGTCCAAGGAATTCTGGATCAGATTGGGTTTTGGGATTGGCAACAGTTCAGAGATAGATATAATAGAACTTCATTCTCTATTATATCTAACATGTAATTACACATTTTCGGAAATATATTCCTAACATTTTTGGAAAGACTTACCTTCTCAACACCCAAATTACAAGCATAAACAGATCATATGCTAGTGTTTTAACTTTTCTTCTGCATTTGTGTTATCTCTTGCAATGAAGAAAAACAGAAAGACAGACAAATGTAAAAGCATTAACATAAATGACGAGTAAATGACTAAATTGTTCAAGACATATCACCAACTTGAGCACTAAGACATGAGCTAAAGATTAAAGGACAAGTTCTGTTTATCACCAACTTGGAAACCACAAAAGAGTTGTTTAATGTGGTGTAAAATGTCATAACCTTCCATTTATAAAAAACCTTTGAGAGTTGTTTCTATGGTTACTTCAGATTGGAAAACGGAAACAAGGGAAAATTAAACAATTTGCAGGTTGACTGCCTTCTAAAACCCAAGTAATTCCCTATTTCCTAATGGCCGACTAATTGCAGACTTCCTTTGTTGCATCTTAATTTTCAATCATTCTCTTTTAACCCCGAAACAGGCCCAATTTCATAAACCAGTGAGTAGTGGAAAAAAACAACAATGCAAAGCATGCTGTACAGAATCACTGGATCCTTGGTACATGCCCATGTCCATGTGGTATTACTTTTTTGGGCAATTCCTTTTTAATGTATGAGGGAAAAGCCTCCTCATATCTAACCAGCAAAGTTGAGGTAGAACCTTATAATGGGATACTCATAATGGAAAAGTTTAGAGATGTCAAAATCAAGAGCTGAGGGAGAATACTATGGTTTCAAGCCAATCAGGCCATCCACCGGGCCATCCACCCAGTTTTATTGTTTTCTAGGCTTTTGACAAGTCCAGTATTCCTTCACAGTCATTTAAAGACATGGACCTTATTATTATTGTCCCATTGTAGCTTTTTGTTTAAGTTCATCCATCAACTAGTTGTTCTCTGAGTAGCCATGGTCTGAAAAATGATATAAATAAGGATCTAAACATGAATCATAGCATATCTAATCACACTATAATGGCATAATAAGATATATTGTTAACAGTCATGAAAATGATAGTTTTATTTCTTTTATTAAATATTTTGCAGTGTTATAATAGGTTATACCCATTTTGTTGGTTATATCTTTTCTCTGCTCCAACCTATTTTGCATACTTTGTTCTGTTATCTGATCTTGCACTTTGCTTATGTTATGATTACCTGGTGTAAATAGATAGTTTCCTGACAAAATATGTATATGAGTAGCAGACAAGTGAATGTCAGTTTGCCAGAATGTGAATGAGAAGCAAAGAAAGACAGAATGTGAATGTCAGTTTGCCAGAATGTGAATGCCAGTTTGCTTATGCATACCAATATCATAAGCAGATGTAAAGGTAGACAACCAAAGGCAGACAACAACAGCCCACCCTCTTTACCCCCCAACATAAAGGCAGACAACCACCAAGCATGGTCTTAATATATGTCATTATCTAGAGTATCGTGTGGGTGCATCAATCATTTAACCTTGATTTATAAGAAACAAATGTTATATATATATATAATGATTTTAATTCCACAAATAGTTCACTAAAGCAGAAAAAATTGAAGTGTCGATTGAAGAATGCAAACTAAAACCTGTGATTTAGAGTAGTAGAACATGCATAATAATTAAACTATAAAAGACAAATACCTTATTTCATTTCATTTTCATTTATCTAATAGTTCAAGTTAGTAAACAAGAAACGATTTTGGATCATATAAGATCCAGGAAATCAATTTAGACTCTCAAACCTGTCCAAAACCAATTCCGTAGGCACTCAAATTTAACCCTCACTTCTAAAAACACCTGATTGCTAAGTTCCACAAATATCAGAGAATGTGCAAATAGGAGCAGAGAAACATCAGGGAACACATCATTAAAGATCCTACATTAGTACAAACATGTCTTATTCATCCCCTTTCAACCTGTAACCACATCTGGCTATCTAAATGGCAGCACTATCATCATACATTAAGGGAAAAAATAACTGAGGAAACAATGTAAAAGTTCACACCATATATCCTCATTGGCTTATCCTCAAACACCTAGGCGGCAACAGTCTGCAGCTTAACCCCAATTTTCTTCCAGGAAACAGTGGACATGATCTGGACAGTGTCTACGGGAGAGGGAGAGAGGGAGGGAAAGGGGAGTGAGATAACTTGACTTCCTCCAAGGTGAAGAGCCGCTGGTTCACCAGAATCTGTGCAGGCTGGAGGGTGGACAAGAATGGGGGTGACCGGGGGTCTGAGGGAATGAAGGAGAACCTGGGCAAAAGAGGGAGGCCCACCAGCTGGAAGATGACTACGCCCATTAGCTGTAGGGGTAGGGACGCCATCTAAAGAAGGGGTGCAAGCAGCAGCCGGTTCACCATCATGTACAAGCCTACGTTGTGCCACAGCAGGAGCATCGGCTGGAACAGCAGCAGCTGGCGCAACAGCAACAGGTGGTGGCATAAAAACTTCTACACACAGGCCACCAGGCAGCAGCGCATCGCACTGGGCTCTAGGAGGAGAAGATGGTCGGGGGAGAGGAGGGCCGCCCCCCAAGGCAGGGAGTGTGTAAGAGAGAAAGATCGGGAGGGAGTGGAGGAGAGAGAGAGAGAGAGCTGGGATCAAAGAGGAGACAGCAGATGAAGTGGGGAGTGGAAGAGGACGAACCAGAAGCAAGGGCAACACGATGGAGATCCGGTGAGGCAGCGAAGCGCGAAGGTGAAGCCACCTTGCTGCGGGGAGAGAGCGACTGTGCCGGAGGGAGGGCGTGGCCGGCGGCAGCGCTTCGAAGCCCTAGATCGCGTGAAACTGGCAAAGGAGACGAGAAAGTGAGAGAAGGAAAGAGATGAGAGAGAGAGAGAGAGAGAGAGAGAGAGATAGAGATACTGGCGTGCGGAGGAGGAGGTGACAGTGGACGCCGAAGCTGGCGACGGTGGAGAGCGGAGCTCGGCGACAGGGCTTCAAAGCCCTAGTTCGCGCGACAGGGGAGAGAGGGGAAGGGGCGTGGGACGGTGTAAAAGGCAGACTATTTACGGCGAAAAAAACTTCGCCGTCAATGATGCAAATATGTGTTTTTACGGTGACAATGTACCCTTTTTTTACTGTGACTATTTGGCCGTAAAAAGTCTACTCTTTTACGGCGTTAAGAAAGGTCGTCGTAAAATGGATATTTAGCGGCGACGTTAATTGTCGCCGTAAAAAACTCGCCGTAAAAGACCACCTGCGCAGTAGTGTCATTACATTGGAAAAGAAATCTAAAGCAATAACTACTAGACTCCATTGTACTAGGGCAACTTCATCAACTAACTCCAGGTTGCTCATCACTCTGGTCTCGTCCCATTGGTGTGTGTGACATGATCTAGCTTACCTGAGACACGACCATAAATAATGAAGAGAGAGCGATAGCGCCCAGTTGGACTTAAATCTCGTGAATCAAGTAGGCTTTACATAATTAGTGCTTTAAAAGGCAGAGTAATATATGATAGTGCGAGTCATGTAAAATCGAGAAAGTGATAGCACAAGTAACATGGTTCAGATAGCAGATGAATCAAGTATAGCACGATGATTAAAGTCAAGTCACGATAGAAATGATAACAACACGATAGCAAATAACGTCAACATCAAGCAATAGCAAGCAACATGTATAGCAAGGAGAGAGAAAGTAGTTGGCCATATAGAGAGTAAATTGCACTTTGATTGATTTTCTTATCAATCGAAATAGCATAGCACTTTTGATTAACTTTTGTCAATCGAAATAGTAATGGCACTTTGGTTATCCGTAGATAGCCGAGAGAAAATATAACACGTTTGTCGTCAATAGACAACAAGAGAATATGGCACTTTGTTTTGTCAAAGACATCGAGAGAATATAGCACTTTGTGTTGATTGTCTTAGATTAATCTTGATAGTATGGCACTTGGATGTAATGCCCACATCCTGATCATTTAACTCCCATGGGCAAATGGCACTTTCGGGCACTCTCCCCAAGACCAGATCGGGCCCTATTGCGCTGGCATTGGTTATGTTGTTTATCTTTAGACAATCAATTAATGGCCAATAGAGAGTACCAAAAAATAGATAAGAGCACTAGATGAATAGATGAGATAGTAGAGAAAGTGTGAATAGATGAGCGAGTAGAGTATAGATGAGAGCTAGTGGACATTGCACGTAACACGTCGAGTAAACAGGCGATAGTAACAGTTGCACAACACGCGCACATGGTGTTGGTAGTCAAGTGGAACTCACAACCTTCCACTGGCCATGTTAAGCACAGGTCTAGAGGTCCAGTATGATTCAAGATAAGAGCGAACTTCTAATAGCCGTTTGGATCAGGTTGATCCCTAAAGGGTGTAATAGGTGTTAGGGTACAACCAGCTCGCCGACCATGTGGGAATCCATGGACAGAGGAGACTTACGGAGGTCTTGAACAAAGACTCACTAGTCCGGAAGAAGGAGTATCCGATGTAGAGTTCGTCCAAGTCAAGAGAGAGTGTGTATATAGAAACAAGTGCTCGACATTCTAGAGGAATTCTAGAATAGTGGAGCATCGATAACGGTATTCCCAAAACAGTACGAGAAAATGTAGACAAGTATATATTGAAATATGGCAATTTAATTACATAAATTACCAGATGTAGTATGAGTTAATTACATGCCAAGTTAAGCCATAATTGGATGGTTCAAAGTGTGCATGTATTATGAAATCATAGCTAGAAACAAGTCATGTGTATCTTTTAAAATCATTCAAAAGTGTTCAGTATATAACAGGTATTTTTACTGTGTTTATGACTGTTAAGAAAGGGTACAAACACTGTAGATAGTCAAGACTTGCTGAGATAGCGGGTTTCTTGCAAAAACTCAGATCGCGACGTACCCTAATGAGGGTCGCGACGGGGTCAACTGAGATCGCGACGTGGTCTTGTACAGGTCGCGACGGACTCATCGTTTCAGGCAGACAGATCGCGACGGGGTCGTTTGAAGGTCGCGACGGGCTCATCAGATTGGGATTACGACAACAGGCCCTGTCGCGATCAGATCACAACAACAGGTTCTGTCGCGACGGCCCTGTGAACGCGGCCTATCGGGCCGTCGCGTTCACAGGGTCTGCGCCCGAGTCCGACAGGGACAAGAACAGTATATTGGATTGCGGGCCAGACTTACCCTATTTGACACAGGGTGATTCATAAAATCATAACTATTTGTATAAGCGATGAAAAATCATGAAACTAGTTGCAAATTGATCTAGACATGCATGGGTACTTATAGTAAATAGGAATTTGAAAACAAATAGGGTTTAGACATGCTTTAAACACAGGAATTCATGATGAACACTGAAATAGTACATAGTTGAGATCAACGATTAAATTCGCAAGATAGGATGAATCAAAATTAGGGCTTTTAGGGGCAAAAGATGCCTAACATGCATCAGTTCCTACAGTAAAAATCTCGTGGCATGGGTTGAGTATACAAGGAGAACAAGAATTAGAAGAGGGTTTGGGGTCATGATGAGTACAGACCATGAAAAATCAAGAAGAAAATATTGACTTGATGAAAAATTATGAAACCAAAGGACTTTTGTTCCTGAGATTTAGATCAACCTACAGACGAAATTGATTTAGTTTTGCTCGTGAGAATGCCTACCTTTGGTCATTTTTCTTCTTCTAGGGCTAGAACTTGAAGAATGAGAGAGAGAGCTTGAGAGAGGCTTCTTCCCACAAAATCTCCTCCTCCTTGGCCTCTCCTCCTGGTCCAGCAAGCCTTTGGTACGAGCTAGGGCCGGCCATGGGGTTTTAAGAGAGTATTTATGCTTTCTCTCTTCCATTTCCTATTTGGACTCTAATTCCCCTAAATTCTGAATTTCCTATTTCCTCTCCCTTTCTAAGCATGAGAACTTCTAATTGGGTTAGGATGGGAGCTAAATTCGTGGCCAAGCTACTAGGGTAGGTTTAGGAATCCAAATCCAACTCAAACTTCTTATTTAATGCATTAAATACCTCTTTTCTATTTAAGTAATAATTTAGTTACGAATTTAGGGTATTTTTCTATTATTTCTCTTTTAAAAATCCCTATTTTGGCCCAATAACTTTTATATGATCCATTTAACCAAGTCCACCACTTCTTTTTGTTTAATGTGTTTTAACTTATAAAATTCCCCTTTTAAATTAGAGAATATTAGAGTTTCGAATTTTTTTCCATGGGCTATGGGAGGTCCATTGATCTAAATTCTCATGATGGATTATCATTACATATTGTTTGAGTCTACCTGCCATTTTATTTTATTGTTAATCTACTTGGCTCATATGATAATGGGTTTTCTGAATTATTCCTTAATTACAATAATAAGTCACCTCAAATTCTAAAACTTGGTCCGAATTATTTTTCTAAGCCCAATTTTCTTAATGGGTCATCATTACATGACGTTGGAAGTCTCTCTGATAGGTTCGTTTAATTTATGGGTGCGTTATCTTCCGTGTTAATGGTTTTTCCGACTTAGTTTCCTAATTTGGATAATTAGTCACGTTGTGACGTACGCTTGGTCAATCGGACTTTTGTTGCATAAATTTCTTCGTGGAACACTTAGGGATAATATTTGGGGTTGATTTATAATTTTCGGAATTTTTAGATGTGTTCTTGCACATACAATAATGGTATGTATGTTTCTATTATTCTGTTTTTATATAAATTTATTATTTCAAAATTTTAAAATACTTAATTTTCCGGGTGCTACATCCTCCCCCACTAATGGTCCCAAATTCATATGATATGATACGATTACCAATTTACTCTGAATATTTCATTCCATCATCTCCCCCACTTAGACTTTACTATCGTGAAAATAATAGGAAATTAACTAAGGGTTTAGTGATGATACCTTGTCCATCTTCATTGGCATGATTTATATCCACAAGGGCTTGTAATCGTCCTTGGCGTGGAGTTTGGTTCTTCTTTATTGGACAATCGATGACTCGATGTTGTTGACTTCCACATCGCAAGCATCTGCCCAATTTCTTCCAACAGTTATCAATCTGGTGCCCTGGCCTTCACAAAATTCACAGCCTTCCTTCCGCTCCCATTCCTTCTCTTGCTATTTACTGTATCTCCTCCTTTAGTATCACGTTCCCTTTTCAAACCTTCTTCTTATTCTTCATTTTACCCTTACCATTGTTTCGTTGCTTCCCTTTTGTCATAGAATTGAGATGTTTCACACTAGTAGCTGATTCTTCCAAGAGTGGACAGTCTTGCAGCTAATGCCTCGAGTTGCCACAACGTAGGCATGCACCAATTTTTCGCCAACACTCCTTGGCCACATGACCTAGCTTGTGACAATGAAGGCAGATGATCTCATTGTTACCATTCACTTGTTGGTTGGCCTTCTTGCCATGGTTATATCTTCTTCCCATTCTGATCGGTCTCCTTTTTAATCTCCTTAGTTGCTTCCAGAGCTCTTTCTAGCAGTTGAGCTGCTTGCTGACATACCAGAACTAGCCTCTAGGTTGATCCCATGTCGGCGTCCATTAAGAGTCCCTTCAAGAATAAGGTTGGCATTAGGATGCTAAAGTAATATCAAGTTCATACATATGTATAGATAAATGTATTCAAATCTTAACCATGGTCCTACCTAAGCCTCACATAGGTATGGTGGTTGACTTAGACACGTGTCATGCCAGTTCGTCCTAGAACACCCTATACCTAAGAGATCCCATGAGGACATCCTAGAACATCTTAAATCTAAGATATCCTAATTAAGACATCCTAGGCTCTGATACCAACTGTCACGCCCCGCCAATTTAGCAGCGGAATAAATCAGGGAGACGTGAGCAAAGTACATACTAGAGTAAAATATACAACAGTTGAATGATTCAGAGCGTCTAATGAATAATAATTGGAATAAACTATTCATTTCATTGAAATTCACTAAGACTATTACAATCACTAATTCGGAGCCACTACATTGAGCTCATTGACATCATTACATTGGAAAATAAATCTAAAGCAATAACTACTAGACTCCATTGTACTAGGGCAACTTCATCAACTGACTCCAGGTTGCTCATCACTCTGGTCCCGTCCCATTGGTGTGTGTGACGTCATCTAGCTTACCTGAGACACGATCACAAATAACGAAGGGTGAGCGATAGCGCCCAGTAGGACTTAAATCTCGTGAATCAAGCAGGCTTTAAATAATTAGTGCTTTAAAAGGCAGAGTAATAAATGATAGTGCAAGTCATGTAAAGTCGAAAAAGTGATAGCACAAGTAACATGGTTCAGATAGCAGATGAATCAAGTATAGCACGATGATTAAAGTCAAGTCACGATAGAAATGATAACAACACGATAGCAAATAACATCAACGTCAAACAATAGCAAGCAACATGTATAGCAAGGAGAGAGAAAGTAGTTGGCCATATAAAGAGTAAATTGCACTTTAATTGATTTTCTTATCAATCGAAATAGCATAGCACTTTTGATTAACTTTCGTCAATGAAATAGTAATGGTACTTTGGTTATCCGTAGATAGCCGAGAGAGAATATAGCACTTTTGTCGCCAATAGACAACGGGAGAATATGGCACTTTGTTTTGTCAAAGACATCGAGAGAATATAGCACTTTGTGTTGATTGTCTTAGATTAATCTTGATAGTATGGCACTTGATGTAATGCCGACATCCTGATCATTTAACTCCCATGGGCAATGGCACTTTCAGGCGCTCTCCCAAGACCAGATTGGGTCCTATTGCACTGGCATTGGTTATGTTGTTTATCTTTAGACAATCAATTAATGGCCAATAGAGAGTACCAAGAAACAGATAAGAGCACTAGATGAATAGACGAGATAGTAGAGAAAGTGTGAATAGATGAGCGAGTAGAGTATAGATGAGAGCTAGTGGACATTGCACGTAACACGTCGAGTAAACAGGCGATAGTACAGTTGCACAACACGCGCACATGGTGTTGCCAGTCAGGTGGAACTCACAACCCTTCCACTGGCCATGTTAAGCACAGGTCCAGAGGTCCGACGTGATTCAAGATAAGAGCGAGCTTCTAATAGCCGTTTAGATCAGGTTGATCTCTAAAGGGTGTAATAGTGTTAGGGTACAACCGGCTCGTCAACCATGTGGGAATCCATGGACAGAGGAGACTTATGGAGGCCTTGAACAAAGACTCACTAGTCCGGCAGAAGGAGTATCCGACGGAGAGTTCGTCCAAGTCAAGAGAGAGTGTCTATATAGAAATAAGTGCTCGACGTTCTAGAGGAATTCTAGAACAGTGGAGCGTCGATAACGGTATTCCCAAAACAGTACGAGAAAACGTAGACAAGTATATATTGAAATATGGCAATTTAATTACATAAATTACCAAATGTATTATGAGTTAATTACATGCCAAGTTAAGCCATAATTGGATGGTTCAAAGTGTGTGCATGTATTATGAAATCATAGCTAGAAACAAGTCATGTGTATGTCTTTTAAAATAATACAAAAGTGTTTAGTTTATAACAAGTATTTTTACTGTGTTTATGACTGTTAAGAAAGGGTACAAACACTATAGATAGTCAAGACTTGCTGAGACAGGGGGTTTCATGCAAAAACCCAGATCGCGACGTACCCTAATGAGGGTCGCGACGGGGTCAACTGAGATCGCGATGTGGTCTTGTACAGGTCGCGACGGACTCATCGGTTCAGGCAGACAGATCGCGACGAGGTCGTTTGAAGGTCGCGACGGGCTCATCAGATTGGGATTGCGACGACAGGCCCTGTCGCGATCAGATCACGACATCAGGCTCTGTCGCGACGGCCCTGTGAACGCAGCCTATCGAGCCATCGCGTTCACAGGGTCTGCGCCCGAGTCCGACAAGGACAAGAACAGTATATTGGATTGCGGGCCAGACTTACCCTATTTGACATAGGGTGATTCATAAAATCATAACTACTTGTATAAGCGATGAAAAATCATGAAACTAGTTGCGAATTGATCTAGACATGCATGGGTACTTACAATAAATAGGAATTTGAAAACAAAGAGGGTTTAGAAATGCTTTAAACACGGGAATTCATGATGAACATGAAACAGTACTAGTTGAGATCAACGATTAAATTCGCAAGATAGGATGAATCAATTTAGGGCTTTTAGGGGCAAAAGATGCCTAACATGCATCAGTTCCTACAGTAAAAATCTCGTGGCATGGGGTTAAGTATACAAGAAGAACAAGAATTAAGAAGAGGGTTCAGGGTCATGATGAGTACAGAACATGAAAAATCAAGAAGAAAATATTGACTTGATGAAAAATTATGAAACCAAAGGGCTTTTGTTCCTGAGGTTTAGATCAACCTACAGACGAAATTGAATTAGTTTTGCTCGTGAGAATGCCTACATTTGGTCATTTTTCCTCTTCTAGGGCTAGAACTTGAAGAACGAGAGAGAGAGCTTGAGAGAGGCTTCTTCCCATGAAATCTCCTCCTCCTTGGCCTCTCCTCCTGGTCCAGAAAGCCTTTGGTATGAGCTAGGGCCGGCCATGGGGGTTTAAGAGAGTATTTATGCTTTCTCTCTTTCCATTTCCTATTTGGACTCTAATTCCCCTAAAGTTCGAATTTCCTATTTCCTCTCCCCTTTCTAAGCATGAGAACTTCTAATTGGGTTAGGATGGGAGCTAAATTCGTGGCCAAGTTACTAGGGTAGGCTTAGGAATCCAAATCCAACTCAAACTTCTTATTTAATGTATTAAATACCTCTTTTCTATTTAAGTAATAATTTAATTACGAATTTAAGATATTTTCCTATTATTTCTCTTTTACAAATCCCTATTTTGGCCCAATAACTTTTATATGATCCATTTAACCAAGCCCACCACTTCTTTTGTTTAATGTGTTTTAACTTATAAAATTCCCCTTTTAAATTAGAGAATATTAGAGATTCAAATTTTTTTCCATGAGCTATGGGAGGTCCATTGATCTAATTTCTCATGATGGATTATCATTACATATTGTTCGGAGTCTACCCGTCATTTTATTTTAATTGTTAATCTACTTGGCTCATATGATAATGGGTTTTCTGAATTATTCCTTAATTACAATAATAAGTCACCTCAAATTCTAAAACTTGGTCCGAAGTATTTTATAAGCCCAATTTATTAAAGGGTCATCATTACATGACGTTGAAAGTCTCTTCGATAGGTTCGTTTAATTTATGGGTGTGTTATCTTTCCGTGTTAATGGTTTTTCCGACTTAGTTTCCTAATTTGGATAATTAGTTACGTTGTGACGTACGCTTGGCCAATCGGACTTTTCGTTGTACGAATTTCTTTGTGGAACACTTAGGGATAATATTTGGGGTTGATTTATAATTTTTACAGAATTTTTAGATGTGTTCTTGCACATACGATAATGGTATGTATGTTTCTATTATTTTGTTTTTTATAGAAATTTATTATTTCGAATTTTTAAAATACTGAATTTTTCCGGGTTGCTACACTCTTGAGCCCCCTTTGTAGAAGCCAGAAGCATCAGGTTTGGCGATGGTAGCAAAGGTTTGCACTTTACTGAAGGTTGGGGGAGGTTTATAGCCGCTCATGGGATGAGCTTTGGGGACCTCTTGGTGTTCAAGAGTGTGGGAGGCCTAGCTTTTCATGTAACCATCTTTAGCGAAAGTGCATGCCATATCAGAAAATGAGGCCCCAATAATAATAATAATGTTCAGGATCTCCCACCAACACTCCCACCAACAATTTGAATAGCGTCCAACATAAGGGACACAATTCACAACTGATAGGCGTCTAGCCTACCCGCCGCGTTTTACAAGCAGCATTGTTTCGTTATTTTTCACTCTATTATTTGTTGCTTGTCAATATAATCAATCTTGAGCATAGGATCTGGATGTCTTTTCGTCGTACAATGCACGATCATCCTCAGCGACCACCACCTCGATATTGTATAATTGCATCTTACTATATGGTATACTTTATTAGAGCACATCAAGGACCTCGAGGCTCTGACAAAACTGGAGTTTGAGTTCCCCTCCTCCGCCAAAAACAATGATAATTCCAGAGGAGTCTTACGACTTGAGGATAAGCCGTTACGCTATGGGAGGATGACGGTTCCATCCTGTATCCTGACTCCCGCGTCGTAACAATATTATCCTTGATTATCTTATATTTTCCTTTATTTTAAATTCTTCTTTTAGCCCAGCATGCATCATGTAGGACCTTGAGCATAATTCTGGAGAGTCACTCTCATTCTTAATTGGGAAGAGCCACTTATCCTTAAATTATAAATAACATGAAATATTCCATTCCGAGCCAAATACCCAATTCACTATGTTGATTGCTTCACGATCGTCTCTTGAGAAATTTGGTTGCTTTGGACTTTGGATTCCTACTTTATTTTCAGTTACTCCCCCAAATGATCCACCTGCGGTAGTGGCAGATGCCCCCATGGTGAAACCTAACGGATTGTGTCCTTAGGTACTTCCCGATGCTGGAAGTTGATCTCTCTCCTTTTTGTGGCCGCGCGCACACTTCTTTTTTCCGTCCAAAGCATCGAGTTCTCTCTCGAGGTGTTCACCAAGCAACTCCACTCTGAATTAGCGAACAGCTCCTGTCATGTGTTGTTGAGGCGTGTCTCATCACACCTTGGTGTCTACTTTTCAGTCCGCTCCCACTTCACTACACTCCGCTACGCTTCATCCTGTTTCACTCCGTTTACGCTCCGCCTCGTGTCCCTTCGCTTCGCTCCCTTGCAAAGCAGACACCAAGGCGAGGCAGCTGTAGACACACCAAATCGGCATCACATCGAGTAAATTTCATGTTATACCGCGATGCCTCGAAGTGGCTCTTCTCAATTAACCTCTTGAATGATTTTCTTAATTTTCTAGGATTTTTAGCATTTTTTTCCAAAGGTTTATTGATTCGCGGCCAATACAGCGGATGCCCTTTTCAAGTGCTGATCCACGTCCGGAATAACAGACGTGAATTAGACTTGTTTTTGTCACATGGTCTATTTTGCGCGTCCGCCCGCCCTGCCGCTATTCAAAGTCAAACTTTGGGACTCTGCACTGACAGCTACATTTAAGAGGTCCCACGTCAATAATCATGATGTTTGTTGAAATAGCATCCGCGTCAGACGCCGCATTTTATAAGCAGTCAAATCGAAATCAAACTTCGTCAAAGATGTGATTTTCATAAGGAAGCGCGGCGCGCCTGGCAGACGCGATTTACAACGTAGCTGTAAGCTATGACCAGCATGTAAATGTCAAATCGGGCGGAAATCAAGAGATCTTCTGAATCGCGGCGCGTCAGGCGAACGCGTTTCATGCTTATAGGCATCCTCTAGAGATGACGCGATTTTATCAAGTTTTGCCTATAAATACAGACCCGAGGGGTAGTCAAAAAACAACCAATCGAAGAGAGGCGAAGCCCTTCCGAACCGTCACCTCGCCCGAGCATCCATTCTCAACTACGGCGAAGCCCTGCCGGTCTGGAAGAGCGTGCTCCGAAGTCAAAGCGTCATCCTCGCGACCCGGAGCTCCCCCCTTCTCACGAGTGTTGGATCATGGTGGGAGGAGCTTCCTCGGCGTCCCTCCACCTTTTCATTCATCATCATTCTGGGCTACATCTCCGTCTTCCCGTCCCTTTTCATTTCCTCTTTTAGTGCACTGCATGCATCATAGTCCTCACACATACACAGCATCTCTCCCTCACCACTTCTTTAGGGGTTTAACACCACCTCCACGAGGTGTGTTAATCTCTATTGGATGTCTTTACATTTCACTTCATTTACATTTTTACTACACCTCATAGCCTAATCTTCTTTTCACTTGTTTCTTGTTGTCTATTTTTGCAAGATAACCGGAGAAATCTCCTTCGCCGGCCGGCCGGTGGAAGGAGGAGGAAGGACCCACACGAAAATTCCCACTCTTTTCTCGGGTGAAGGTAAGTACTCCCATTCTTCCCATTTCACCCACTTCCATTTGGCACCCTCGGGTGCCTGGCGATCGCAATACACACCCTCATGCACGCACGCACCCTCCATTCCATTTTCATCTATTTTAGCATCCCCCTTTTAAAATTTTCTTCCCTTTATTTTTTTTAAATCAAATCTTTCCATCGTGGGACCGTGTTTTCGACAAAAGTAGAAAAAACACCGTCCACAGATTGTTTCGGAGAGGATGAACGTGTAGGCACGAAGAGCAGCAATATGACAGGAGAGTTGGAGAGAGAGTTTGAAAGGGTGCTTTGGAAAGGGAATGGATGTCTTAATATACAAGTTAGAGTCGTAACTGCCCAAGGATGAGGAGATGAACGGTGGGGATTAAAGAGAAGTACTGTTACGTTAATGAGAGCATTTATACAAACTAAGACTGTATACAGTCGAATTTCCATATCCGACTAATAGAAGTCGCAGAGCCACTTCCCTCATTATGAGCAGTGGTAGACTCCGACTTTAGAAGTTGCAGTCACCACTCTGACTTCATGAGTCGCAGCAGCAACTTCCAGCTGCAATATTCAGCTTCTGTTGTGGATAATGCCACGGAATTTTACTTTCTGGAAGACCAAGATATCAAGCAACCTGTAAGTAATTGACAAGTACCACTGGTACTTTTTCTATCTATTTTGCATCCAGCATAGTCAGCATCACTGTATCCAATTAATTTGAAATTTGAACATCTGGGATACCATAATCCTAATTTACTTGTATTTATAAGATATCTAAAAATTCTTTTAACAGCATGAACATGTGATTCTTTAAGATCAGCTTGAAATCTTGCACAAAACATACACTGAATATTATATCTAGTCCACTAGCAGTGAGATAGAGTAGTGATCCTATCATGCCTCTATAGACCTTTTGATCTACTTTCTTGCCAAGTGGATCACTATCTTATTAATTCCTGAGCTCATGGGTGTTCCTAAGGGCTTACACTTGTCAAAGCCATATTTAGAAAGTAAATCTGAAATACATTTGGTTTGACAAATGTGAGTACCTTCCTTGGTCTGCTTAATTTGCAACCCAAGAAAATAATTAAGCTTACCCATCATGCTCATTTCAAACTCACTTTGCATAAGGTTTTCAAAGAATTTACAAAGTGATTCATTAGTAGATCCAAAAATAATGTCATCAACATATATTTGCACAATAAGATTCCTTCTGAGAATTTCTTAATAAATAGTGTGCTATCTACTTTACCTCTTATAAAATCATGTGATATAAGATAAGCACTTAATCTTTCATACCAAGCTCCAAGATCATATAGTGCCTTCTTTTAACGGAAAATATGATTTGGATAATTAGTATCTTCAAAACCAGGTGGTGCTCAGCATAAACTTCTTCTTTTATGAAACCATTCAGAAAAGCGTTTTTAACATCCATTTGAAATAAATTAATGTTTAGAGAGCATGCATATGCTAACAAAATTTTAATTGCCTCTAATCTAGCTACTAGGGCATAAGTTTCATCAAAATCAATGTCTTCCTCTTGGGAATACCCTTGTGCTACAAGTCTGGCCTTGTTCCTAGTGATTACTCCTGATTCATCCATTTTATTTCTGAAGACCCATCTGGTCCCAATAACTAGATGGTCAGAAGGTCTAGGGACAAGAGTCCAAACCTGGCTGCGTTGGAACTGATTAAATTCCTCTTGAATAGTAAGGATCCAAGATTCATCAGTCAGTGCATCATTGATTGTCCTAGGCTCAATTTGATAGACTAAAGCAGAAAAATCACAAGGAATATGCATACCTCTTGTTCTTACCCTATCTTGAGGATCACCTATAATATTTTCTCTTGGATGATCTCTGTGATACCTCAATTCTCTAGGCAGTCCTTCTTGTTGTTCTTCTTGTCGTTGAAGTTCTTCTAGTGGAGGATCTTCCTTTTTCTTCTCTTTCTTCATCTTCAAGAGATGTTTTCTCCAGATCCCTGCACAAATCTTCAACACAATCTTCTTCTTCTTCTATTCTTTTAATAGAAGGGTTAGTCTCATCAAATAATATATGCACAGTTTGTTCTATGGTTAAAGTTCTATTAAAAACATTATATCCCCTAGGTTTTGAAATATATCCTAACAAAAATCTTCATCACTTTTAGCATCTAGCTTTCCTAAATATCTTACCATTATTCAAAATGAAACACTTACAACCAAAAGGTCGAAGATGACTGATGTTGGGCTTCTTTTCTTTGTAAAGCTCATATGGGGGTCTTTAGAATTGGTCTGATCATGCACCTGTTGATGATGTAGCAGGCTGTGTTGACTGCTTCTGCCCAGAAATATCTTGGTAAATTGTATTATGTGAGCATAGTTCTAGCCATGTCTAGCAATGTTTTATTCTTTCTTTCTACTACTCCATTCTGTTGGAGTGTTCTTGGTGCTGAAAAATTATGTTTAATTCCATTCTCTTCACAGAACTTCATGAACTCTTCATTCTTGAATTCTCCACCATGATCAGATCTGATGCTGACAATCTGAAATTTCTGATTCTTTTGTACCACTTTGTTGAACTTCAGAAAAGCTGAAAAGGTTTCTGATTTGGCTTCTAAGAAAGACACCCAAGTATATCTTGAGTAATCATCTACTATTACATATCCATATGCCTTTCCTCCAAGACTGACTGTTCTTATAGGTCCAAACAAATCCATATGAATTAGCTCCAAAGGCTTGGAAGTTGTGACAATTGTTTTGGACTGAAATGAAATCTTGGTTTGCTTCCCTTTTGCAAGCTGTACATATTCTAGATTTCTTCAATTTCATTTTTGGAAGACCTTCAACTAGGTCATGCTTAATCAATTTCTTGATCACTGAAGTGCTTGCATGCCCCATCTTCTATGCCACAAATTAAGTCTTCACTCTTGGTAGTTGCAAGACATAAATTTTTTTTTAATTCTGCAACTGTAATGTGTACAGATTCTTCACTCTTTGAGCCTCCAACACGATTTTTCCATCCTTTTGAATTACATTTATTATTCTGAAATTTTACTAATGACCCTTATCACATAATTGATTGATGCTAATGAGATTATGCTTCAATCCTTCTACATACATGACATCTTCTATCAAATTCTTTTCTTTAGTGCCCACTGTTCCACATCCTAAGACCTTTCCTTTACCATTATCTCCATATGTGACTTGGCCACTTTCTTCTCTAAAACTTGTAAACAACTTCCTATCATTGTCATATGCCTTGAGCCCCCACTATCTAAATACCATTTGGATGCTCTCAGCTGACCCTGCAAATAAAATTAAGTTGTAACTTTTGGTATCCAAATTTTCTTGGGTCCTTGATGGTTAGTCTTAGGAATCCAGCGCAAATGTCTAGTTGTGCATGTGCTAATAGTGTGTCCTAATTGATTGCAGTGACTACAACATAAATCAAAAGCATTCTTAATGTGTGCAGTGTTATTAAATTTCTGTTTTTGTTTATAAACATGCTGATTAACCTTTTTAGAATTTTTAATTCCTTTTTCTTTTACAAATTGAGGTGTTGGATATTTTTCAGGATACACAACATTTTCTTCATTATGAGGAGGTGTATATCCTACTCCATATTTTTTCTTACCTGTCCTAGAGCCTTTTAATCTAACAAACAAGGATGTTTTACAGTTAGAGATTTTCTCTATAGTAGCTCTTAGGTAGTTATTTTCTTCTTTTAATTTTTCTTCATCTTTAAGTTCTTTTAAATTTGATTCTATTTCCATGATTTTACTGTCTTTATTTTTTAAGTCCTCACACAATAGTTCATTTGCTCTTTTAGTTTCACTTAGACTTTGTCCTAACCTTCTGCTTCATTTTTTAGAAAGGTATTAGCTTTTTCTTGATTTAGCAAATTTAACTTAACTATCTTCATTTGTTTGACTATGTTTTATATTTTTCATACAACTCATTGAAAGCATCTTCAAGACTATCAGAATCAAATTCAGAACAAGACGTGAAGGATGTTTTAGAATTTACCTGATCTAGTCCTGCCATGAGGGCTAGATTTGCCTTTTCTTCTTCTTCAGATTCTGAGCTTAAGGAGTCTGAACTAGTGTCTTCTTCATTATCCCATGCTGCTGCCATTGTCTTTTTCTTGTATTTTCGAACTTCTTTTCTTTGTCTTTCTTCTTGTCGAATCTTTCTGCTTGATCCTTCTTCTTCAGCATAGGACATTCAGATTTGTAATGTCCTGGTTGATTGCATTCATAGCAGGTTGGCTCCTTCTTCTTATCTTTCTTGAAAAATCTCTTGGAGCCGAACTTCTTCTTCTTGCTAGAATTCTTTGCAATTTCCTCGACATCATTGTCTCATCATCACTGTCATCTGATTTCTCCTTGGAGTCTTCAAATGAAGAGGAATCTGCAACCTTCAAAGCATTTGGCATTTTCTTTTTCGAAGAATTTTCAAAAAACTTTCCATGTTAATTTTATGAGCCATTAAGGATCCAATTAACTTATCAATGAGAGTTGAGTTAAATCATGTACTTCCTCAATGGCAGTGACCTTAGGGGTCCAAACATTAGTTAAAGATCTTAGAATTTTTCTTACTGTTTCTTCATTAGTAAGAACTTTTCCTAGAGAGCTTAGACCTACTATTATGTTTGAAAACCGATTGTACATCTGAGTGATGTTTTCATTAGGAAGCATTTTAAATTGTTCATATTGAGATACAAGAATGTCTATTCTAGTTTGTTTAACTCTATCGGTTCCTTCATATGTAACTTGTAGTTTATCCCACATTTCTTTTGTAGTTCTACAAGCAGATAATCTGTTAAATTCTCTTTTAGAGAGGGCACAGCATAGATAATTTTTAGCCTTATAATTTAAAGACATATTCCTTTTATAGCTATGGAAAGACCAGATGTGGATTCACCAATAATTAGGAAATCACCTTGTTCTATTACCTGCCACAATCAAAATTTATGCCTCTGATGAAGCACTCCATCTGCATCTTCCAATACTGATAATCCTCACCATCAAAGAATGGTGGCCTTGTAACAAACGGCCTTCATAGTTGTGAGCTTCAACTGCCATCTCTTCTCAAATCTTTAGATTCTTCTGAGAAGACCTCGCTCTGATACCACTTGTTGGACCGAGATGGCACTAATGATGTCTTAGAGGGGGGGGAATAGGACTTCTTGTGCTTTTAAAATTTTATCTGAACTTAAACAGCACTAACAAATCTATTAGATTTTAGTGTGGTGTGTGATTCAAGTGTAAATTGGCGGAAACAATCACACAAGTGCACAAAGAGTTTTATCCTGGTTCGGCCCTTCCACATGGAAGTCCTACGTCCAGTCCTCAAGCCAACCACTTGAGATTTCACTAACTACCAAGAGAACTTGGCCTTCTCTCACCCTTGAGAGGTATTACAAGCCCACTTGCTCCTTAGCAAGTCTTCCCTTACTAGGGGTACAAAGCTACCTTCAACAAGGTCTTCCCTACACAAGAGGGGAATAGCAGGAACAAACCTCCTACAGAATTACATAGAAAGAAAATGTAAAGACTCTTGTGAGTTTGCCTCAAGAATGAGCAAACACACTAAATTCAGAAAGGAGAGAACAGTAAGATTTGTAATTGGACTCATTTCAGAAATACAGAGGTGGACAGAAAGATATCAATTACAAATGCCACCCGAAACAAGACTTCTGTGAGAAAGGAGAGAGCTTGGAGAATTTCTGAATGTGGAGCTCTCAATCTTGTAGCTTGGAAGAAGGCTTGTGGAGATCTCTTTTTGCTAGCAGAAGACAATTGAGAGTTGAAGAAGTTGCTAGTTGGTCTCTAAAAATTCTGAGTGTTCAGATCCCTTATGTGTATATATGTGGGTGTTCTCCTTTCAAACTTTGGCTTCTTTTATATTCCTCAGAAGAATGTAGCCGTTTAAAAAAAATGGTTGTTGGGAATATGGTCGTTTGAGGAGAGACCTTTAATCCTTTGGATGCTGGTTGAGGTGTTGTCCATAAGTCCTCCTGTCTTTGTGTCTTTCCAATGTCTTTAGACAAGGCTTGCAGCTTCACAGCTAAGGGGTCAACTTCCAATTAATTACTCTGAGAAAGTCTATGCTGAAAACATGTCTAATAAATATCCTGCAGCAAAGACATGACAAAAAGATAGGGTACCTCCATACTTTCTGAGGTAGGTAAGTCATAGAAAAATAAAAAGTATAGAAACCTTGGACATATAGTTTCAGACCAATAAAGGATGGACAGACAGTTTGCAACAGAAGGTATGGACAGGTTCTGACAGTGGTAGGTGAGCCTCTGTCATATGCCTATGCGTCTGAAATCAATAAATGCATGATATATGTTGAAGACAATGAAAATCTTTCCTTCTGTCATGAAGTAAGAGATCAATTTGAACAGATGTATCAAATATATTCATAGACAATTTTAGTAGTATTTTGAGTATAATATGTCTTATCATGTCAGAATATATTAAATAATGTTAATCTGATAGACAGAGAAAATATTCAGTCAATGTAAGTTCTGACAGAAATCATATTAAGAAGATAAGATGATATGCAATCAACATTTCATAAGTTGATAAAATATTATCTGCACAGAAAAACTACAAGTACAGGACTTGTCAGTGAAGTCGGATTTAAAAGAGAGTGTACTTCGAATCTAGGAGTCGGAGATAGAAACATGAGAATAGACTAATTCGACTTCATCAGAAGTTGCATTGAGATTATATCATTCGACTTAGAAAGTCGGATAGAAATGTATTAGTAAGTCATAATTCAACTTCATGGAGTTAGACAGAAACAAGACAAAGAATTCGACTTTAGAAGTCGGATACATAAGAATTCGATTTCTGAGAATTGAAGTCCAGAATGAAGTATCCGACTGTATAAAGTCAGATTCATAGAAGTTAGATTTCTGAACTATTCGACTGTATGAAGTCGGAGTTGACAGTCGGATACAGTGTAGAAGTTGGACTTAAAAAAAATTTTGAGATGATTTTGTGCAGAAATTTTTCGATTCAAAAGAAGTCGGAGTCCACAGTCGGATTCATTATGATACATACAGTAGTCTGTGGACTTAGACAATTTTCGAGATAGAGTTGTCCAAACTATTTTATGTGGTATATATTGATACATTTAATTTGTAGAAAGTCTTTTAAAAGTTTTGTCATAGCAAAATCATGATATAATAATAATTTAAAATCTTAAATTATTTTCTTAGGGTAGTTGCTCAACACTTTATACCGACGTGGATTGGTATAATCGTACCGGTATAAGGAGGGTCGTTACAAGTTGTCTTCATTTGTTCTGTTTTACCCAACCTTGACATAAAGAAAACTTGGTTTTTCTGTTGAACATCTAACATATGGTCATTTCTTATCACCTTTGATTTTCTGTTCGAAACTTTCTTGTTGGAAGACATATCTAATTCCTTCCCAAAACCCTTTTCTTGCTCTTTTTGAAACCTGAAATCTATGTCATCTGGTTCTGATGTGATTTTTAAAGATCTTCCAGAAACCCCATTTTTGTTCTGTTTTAGCTAACCTAATGCATGTCATAGTCTGCTCGTATTTTAAGAAGGCCTTAGACATGTTAAAGCTATAAATTTATAAAGACTTATTGTAAAGACTCATAATCATTGAGAATTATCTTCTTACATTAAGATTGGGACTTCATTTTGACATTTCTATTTATGATGAAAACTAAACTTTTGTCTTGAGCCAAATGTACTAGTACTCTTTTTTGCAATCCTTTGTTCCTTGGAATTTTGAACAATTGTTGTTTTGTATTAATACTGAAATCCATCAAGTATCCTTCTATGAATTGATTCCTCTTGAAACTCCATTAGCCATTATATGATATGTTTGATTGGCACTATATGGGACTTCGGTCCAACCAACTAATGTCTATGCAATAGGTTCTTGTTTGGTCGTGGGGAGGAGCGCCAATATACTTATGAACTGTGGGAGTATGGACTGGTGGTGTTTGGCATGACACTGATATGATATGCATGATTTGAAAGAACATTTTTGCATGATAAGATCTGATGATTAGTGATATGTGATTTCATTTGAATATGGCTAACCCGATTGTTACTCTTTTGATATACACCCATTCTAATAATTTACAATCTACTATTTTCCATTATCCAGCACTCTGAATCATAATAAATTCATTAATATGTCCACCAGTGCTGTCTCATTTAAATATCACCGTCAACCATGTTACCCTTCTTATTTAACCCTTGAAATCTTACTTATTAAGAGTTTAATTACTTAAATCTCTATCCATTCATATGAGATGTAAATCCTAATGGGCGTGTTCGCTCACACCTATTTTTGTTAATTCCTCTTTCAGGTAGTGATGAGGAGAATCCGAATTAGGATGGATTAGGCAAGAGTGATGTACAACTAGCAGTGTTGAAGCCATAGACTTAGAGTTTATTTAAATTAAATTGTCTGTAGTAGATGTTGTCTTGTACTATCATGAAACATTTAGTATTATGGGTAGGGGTGTTCACTATTTGGTTCAAACCGAAAAAACCAAACCAAACCGAACGATTCGGTTTGGTTTGGTTTGGTTTGAACATGGAAATTTTTTGATTCGTTCCAAACCAAACTGAAAAGAAAATTCGGTTGGGTTGGTTTCTAAACTCTATAAACTAAATCAAACCGATTAAACCAAATTACAATAATAAATTTGAATTTGTATATATCTATCAAGTTATTCAATATATTTACGTAAAAATACATATTATAGAGAGTAATATGGTCATCAATATTTATATTTCATTTCAAATCTTATTTGATAGTGATTATTAGAGAAACATGTGATTGAAATCTTATTTAAGACTAAGAGAATCTAAATACCCATTTATTTTCAAATTAAACCGAACCAAACAAATTTGGTTTGGTTTGGTTTCAATGGACTTCGGTTTGGTTTGGTTCGGGTTGGGTCTGAATTTGATTTGGTTTGATTTCTTAAAAATCTTCTATAAATCAAACCAAACCAAGTCATAAACACCCCTAATTATGGGCCCTCTATTTGGCATTAAGGATTTGAAATTGTATGGACAAGCTTGACGTTGGGATTTATTTTTAGTAGAGATGGTTTAGTTTAATGTGTTCACCTTTATATTTGCATTACTTTTAGCTTGATCATCAAGTAAACTATCACATTTCGATATCTTCAGTGTCGGGGCGTGACAATTACCATACACCAAATGTCTATTATACAAGACTTGGTTTATAATATTTCTAATATAAAAATCCAAACATTTCAATCCTTCTGTAAGGTAGTTATGGTATTTCAAATCTAATGTTCAATTATGTTACTGTGACATGAAGTTCTCTAATATATTCACTTATTTCTCAAATCTAATGTTCATTTTATACCATAATGATTCAAACATTCTCCAATAAATATTTGTATTTTTCTTAGTATCCACATAAAAATGATTATGAGATCAGTCAAACCTATCACATGAGCATGAATAATGTGCACCAATATGCCCACTTATTTCTCAAATGCTCCACGTAGTTTTGAATATGTTATAGAGAATTGATCTACTATCACAATTTTATTTTGATTCATTTTCACCTCAACAAGTCCATAGACTTATATGCATGTGATACTCTACACTGCTTCTTTTTTATGCACTAGTAATATTTTAGATTCTCCTCCTTTAGATGCAAATTCATCCGTTAATGGAAAGGGAACTTGTTTATGCGCAAAAAAGAAAAGAATCAAAAGGAAATAATTGAATTGTCATCCGTTTATGAATTGAAATGCTACTATAGTTGTCATGTTAGTTTTAAAGACAAGTACGATGACATCTTTTCGTTGAAAAAAATAGAGCGGACATGCAATCCGTCTTTTATGATTCTCTACAATTTATTGTTCTACGCTCAATAACTAAGAAATCTATGTCCATTTCAATATTTGGTTTTAGGATTTCTTTTTTTCAAAGGATGTTACAACAGAGCCATTGAATTGGAGCATAATTAAAACTGTGTTCGATGGTTTCTCAAAAAATATTACTATCAGTATCACAGTTTTGCTCCTACTATAACTATTTTGAAAAATATAAAAAATTAAACAAATATTATTTGTGTGAACACTAAAAATATCAAAAATTAATTAAAAATAAAAAAATATCAACCTTTGAGGGTAGACCCATCTCGCTAATACGTTCCACTTAACATAAGAATAGTGTCAAATATTCTAACTATAAGTTTAACAATGCCTACCATACTTACGATAAATATGACCATCGTATCTGTGTTAACTTTTGAATGACGTTAATATGTCAAGAATGCTAAATGTTGTCTAAGCTATAAAAAAATTACAAAGGAAAAAAAACTAACTACTATATGTAAGTACAATTAACCATTCTACAATATCTATTAACTAAAATTATGTGATCAACATTATTCAAATTACAGTAATTAATAAATATGACTACTATAATTAAATGGCAAAAAGTTATTATTAGATCATCATACTCCAACCCCAACACAGTAATAGAATATCATTAGCTCCGAACTCAATATGCATTAGCATTATAATTCTATACTTAAAGCACATCCGTCAATAAAAAGCATTACAAAAAGGAGTGCGGGTATGGTACACAAAAAGTTTGGATATTGCAAAGGTTGATGACGGGGTCACCTCTCTCTTCTTCAAAGAAAAAATAACTTAACTCACTTTTGACAAGGAGTTAACTCACATAACAAAACAAATAGTGGATTAATCCTACATACATTTAATTCTGAATTGGAATTAGAATAACTCCAATGCAACATGAGGCCCAAAAAGCCTCCACTCTTGCTGTCATGGAGAAAGCTTCACTTATCCAAAGGCACTTACACCATGTGGTTGACATAAAGGAAGGTAAATAGTGGGCGGCGGCGACAGACAGCGAGTAGCAAACAACAATGCCAGCAATAGCAGACACAGAAATATGAGAAGGACTTTCTGCAAGTGCAGAAAGTGCAGGTCACATGAGTTCCATCCCATGTGGCACCTACTTTTTAAGTGCCACATGAGATGGAACCCATATGACATCCCATGTGACACCTGCCACATAAGATCTTTCTGCACTTGTAAAAAGTGCAGAAAGACTTTCTCCAGAAATATTACCCTTGGGTTAGAAATACTATCTTTAGAGTATAAAAATATTAACTAAATTTTAATAATAATTTAAACATAAATAGTATATTAGAGTTTCAAAATGGTGCTTAGACTCATAATAGTGTTTTTTGGGCTCCAAATAATATTTTGAAGTAGTCCACCACACATTGCCGGCGCTCGCCTCCGCCGACAGACTTGGCACCTCCATACAGACTGTCATGTACAACTTACTACACGTCGTATAATCACCTTCCCATCGCGTACAAGCAGAAGGCGCTTGGGTCAGTCAATCCGCTGTCTTGCACTAGGATACGGTAAATATACTGAAATTTTTGGTATCTTTAGTTTCTAAGCCCTTTAAATGTCTGCAACGGATTTTGCTGTCTTGACTTGACTATATAACCCAAAACTGAGGGAACTTATTTTTTTTCTTTTAAAATAGGCAATTTCTTAAAAAAAAACTCATGAATAGGTTTGAGTCCCTGAAGCTTAGAAGAAGAGTAAAATCCGTTGGGTTCACAGCCAAATAGTCAAGTTATAAGAACCAAAAGCAGATTGCAAAGGATTACCAGGACTAAAGACTAAAAGAAACCCAATAAAATTAAACTGTCAGTACACAAGCAGTAATGACATAAACATTCTAGGTAGGAACACAAAGTAATTGAAGAAAGAAAAGAGGGGGAAAAGAACAAGCCTATCAAGAGAAACTAGGTAAAATTTAATTGTTATATTAGAGATCCAGGTTAAACCAAAAAATGGATGAAGCGCACTAGTAATTGGAGGAGGAGGCTAATTTGAGGCATTCACTCTGACATCGACGAAGGCAGATGTCATTCCAGTGAGGAACTTGGTGCTGGTTGACACAAACTGTTCTCGCACAAGCATCAGCACATGCGTCCAGCTCAGAAACACCACAGACTGTGACGCAAGTGTCTGGAATCGGGTCCTTTGAGAGGCACCCACTTTCTTCAGCATTCTCTTCGAAGTACATACCCTCTCACACACAAAGATTTCATCAGAGGCCTTCTCCCTCCACGCACACTCTTTAGCCTTTGTTCCTCAGCACGTCTCCTCTTCACTCTAATAGCTTGTCCTGCAAGAATTGCAGGAACCGCAGCTCCCAACAAAGACCACCATAGCTCCACCATTTCTACGACAGTGCACAAGCTGACATTCTATCCCAAATTAAACCAAGACAAAGCACACGAAGAAAAATAATAGCAAACATCAGCTTTCTTCCTTTTTCCAATGATATTGACGGGAGAAGAATGGTGCTGCCGAGGAGCATGGATTGCATGCAGCCCAAGCATAAAACAATGCACTTTATCATTTCAACTTTCATCAAGAATTGAATTCAGAAGAATAACACTCGGTTAACTTCAGAGAACAACATAAAAGTTAGATGCATATCAATTCCGAAAAGGAAAGTCAAAATTCTCAGTATGATTTATTGCAATCATGGGAAATGGATCCATTTGATATAAAAGGTTGTACTGTGTCAAGAAAATGTTAATGCCATGCTGAAGTACATTGGCATACTCTTTGAATGGAGGACATTGAGGACCAGCATAGCATACACAATAATATTATGTATCTTTTACTTGGGTACTTGAATCCTTATACATTGAATAACGTACACACATCACATGTTGTCCAGGCTATTTACTAAAAAATCATCAGAATTACTTTTAACGGAGAAAAAATTGATCTATCACAGAGAGTTATGTCCGATTTCTCATCAAGGCTATGAAATCAGCAAGTTTCTTTCTTTACATTTTACACTTTATATTCAATCAATTACGCACAACATAGCAGAATGAACGCAAAGTTAAGTATGGACCATTTTCTGGTCATCAACTATGCTCATTTACTTAATTTAGGTAACAGATGTATGGCTAAATGTTCATGTGCTGATGTAGTAACTCAACAGTTTCTGAAAACCTCATATTTTGACACATTCTGGAGGTTATAGCATTAGGTTTGCACATGAGAATGGATATCAGAAACAAATAAATGATTCATCAAGGCAGCAGCAAATGTTCCATGATATGCAATGAGAGACAAATGTTTCAGTGCAGCAACTTGCAGCCGCACTGACAATGCACAACAAACATCTGAAAGCGAACAGAGGGAAGGTCAATGGACTCCTGCATGCTCTGTCAGTCTGAAAAACAATCCACCCTTAGTTACTACAGTTCTACATGAATGTGTATGGTCCCTAAAGATTTTTCCATCACTTCCCAAAGCCAGTACAAGGAACCTGGAGACACTCTGCCAGTGACTTACATCAAAAACTCACAACATAAAGAAACATAGGAAAAGGTGACAATAATGATATAGAATAAAGTTGGGAACAACAAAACTTAAACAACCAAAGAATCATATAATGGAAACAAACGACTGGAAATTTCCCACATAAAAGCCAGTGAAATGAATTACATATAGAAGGCACATCAGACCTCATGGCATCCAACTGCTGCATCAAGCAATTTTAAATCCTTTAAAAAGAAAAGCATAATGTGTGAGAGACAAAATTTTAACTATTTCTTAGTGAGTCATCTTTCAAAGCTGAGCAGGATTGCTTTCGGCTGTTCTTTCTTTCCCTTTTTCTTCATGAGGTCATGCAGAGGGTCAGAGCCCATCTTTGTGTTCTTGAGAAAGGGCAGATGCAGCCCGTTGGTAATAACTGATATGCGGAGGCCAACAGACCCGTATCCTTTGGGGAGCAAGGGAAGACATGCATAAGAGAAGATAAGTTCACGAATATTTTTACAACTAACCAAACAAAAGATGGGCATGTGACAAGTATGCATGTGCAATTAACTTCGGTAAATCAGTAATGTTTGCAGAGCATAAATATGGTATAGGATAAAGAGGAAAGTTGACAAGCTTCCCTTTCTCTCATGACCTGACTGATACCCATTTCAAGTCCCCACTTTTAGGCCAGTAACTGAATCGGGCTTAACAAGGCAGGAGTGGCAGCTGCCCCAGAGATTCTATTGGAAATGGGAAAATAGAAGTAAACTGTGGCTTTTTCAGAGTCAGGTTCGGTGCTAATGGTCAATAGGATGATTACCAGTGCACATTAGCCAGAACTTGGTAGTTAGCAAAGATTAAATTGAATGAAAGAGGTGAAAACATTTGCCCCTTTTCTACTTAATTCATACTTGGAAAGACCTAACTAAATAGGCTTCTCAGCCTACTTCATTATTTTGAACAAGACCGGCACCAAGATAGGAAACAACATGTCTGTCTATTCAAGTGACCCTATATCATACCAGATCCTTTCCATCCATCCTCTGTCTCTAGTACATGTTTAGGGGTGGGCGAGGTGTGAAGCAAAGGGAAAGAAAATCTTTCCTGCCCCAAGGCTCTGCACATTTGTTTAAAAGATCAATTAAAAGAAACTGAAAAGGTAGAACATAGTAGCACACAAACTAGTGATTCAATCAATTACTTGAATAAGTCCACTCACAATATGAGAACTCCTTACCTTCCTCACTATAAATCAAAAGAAAATATGGACCAAAGTGGCATGTTAAATGTCTGAACAAGTGTTGCAATCCCCTTGGGCATAGCACTCTCTTCCCCGAAGATGCCATTTAATAAACAAGTTGTTTGTGGAGTGATGATTCTGAATGGCAAAGAAAGAATGGGCCATCGGTTATTGCATCAAACACCTCTATTACTAGCAATTCTGATAAGAACTGAACACAGCTTGGTTCATTTGGTTCAAACCATTATTAAACAACCTACACTTAAGGGTCCAGTGAGAAAACCAAACTGACCAATCATGATGCTGAACTGAAATTTCTGGGCTTTCGGGGCAGTTGCTTTTTATTAATTTTGGGTTGCTCACTATTTGGGCATGGATTTTTGGTGTTCTCTTACAATTTTGGCCATGGGCTCATGGGGTTTTGCCTTTTGGGCACAGTTGACATATTGAAACGAATCTCCCTCAAAATTTGTCAATCAGTTAACAGATTTGTGATCTACTACCATGTTAGAAATGTTAATAAAAACAGCCAAGTTCATTCTCTAAAAACTTGTCCAGCATCCATTTTCTAAAATTTAATAACCCATACCGGTACATAACGCCAAATTCACACATTCAACAATAAAATTAATCATCCACATCATTTCCTAAAATTGTCTACTAGCAGCAGAAATTGTAGTCAAATTCACATATATTCGACGATGATATGAAATAATTAAAAAAAAGCACCAAGATTAGAGACTGATGATGCAACTCACAACATATATCTGATTGTGTCTTCTTCAAACTCATAACTCCCTCTTAAAAAATCTTATCAATCTTCTGAAGCACCTTTTTCTCTCTTTCACAGTTCCAGACTGCTATTTCTATTCTTTGGTCCAAAATTTCCACTTCTCTAATCCTTTCATCCTGAGAAGATGGGCTTATAAGTTCCGATAAATAAATGAAAGCAAATTTGCATCACATAATTAAATGGAATCATCTTCCTACGTCTACTTTTCTGATACTCATGCACCATAATCATCTCAGAAAAACCACAGTCATGCAATTGATGGAATAAATGAGAAGATGAGGTAAGTCTCTAAGCAATGCAGTCAGATCAGAATTCTCTAATGAAATAGAAAGCAAAAATATAAATATTAAGCTATTACATGCATCTTAATAATGCAGTCAGCCCAGCATTATCCATAACAGAAGCAGAGCTTTGTAGTGTTATCATGTACTCTTAGTTCCAGCTATTTCCGAGCTTTATGCAAACTACCTTAATCTATGCCCAACCATTCTTCACTTTTGTTCACCAAATGATACTTCTATATAATTCTATACTCAATTACACTGACAACTGGCAGAAACTACTAATTAGCCAGCATTGGTTGTACAGATCATATAAGAGTAGAAAGATACAATCAATAAAAATTGTCACACGAGACTTCATATGGAAATGGGCATCATAAGTTGCATTTAGAGACATCTGATTACATATATTCAATTAATTTGTGCCAATTAAAGATAGAGGATAACAAAGGAAGAAAATTTCTATTAAAAAAAAACCTTACACTGCACCGAGTCACTCCTTGACGCCATTGTAACTTAAGACAAAGAACTCCTAGAAAATAAAAAATAATAATAATAATGTAATAAGACAACAGCATATGAACTACATATATATGTTTATGCACTTCTAGCACAAAAAAATCAATCAATTATTCATCGATCCCAAGGAAAAAGTTTATTAATTTGAAATCGGCTATATCTTGAACAAAAATGTCAATTTCCAAGATATCCAAGGGAAGGACTTCATTATTGCTCTAATAGATGAGCAAAAATCATGGAAATTTCTCTGGCAAGAAAATAAAATTTACTAACATTCAGATGGCAACCTACCATAATAAACACCATATTGTACTCTGTAGATTTTGATGATCACAAAAACACTGATTCTAATTCATTTTAATATTTTCACAAAGCACATAGTGATATTCTTGTTAATGATCCAAGTATTGATTTATTTATATTTAATTTGAGGGTTTAATTTTTGTGTTAAGTGTGCAGCATAATAGGCCAAAGTCGCATTGGTAAGTACACATTACAAAGGCCAAGACTTGGACTGAACAGAGTTGAAGACTAATTGCAAACTGACAGTCAGTCGACCGAAACTTGATTATTAGTCGACCAAACTGAATAAAGAATCAATTGGTGAAGAAGGAGCCAATCGATTGTTGTACAAAACTTCTGATTTGTCAAGGCTCCGATCGAAGACAAAGATTCTAATTGGAGAAGAGGAGGTTTCCGATTGGTGAACAAGTAGGAAATTGGACGACCGATTTGGAGGAATCGGACGACCGATCAAGAGAGTGTGTCGACACACAAGAGTAGCATGTCGACACATAGGAGAACATGTCGAAAACAAAAGAGCAACATGTCGATCTTCAAAATCTAGTGAATAAATCGATGATCGACTTCTAAATTTTAGTCGACCGCTTTTCCCAGTAACTTGGGACTAGGGTCAGTGCAGAATCAGACAACTGATAATGAAAAATCAGACGACTGATTCGGGCGACGAAATTTCCTAATCTGATAGGACTCTTTTCTTGAGTGGGACTCTTGCCCTAGATTGCACAAGGACGATTCTCGAGAACTTCTAAGGGTCTTCCACTATAAATACAACTTGATTTCGAGATGTGGAAAGAAGTGAGCCACCTCCAAGAGATCATCTCATGCCCTAAATTTCAAGAGAGGATTGTGCTGCCCAAAAAGAGTCAACAGAAACTCTGCATCTGTAGAAGCTTGAAGAACGAGTCTTCATCATCTAGAAACCTTCTAGACATTTCAAGGAGTTGTTGTTCATCTAATAGGCATTGGACATGGAGCAGCATCCTGCAAGCTTTCGTTCTGAAACTTTCTACATCGGCCAATTTTGTACTATGACATCGTCGAGCTAAGACGATTATAGAGGCCGATTTTCTGTGACAGGGGGAATCTTTACTTCTGCGTTTAATTGTTGTTTCCCTTGTCAAAGTTTTCTTTTGTTCATAACTGAACCAGAACATCTTGTGTGTTGTGCTCCTGAGTGAGCAATTGTGTGTGTGGTGCAGGTTGTGCATTACACACTAGGTTGTCTCGTCCCTGAACATGAGGTAGGGTTGGTCTTATCCCCAAAAACAACGGTGTGTTTGTGGTGGTGTAACTTGTACCCAGGGAATAAGTTAGTGGAAATCCTCATAGGGGGTCGAACCAATCTAAAATCCTATGTACATTGTGTGGTTTGATCTTTCTCTTCTTCTACCTCCATTCTACGCACGTTAGGATAGTTGGTTTCTCTATTAAGAGTGTTTTTTTCCGCTGTGCATCTCACATGTTAAATTGCTTAATTAAGTTTAATCTGTTTTGTGTAAAAGAATTTTTATTTAGGCGATAACCAATTCACCCCTCTCCTCTTGGATGATCATCGTACATACGTGTCTTTCACACGAAAGTTCAAGAAGGTAGTTGTTTGCACATGATTTGGATCACCAAATCTGGCCAGAAAACAAAACTATGAATGTTCAGATTGCTAGTACTAGTTAGTAATCAGCCAACATATCCATTTTGATTTAGAAACTGCACAAATAGGAACCTAAGTTTGTGATTCCTGCAACTTACATGTCCTTATTTAGCAATCTGCCAATATATCTCATGGATGGAAGCAAGGTTAGTTGTACTGCCGGATTAGAGCGCACCAGAATCCTGTGGGACGGTACAGACCATACCGTACCACACCGGTTCAGAGACTCTGACCCAAATAAGGGAGAGGAAGCCAGCACCCCCTCCCACTGCAACAGTGCCCCCGTCACCCCTATGTAACCCTCCCTCTCCCTGCCCTCACCCCCTCCTACCATCTGCAGCACGACTGTCACCTTCCTCCAGTACACAACCACAAGCCCTCTCTCGCCCTCACCTGGTGCAGCAGTGCCCTTCAGCACCCATGCCGTCCACATCTACCGCCATAATGTCCAGTGAGGGCCAGGCCAAGGACAGGAGAATCCCCTACGAGAAGATGCAGCGGTGGGTGATGCCCCCCACAGGCATCTCCCACAACCCCCCGCCTCCGGCACTGTCTCGTCCTCATGCCCCGCACCGGCTGGTCCTGTCATCACTGCTGCTTGATCTGCTGGATTAGAGACTGCAGAAGAACGGGAAGAAGACATTTGAAGAAGAGAGAGAGAGAGAGTAGATGCGCGGGAAGAACCATAGAAATGTTGCGAAGAGAGGAATAGAGGTGTTGTGCTCATAGGCAGATCTAGCATATACTTAATAGGGTCCTGAGACTCCACTGAAATTTTAAAATCTTGTTAGTGAGTGTAAAAATTTTCATTAATTGGTTTGGTTAGAAATTTTTTTAAAGAGAGTGACTCCACTGGATTAGTAGAGTGACCTCACTAGATGAAATTATTGCGTCCACCACTGGACTTGTGCCGACCGTGCCTAAGATTGTAAAATATCAGGCACTGTACTGTATGGCCACACTGCACGAGTATAGTGCGGTATGGCCAATCCTGGATGGAATCATGGAGCTTGACATTCACAGTTCAGATGTAAAAACTTGTCATGCATAAATACTAAGCTTCCCATCAAGCAAAACTTTTCAAAAAGCATCCCAAGGCAGTTAAAAACTTGATTAAGCATCCCCTAGTTCTGAAATTACATAAGAATGTTTTCGTAAATTGCACCATCTTCATTATGCGAGGAAACAGAGATAATGAGAGGGAATAAAAACACACTAAGGTATCTAAACTCATGTAATCCGTGGTGTGGTGGTAAAAGCATTTCTGCTCGGTTTCAAATAATGCAAGAACACATGAAACTTGAAAAAGTGACAATATTGAAGGTGAATCATAGGCTGTGAAAATAGATAAGCAATTCACTTTTTAAAAAAGTAACAAAAATACAAAAATAAAATAAAAATATCCTTGTTAGAACTGGGATAAAAACGCTTCTGCTTTACTTTGATCACCAACAACTTCACCCACCCCTATTATGCATCGAATTGTCCTAGTCGTTCAGGTATACAAGAAGAGAAATATAGGACAGGCCGTAACCACAAAGGGTGATCTGGTTATCCAGCCAGGACAACTAATTGCAGACATAAACAGATAGATAGAAAAGAGAAAGAAGACACACACACACACTCTCTCTCTCTCTCTCACTCGTGGGGGTGCGTGTGCAGGGATCTCTGAGGCTTCCTGACACTTGCCGCCGCGCTGCCGTCGCCGTTCGCGCCGCCGTCCCCGCAGGGCCCGCACGCTACCTTCCGGGATCGGGAAGGGGAACACCGGGAGGAGAACGGGATTACGTTGGACCCTTCTATACCCTAAACCGGGAAGGGGAACACCGGGGCTAGATATGCCTGAAGCGCCCGCGAAGTACGCCGAGGCGCCCGGATTCGGAGCGCGAAATGGGCGGGCGGCCCAGGCGCACGCCCAGTCGCTGGGGCTTTTAACCCGAGTCTTCTACCGTTGGACTATTTCAATAAGGAGAAAAGTTTAATACACTTCAGTTTGTATTTTATATTTATATTTTTATTTTTTATTAAATAGATGTATTGTGTTCTTTCTTCATTGACTAATAAAAAAGATGAAATATAAGTATAAAGTATAAAACTCAAATAAATTAAATTTTTCTCTTCAATAAGAAACTTACCTAAGGCACATTTCTAAATGTTCTTAAAAATCAAGTGAATATATGAGTTGTAATGTTGATACTACTTGTAGATGTATCAATGTATTTTATTATTCTTCGACGTTAACCCAAAGTTTTTTATTTTCCCAATTAGTCTAGTGACACTGTCGGATCCCTGAGTCGTCCTCAAAAGCAAACCAACAGAAGAACAGCTAGGCAAAGTTGGCTTTTGTGTAAATATGGCTGAAAAATGGTCGACTCTGCACTCTTCCATCCGATTTATGTTAGTTCTAGGGTTTGCAATCAAGGAAATGTCGTGAAGGTTTGTTGTTAGTCTCCCTCAATCCTCTCATAATTAAGCATCGTTTGGGGTTTTTGTTGATCTTCACCTTGTCCTTGTCGTATGCAGTGTGGCTTTGAGAGTAGTTAGAGAGTCAACTGTGGGTGGAGTCATCATAATATGAGCCAGCACAACTTCTAACTATGCATTGACATGATATTATGGTGGTTGTTATTGTATGTGTAACATAGGTCGGCTCAGGCCGAGGTGACTGCTGAGGTACTCCTCGCAGAAGAATGAGCCGAGACAACAAAATCGATGACTCATGTCTGAGGCGTGGTTGGCCGACATGTGACGCTGGGTCCGAGCTCCCGATCTGATCTGCAAAGCCCGCTAAGAAGCCTCAGCGGGGAGACACTCGATGCTCTTGTCAATCGCTAGCCGAACAAATGGCCTAGCTTGTGGAATCGAACAACGTACATGTGCCTGTGGAGTGTCTGCCTCTTATATAGTGTTAAGACCCTTGTGTAATAGCTGGAGACCCGCCAATCTAGCCGAGGGTTTCGTGATTGACGCGGATCGTGGTTGTAACCAGTATGCCAGATCACCGAGATCGTGGTCTTAATGGTTGCAATTATGGGGCGCATAATCCTCGGACCTTACCTCATTTGTTACTGCACTGTCAGTCACGTCAGTCATGCTCTGGGACACTCGCGAGCATGCTAGGCTCCAGGTCGGCTACGTCTAAGCGAGAGAAAACGTCCAGGGTGAGCTGAAGAAGTTGGCCCGAGGTGTGAAAGGAGGTTGATCTTGCCTACCAGGGTCGTCGGATTAAAATGGCGCCAATGGTCTCCCTGCTCCATATAGGGACGTCAGCCTATACATTCAATAAGTCAGCGAGCCTGAGATTCAATCGACCTGCTGGGAACTCCCAGTATCACTGGCCCCCCAGGTTCACGTCGGACTGGAAAATGGGCCGAGTGAAGTTGTTTGACGAAGAAAAATGCGTGCCTTGCCACGTAACTGTGTCAGCCCACGTGGCCTGTTCCACGCCACACTGTCATGCTGTCAGCATTGGCCTGTCACTAGTCACATCGTGAAGCTGTCAACGCCAGTATGTACCGCACCATATTTTCAGGTCTCCTCGACTGCTATGCAGTGACGCCAACCGTCACGTTGCCTCCTCAACTCCCGCACGCCATCATGGTGCTCCTCGCCACCCGCGTGCCATCATGGCACTCCTCGCCACCCGGGCCGATCGGAATCCGAGGCAATGATCGGTGGCCAATCTAATAGCGCCCATGTCAAGATCTGAACCGCTATTGTCGTCCGTGATTTCCACCATTGGATCTAATCGCCCCCCCCCCCCCCGACACTATAAATAGTGTGGTATGTTGCCGAAAACCACCCTTACTCTCATGCGCGAGCATCCTTCAGACGACCAGCCAACATGCCGGGACCTTCGTGCTGACGTCCGAGCATTCGTCTCCTGTTCTCTGCTTCTTCCCTTCAAGGGTAAGCCATGAGCTCTACCTCGTATAGTTCTTCTTCTTCTCGTCTGGAGGTTCTCCTTCTGAAAATTCTTAGCTTCGTCCTCATCTGAAGCAACTCGCGCTCTGTCCTTCCGAGAGGATGACCGTTCCGGAAGCTTCTCGGCCTGACGTTCAGGCATCAGAGCGTGCCGAAGAGTCTTCCGTTCTTCAAGTCAATCCTGGGTCATATGTTCCTAGGAAGCCGTCATCCCACACGTCGTGCTCTCGTCGGCTAGTAGACAACATTGCCGATGCCCGGTGTGAGATCGACTCTGAGACCTTCCAATGGATGAAGAACCATCCAGGTCTCATCCTTCTCGAGCACTCTACCATCTATTCAAACAAACAACTCCGAGCCACATATTCCATGGAGGCAAAGCAGGCTTCTGTCTACCTGTAACGGTCCTCGTCGTTCCAAACTGTTAACCTAATAACGAGCCTGACCCGACTCCGCCTCCCGTGAACGAGCTGAAGCCTCGCAAGGGATACCATTTACAAGTTCGTGGAAATATAAAGGAAAAGGCTCAAAATATATAAGATACCATCTCACAAATATTTACATGAAATATACATAGCTTTTTTTCTCAACTGTAGCCAAACACAAGTACAACAACGATCTGGGGCATACCCCGAGGTGTACAAAGAAAGAGAATTACACTGCTGGTGGAGCAGACCCAGCTCCACTACGGTGCGGCTCCGAACTAGAAGAGGGACGAGAAGCCTCTTGCTCTCCCTTACCTGAAAGAAGAGGGGTGAGTGTAAGGCCCTCAAATTTGTTCTTTATTTAAACATTGTCATATGGTAGTTAGATGCTTGTGTATATAGCAGTGTCTATATATGTATATGTATTATTTCTGTACATATTGTATTAAATAATGTTGAACATATGCATATATGTGTTTATTTTGTACAAGTTACTTTTATTTACATTGTACATATGGTGTTTAGATTATACATTACATTGCATATATATATATGTATATAGTGTATGTATGTTTGGGCATTTCTGTGTTCTCGCCGAGAGGCAATTGATGTCAACATGAGTGGACATTTACAAGGGAGTCGAAGTCCAGATCGATGGACGCCAATTCCCAGTAAACGGCAAGAATGTGGACGTCTATTTCCCCAGAATTTGTGCGGTTTCAGATCTAGAAACGGCTGCATTTCTTCTGGTTCCTGTTTTGGAAACTTACTTCCAACGGTAGGATTCCTACCCTAACTCGTACCCGACCCCTTAGGTCTATAAATCACCCTATTCGGCCGGATTAAGTCTTTTGGCTCTTGAGAAACCCTAGAGTTCCTGTGCGAAAAACCAATCTTTGGCGGCTTGAATCTGGTGTTGTGGTGTGTTTCTTGGCGATCTACATCGACTGGGAGAGACTTTAGACATTGGTAAGGCTTCGTCGACCCCGGTGTGCAGTCTACATCGACACAAAGACCGGATCGGGAGGAGATTTAGGCACCCTCTTGGCTTGGCCGAGGAGGGCATCTTCAGCAATTTGATCCGAATTGACAATTTTTTGAGGCAAGTAACCTATGGATATCAACCTACTCATGTCAGCTAGGTCCTAGGAATTTTTCGGATTTATTTCGTGCCATGGAATGCCCATTCACCATGTCTTTGTGCGTACAGTCTGCATTTCTGCAGACAGGAACTTTGGCCAGCTTGCTGCCGTTAAGATCCGGGTGGCGACAACATCCTATGCCATTAACCCATGTTGGCGGCAGCATCTGTGCGCCAAGTTCTTCAAGTCTTCAGAAATGTGATTTTGATCTATAACTTGTGATTTCCGGATTTGGGTGGTCTATACATGCTATGAGAATTATGTTTAGTCGTATAGTCAGTGGGTTATGCCATGGGGATGGATCGAATTTCTGTAAATTGTATTATTTATTTAAAATTTCTGTGATCAAGCAAGAGCATGATATGATCAAGAAAATTTCTGAATAATTAGTTCATTGCATGTCAAGGTTTCATAATTTTTCCATGTTCATATTATGACAAATTTCAGATTTGAAACTATTAACCATGACTGCCGTACTGTGTACCATGTGTAAATGGAATTGTTGATAAATATGATTGATAATGTTTTAATTGTTATAATTAGTTTACAAATCCAAAAAATCTAGAAAAATTGAGTATGTGACATATTATCTGTTTAGAACTTGATAAAAATCTCGCATTGTTCTGATAATAGTAGGTACTATACTAATTTATAAGAGAAAATGATCATATTAAGCATGTTAAATTTGATTATGTATAATTCAGTAGTTAGCAGCATGATTAGGATTGTATTATGATCTAATTAATACTGTGAAACAGTAACATTAGGTTGGATAAATTGAAGCTTGTGTAGTTACTTAAAAGTGTATGTAAATATATAAAAGTGCATGTGAAAATGTGACAATGTTATAGAATGATAATGTGTAACTGTGCCGTTAGTGACACTGCTACCATAGAGGGCTGTGTGGAACTGTACGTAGTAAAGTCCCTAGGGAAGGTTCAATGCATGTGATATCCTATAAGCATTAGGATGAATCTTGGAGGTGGACAAGTACCACTGGTTAGGGTGGAGAGTGCTTCTCCCGGTTCTGCACAGTTAACCAAGATCTATCACTGTGTTGCCTAGGTGATGGGTATGTGTATGTGTATGTGTGTCCTTCTAGTGGTGGTTTGGACTATGTGTCACGACAACTAAGTGTAAATTTTGAACATGTGATATGATCATGTGAATTGTGCAATGTGAAATATGAGCATGTGAAATTGTTAAGTAAATGTGTTAGCATATGAATAAGTGTAAACCCAGTGATTATGTTCAAATCATGTCAAAACAGCAAGCAAAATGTGTGTATAATTGTGATAAATGCATGGGAAAATGATTAGAATTCATGCTAGGTATGCTATTTACCATATTCATAATTCCATGCTATAATTATGTTAAATTGCGAAATGAATCAAATGAGACTTGGACTTTTGAATAATGTTGGTACAAAGTGTAGAAAGCATGCTATAGGTTTTATATTTAGTTGGTTAAGTAATATGAAGCATGTACCATGTTTATCTGTAATTGCTTTGAAAACTAGCAGTGTAGGTGATATGTGTATGGTTGTGTCCTTAGATTGCTTGCTGGGTCTATTTAGACTCATACTTGCTTCGGCGTACATGTGTGACAGGTGTCTCCACTCTGAGGAGGAGTTAGGAGCGACTCCGAGAGGGAGGAGTAGCTAATTGTTGTGAAGATTTCTATATTGTACTTCATTTCCATAAGTATGTAATCAATAAATGATGTATTTCATTTGGACAATGTAAATTATGTTGGAGTTGTAATAATGTGGGCATATGTATTTCTCTTATGCTATGGAATGTGGATGTAATGATGATGATGGAATAAGATTGAATATTTACTTGTTCCGCTGTATTATTTCAATATTTGTGTACATCTCAATCTAATGTGTAGTGTTGGGTAAATGTCTCACTGTGACGGTGTTCTTTGTACCGACGTGGATTAGTATAATCATACTGGTATAAGGAGGGTCATATGCCCAGCTAACAAGCCCAGAGGGGGGGGAATGGGATTCTTAAATTTTGAATAGTGTTAAAACCTGTTACAAGAACGTTCAACAAAAAACACTACGTCGATTGTTAGTGTTAGAAATAAAGAAGACAACGAACACATGCATGCAATCACACACAATGGAATTTTTATCCTGGTTCGGACCTCCTATCCCAGGAGTCCTACGTCTAGTCCCCGAGCAACAACTCAGGATTCCACTACCCAAGGGTACAGTCCCCTCAAGGATAATACACATACCATCCAGCAGCAGCGGCCTTCTCTTCACAGCCGAAGAGGTATACAACACTTGATACACAGGTTCCTTCAACACGAAGGGAATACACACCACCTGCTTCCAACAGGTCTTCTCTTCACAACCTGAAGAGGAACTTCATAAGAATGTGAAAGAGGCTGATTTCCCCTAGACCTGGCTTACAACAGATACCAGATCTGAGGCAGAGACTGAGAGAGAAAGATCTACAATGCCAAAGTCTCTCATAACTCAATGGCTCTCCCAAGTTTAAGATCAAGAAGAATGGAGAGAAAGAGCTACAGATGATTGGAATGAAAACAAGAAGCTCTTTCGCTAAGACTCTATGACTTCAGGGAATTTCGTTGAGATTGTTGAACACTTCAAAGTTGTTCTTACGAAGAGTCTTGAGTCTTGAATAAATATCTTCTTTTGCTAAAATAGCCGTTGAAGAGTCCGTTGCCTCTAAGCTTTGTGTACGTTAGACTGTATGGAATAGGTGAACTTCCAGTCAAGGTACTTTCGTTCCATGCACGCAAAGAGAAGATTCATCTTGATATCTTCAGTCTCTATTTTGTCCAACGTTGTATGAGGTTGTGTTGTCAGAGACCTGCACACATTAAATGCTAATCATAGATAGTTGTGCTATCTCTGGTGTCAGTCAACGTTAGAATTCATGTAGTAAGACTATTCACCAAAATAGAAATGTCATTCTGCTTTCTGAAAAGTGTTTCTTATAGGAGCATGGGAATAGAAAGCAAGTGTGTAGATGATGTGAAGAGTCATAATAATGCAAGGATACTAGAGATATGTGTGGGAATACTTTGACTTTCATGATATTTGAAAATATGTATGAAGTCATGAAGTTGTTGTGATAATGAAACAGTTGTTCAACTTATGAAATCGTTGTGTGAACAAGCAAGTCGGTGTTTATGTAAATCATTATTCACCATAAAAAAATCGATGTGAATACAAGTCGTTATACAGATATAAGCAAGTCGTTATAAGCAAATCGTTGTTTCACACATAAGCAAATCGTTGCAGGTATCGAATCATTGTTTTACTTATCGAATCAATGCAGTCATCAGATCATTGTTTGCTTTATCGAATCGTTACACTGACTAAGTCGTTATTGTGACTTATTGAATCGTTACAGCAACCAAATCGTTGTGTAACTCATCGAGTCGTTATAGTGACCAAATTGTTATGTAACTTATTGAATCGTTGTGGTGACCAAGTCGATGTGAGACTTATCAAATCGTTACGGCGACCAAGTCGATGTGAGACTTATCAAATGTTACGACGACCAAGTCGTTATGTAACTTATCAAATCGATGTGAAAGCAAATCGTTGTGAGGCCAAATCGTTATTTACTTAACAAAGCGTTGTGAGAGCAAATCGTTGTTCTCACTTAACAAATCGTTGTAAGAGCAAATCATTTTTCTTATAACAAATCGTTGTGAGACCAATCGTTGTTCTCACTAACAAATCGTTGTGAGACCAAAATCATTGTTCTCACAAATCATTGTAAGAGCAAATCGTTGTTCTTACTTAACAAATCGTTGTGAGAGCAAATCGTTGTTCTCACTTAACAAATCGTTGTGAGAGCAAATCGTTATAAAACTGAAATCGATATGATACTTATGAAATCGTTATGCTCTGCAATGACTTATGAAATCGTTATGCTATACAATCGTTAACACAACTTATGAAATCTTTGTGAGACTGAAATCGATAAAGGTATAGAAATCGTTATGATTCTAATGAAGTGGGATATGAAACTTAGGAAGTCGATGTGTACTTAGAAAATTACACTTAACCTTTCATACCATTCTAGGTGCTTGTTTTAATCCATACAAGGCTTTATGCAACTTAAAAGTATGATTTGGAAAATCGATATCATCAAAACCAGGAGGTTGTTCTACATAGACTTCCTCCTCTATATAAACCATTTAGAAATGCGGATTTACATCCATTTGAAAAGGTTTTAAATCCAATGCAGATGCATAAGCAAGTAAAATCTAATGCCTCTAGTCTAGCCACTGGTGCATAGTTTCATCGAAATCTATGCCTTCCTCTGGGAGTAGCCTTGAGCTACCAGTCTGGCCTTGTTTCTAGTGATCAGACCAGCTTCATCCAATTTGTTCCTGAACACCCATTTGGTGCCGATCATGGATGATCTGATGGTCTCAGAACAAGGGACCACACTGGTTTCTCTTGAACTGATTAAGTTCATCTTGCATGGCTAATATCAAAGATTCATCAGACAGGCTTCATTGACTGTCTTAGGCTCTATTTGAGATACAAAAGCTAAATAATCACAGGGAATTACATTACCTCTGGTTTACCCTAACCAATGGATCTCTAATAATGTTATCCAACAGGTGATCTTCTTGTATCTCCATTCTTTGGAAGATCATCATGTGATATATATTTTGTTGTAGTTCTTCCGAAGGTGGATCTTCCTTGTCCTTGACAGATGTATCTTTAATTTTTGGACAAATCTTCTGCATCACCAATATCACTATCTACTTCCTTTCTCAAGAAGGGTTAGTTTCATCAAAAATAACATGTACTGTTTGCTCAATTAATAAACTTTGCTTATTAAATACTCTATATATTTGGGTTTAGAAGCATATCCATAAATATACCTTCATCGGATTGGAGTCTAGCTTACCAATAAACCTTTTGCCGTTATTGTGGATGAAGCATGGACATCCGAAGGTTCTGAAGTAATGATCTTTGGCCTTTTCTGCTTGAATAACTCATAAGCTGTTCTTCAGGATGGGCTGATCATCACTCTATTGATAATGTAACATGTTGTGTTAATTGCTTCAGCCTAGAAATACCTTGGAAGGTTGTACTCTGACAACATTGTTCTGGCCATGTCAATAAAGTTCTATTCTTTCTCTCAGCAATTCTATTTTGCTGTGGTGTCCTTGGTGCTGAGAAATTGTGCTCTATCCTTGATCATCACAGAACTCTACAAATCTTTCATTTTGAAACTCTCCCATGATCCGATGAATACTGACAATGATGTACTCTTATCTTTCTTACTGAAGCTAACAAAAACTATCAAATATGTCATCTTTGTGTTCCAAGAATGATACCCATATGAATCTTGAATAGTCATCCACTATTACGAATCCAAAGTTCTGTAGCACCCCGGAAATTTAATATATAAAGAAATCAAATTTAATAAAAGTGTTGGAGGGACTTCCAACATTATATATTAATGACCCAATATCATAAGTGGGTCAATGGACATCAATTGGCCCAATAATCAAATAAAGCTAGAGAATGTATGGAAATTCGTAACTCTAAATAGGCTAAAATTGGAAAGAGGCAATTGGAGTTGAATTGGGATGCAATCATGCATTCTTGGCAACCCAAATTCGTGCCTATCTATGGTGGAAGGTTTCCTAAAGCCTCACACATCTAAGGGAGGAAGGAATCCTCAAAAGATAGGAAACTGCCCTGTCAAACCGCAGCTTAGCTTCCTAGTTATAATAGGACTCCTAAAACACCATGGTTGCTTAAATACTCTCACCACAAAACCTAAGAACGAGTTTTAGAACTTGCGGGGGCGTGTGGAGATGTTCTTGGTGGCTGGGGAGCAGGAGATCATCACACCAAGTCGTTTCTTCCCCTGTTTCGTCTGCTGCGACCTGCACAGACCATCATCTTGAAGTCGACAAAGGTAGGTCAAACCTAAACCAAACCTTGCAAGGCTTATACCCTGGAAAAGAGGGTCAAGGCTACGTTCTAACCCAAGTGGAATCTCAAATTCCATGCAGTATACACGGAGCAGTAAGCGTTTTCCTCCGAGTGTCTGAACTCGGGTTTCTAGAAAAACAAGACTTCTCAAACCCAGAAGGTAGGTTTCTCGGGCAAACCTTAATATATCCTATACCAATATGTAGAGCATCAAGTTAACTTCGTTTCCCACTGGTTTCATCGAATTCTAATGAGTATATGTTGAGTTATAAGTGTTTTCCGAAGTCGCGCACTGTTAGGGTTTTCCCGTTCTTCTTATTATGCACATGATTCGAGACTGAATTTGACTAAACTTCCTTCACAAACGTTTTCCTAGTGGGAGTCATGATCATCTTTTATGTTGGGACATTTTGTCCAAAAGTCATTGTTAGAGAGAGTTAAAGGCGTGGGAATAGAGTCACTGCATGATACTGGGATTTCGGGCTACACTTGACTTTTGTTCTTCATCTATTTTCCTGGGATTCGAGACGGAATTTGATCAAACCCCCAACATAAAAGTTCTTCTACTAGTTGTCCCCGTCATCTTTCGTGTTGAACGTTTTGTCTAAATGTCATTAGTTAGAGAGTTATAAGATGGGTAAGTGAATCGCTGCATGAGACATGTTTTCGGGTCATACTTGACCATATGTTTTGTTCTGGAGGGCAGCTAGTGTCGACACTACCTCATCTAGTGTCGACACACTGTCCCAAAGCAGCCCAGAAAGTGTTCTGGGAAGCTCTCTAGTGTCGACACTACCTGTCTCTAGTGTCGACACACTGTCCCAAGGCAGTCCAGAGAGTGTTCTGGGAAACCCTCTAGTGTCGACACTACCTCATCTAGTGTCGACACTCTGTCCCAACAGCCCAGAAGGTGTTCTGGGAAAGTCATCTAGGTGTCGACACTGCCTCATCTAGTGTCGACACACTGTCCCAGTTTTACCCAAGAGTTTGGGAAACTGATCTGTGTCGACACTACCCCATCTAGTGTCGACACACTGTCCCATGTTTTCCAGAAGGTCTTCTGGAACCTGTCTCTAGTGTCGACACTACTTGAACTAGTGTCGACACTACCTGACCAGTTTGTCATGTTTCTGCTTTGTGTTTGAAGCATGGTGTCGACACCAGCATGGATTGTGTCGACACTACCTTTACAAGATATTGCATATTTTGGTCCTGTTCATTACAAAATGTCTATTTAATGGCTTAAAAGTGTTTAACCCACTAAAAAATCCTTAATTACATGAATACTATTCTAATTGCTTTCTTAATGACATGATCATATATGAAACTTGTGATTTACTCTTGTTACCATTCTAGCTTGCTTAAGTGATAAATTTATCTTAAAATCTTATAAACCCATTGTAGCTAAATGCATTGTTCATTGCATGCCATCATGTTAAGTGTTTTTCCGAGAGTTGAGACTGACGGATTGTGAATTTACACATGGGCATTTCTACACACTTATAATCTAGGGCGTGCACTTCTTTATTTCTTGTCTCGTGAGTGGGAATTGCCATCTAGACTAAAGCTATTAATGTAAAGATTGAACTAAATTGTAAATCTTATCATTCAGCTGCCGAATTTATCTCTTGACTATTGTCCTCATGGAATCATGTTCAATTTATTTATTTTTCATCCATCATCATGAACATGACATTACACATGCTTATTTTTGAAACTCTCATTGGCAATTATTAATGACTGTGGATATCTACATTTAAAATTTTACATGAGATGGCTGACAGGGCACGGAGTGTGTCCAAGGGCTCCAGTCTAGCCCAATGACGGCGAGTCATAAATATACTGTTACCATGGGGTATAATGATTACTGGCGTTGCAGCGCGCTGGGAGTACTTCTTGCTTGTTGAATGTTAGATACATAACCACATACACGTGTCCTGGTGTACATTCTTGATGGATCTTTTCTTGGTGTACATTGGTGTCTATGTGCCTGATTAGTGTTACTTGATCGTGCTTGGCAATCTTGCTTGCTTACTGCGTGATATGGCCATCTGCATTTATTGCAACTAGTGATATCTTGCTTTCTTGAAAACTATTGACATCAAGTGAAATCTTGCGTGCTTGTGCAAAGTGATCTATTGCTAGTTCTTTCTTGGCATCTTGTTCAAAAATCTATTCTATCTTGTTTCACTCTACAACTTGTTTTATATATCATGTTTTAATGAGTTTTGTTCGTACTGCATATCATTCCTCGTACTTGCCTGTTCTAAAATGTTAATCACTTATCATTGCGCACATCGAGATATAAATCCTACTGGGCTAGTTTGCTCATCCCTACTTTTACCCAATCTAGGTGACTATGAAGTCAAGCGGAAGAGCAAGTCGAGGATGGGAATGCGTCCGAGTGAAGAGCGTTCCAAACGAGTTATACTATAGTAGTTTATTGTGAGTGTTAGAACAATGTAGTAGGAAGTGAGGGTATTATGTACTTTTGCTTTAAATGAGTTTAGTCATGTATAGTATCTGAGACAAATATGAGATTTGAATACAAATATATTGAGTTCAACATTTGGGCCCTATTATGATGTTGTGTGATACACATTTAGGGCGTGCTAGCTAGAGGCTTATTTGTCGACTGTCCACGTCTCGAAATATCGACTCGAATTATTCGAACTAATATCCACGCGTAATTCTCGGGACGTGACAGTTTAGTGGTATCAGAGCCTAGGAATACCAAATAGGATATGTCTCAGGAATAGGAGATACCTATGGAACCTAGGTCATGGAAATTAAATATAATACCTGGTGAGAATGGGTAGAGACTGGGAATATGTCAGAAGGAAATAAAACACCCCTACCCATTGACTCTTATAATGTATCTAGAGACATTAATTAGTTTCCATCCTTTTCTCAGGAACCTCATAACTCTCTCACTCAACTGCAATGGCTCGTAACCAATGGCAGCGATGCAGGAAACTGTGGCTGGATTGACTCAGGCATTACAAAATGTAGTTCAGGCTGGAAATCAGGCTGGAGCTGCAAGGAATGCAGCGGTGATCTGCACCGGAATTTTAGGAGTTTAAACCCTCATTGTTTCTCTGGATCCCCTGATCCGGACGAGGCAGAGAATTGGCAAGAGGAGATGGAAAGGATTTTCCAGGTGATGCAATGCACTAATAGAGAGAAAGTAGTACTGGCCACTTTCAAATTTACTAAAGATGCCCGAGCTTGGTGGAAGGCCACTTCGGCCCATCTGCCTAATATAGCTGAACTAGAGTGGGCCGGATTCCTGGAGATATTCCGGAGAAATATTTCTCTGAGAGGAGAAGGAGAAGAAGGCAGCAGAGTTTGCTGCACTAAAACAAAAGAGCATGTCTGTGCTGACTGAGTATGAAGCTCAGTTTGCTCGTCTGGCAGTGTATGCCCCACATCTTGTGGGCACGAAAGGCTGAAGCCAACCGTTTCATGGATGGACTCAGGCCCATGTTCATTGAAAGGCTCGGACCACACAACATTCAAACTTACACTGAGATGGTCCAAGGAGCTCAGCTAGTGGAGGACACCATGGCCAAAGTAGAGGGCATGAGGGGCAAGGACAACTCTAAGCCGGTCTTTGTCAAGAAGGGAGCACCTAACATTGTTCCAACGTTTCGTAGCAACAATAACAACTTTAACAGCAACAACAAGAGGCCAATTTCTGGAAGAGATGCTGCGGGGAGATAAAAGAGTCAAAGTGGAAGGTAGGCAGTCTCGTCTGAAAACTGCAAGTTTTGTGATAAACCAGGACACCGAGTGAGGAATGCTGGAAGAAGCTCGGGGCATGCTTGAGATGTGGTGGTCGTGACCACCATATTCCAGATTGTCCTATGCTGAAGGACCAGCCCGGGAGAGCTCAGAATGCACCACGGCGTCAGGGACGCCTTAATGTTGTCATATAAGCTGACCTACCCGAGGAAGGGGGTATGGTGGAAGGTACCATTTCCATACACTCTCAACCTGCATTTGTACTTATCGATACGGGAGCTGCATTTTTTATTTCCACCACATTTGCTGCTACTTTACCTGTCAAACCTGTACCCTTGAAATCCAAGATCATTGTAGCCTCTCCACTAGGCTCAGAATCTGAACTCACTCACTACTTGCCAAAGTGTGAAACCATAATTGGAGGACACAATCTCCCTGCAGACCTTATCTGTTTAGACATGAAGGGTTATGATGCCATCTGGGTGTCGATTGGCTAATTAAATATGATGCCGATGTAAACTGTCGCCATAGGAGGGTCACTTTAAAGATCAAACCTTCCAACTCTATCACTACTTGGCACCCGTTATCACAAACACCCTATCTTGATATCCTCCTTGAAGGCTTCTAAGCTGATCAACCAGGTTGTGATGCTTTCCTAGTTTCCGTCTTGGCTACTGAAAAGAGGAAACCGACCTTAGAAGACATTCCAATAGCCGGGAATATCCTGATGTATTCCTGAGGAATTTCCTGGTATACCACCTGAGCGGGAGGTAAATTTCACCATTGAGTACTCCCTGGGGCAGCCCCTGTTTCAAAGGCCCCGTATCGCATGTCCCCTGTTGAATTGCAGGAGTTGAAGAGACAGATCCAAGAACTGCTAGATCAAGGTTTTATCAGGCCTAGTACATCCCCGTGGGGAGCGCCAGTACTATTCGTCAGAAAGAAGGACGGATCAATGAGGCTTTGTATTGACTACCGCCAGTTGAACCAGTTGACAATAAGAACAAGTATCCCTACCCCGCATCGATGAACTGTTGATCAGATCTCTGGCGCACAATATTTCTCTAAGATAGATCTAAGATCTGCTACCATCAACTAAGAATAAAGAAGAGGATATTCACAAGTCGGCATTCCGGAGTAGTATGGTCACTATGAGTTCGTGGTCATGCCGTTCGGATTAACCAATGCTCTCCAGCGGCTTTCATGCAACTTATGAACAATATTTATAGGCCCTACTTGGACCAGTTCATAGTGGGTTCATTGATGACATCCTTATTTACTCCAAATCCAAAGAAGAACATGAGGAACACTTGAAGGTTGCTCTGCAAGTGCTCAGAGATAACCAACTCTATGCTAAACTTAGTAAGTGTGAATTCTGGATGGAGGAAGTATCTTTCCTTGGTCACATCATATCCAAGGAGGGAATCTCTATAGATCCATCCAAGGTGGAGGCGGTAAAGAATTGGGAAAGGCCGACAACTGTGTCGGAGATTAGAAGCTTTCTGGGGTTAGCGGTTATTATCGTCGCTTCATTAAAGATTTCAAAGATAACTGTACCCATGACCAGGCTACCAGGAAGGAGAATCCATTCGCATGGACTGATGAATGTGAAGAAAGATTCAGGGCATTGAAAGAACACCTTACCGCAGCACCCGTACTAACCTTGCCAACTGCCGGGGGTAGTTTGAAGTATACACCGATGCATCCGGGATCGGCCTTGGCTGTGTGCTGATGCAAGAAGGGAAGGAAGTTATATGCTACGCTTCCAGACAATTGAAGAAGCACGAGGATGAAGGATCGAGGAAAATGTGTGGATAAGATCTAGAAGGGGGGGAGATAGATCTATGCCACTTTATCGGAAGCAGTTAAGTAATTTAAAAATACTTTTAAATCAGAGGCAATTTTATCAGTGAAAAACACAGATCTGATGAATATTAAGTGAGTTGATAAAATAGATGTGAAAGCCAGTTGATAAGTGAATCTTAAGCAATCCTATGCAAGCATCTAACGGATGATAGAATCAAACCACAAATAGACAAGTGCACAGAGATTTTAGGTGGTTCCGAAATCACCCATGTGATTCCTACATCCACCTCTCACACCCAGTGAGGATTCACTAAACAAACCGGGTAACACACCCACTGGAGCCAGACAACTCCAACACCGAGTTTACAACTCACACAACTCTAGAGTAAGACTACTCTAGATCCCTGAGCAAGACTGCTCAACAAACACTTGAGTTCGACAACTCAAACTGAGCACATGGCTCACAAACGACTTTGCTAGACACCAACACAAGACATAGCTTCTAGCAGCAGATCATGTCGAACATGAGAACATTCATGAGAATTATGCAGAAGCACTTGCACAATCTCAAAATGTCTCAGAAGAACAGAAGTACAGTAAGAATTGTATGAAAAGACTTTGTTCAATTGTACTCCCTTGTAGAAGCTCAGATTGGGAAGAGGCTTGGATCTTGAAGTCCCAAACGATGCTCTGCACTTTTGAACTGGGATCTTCCTTGAAATCTTCTCCAACGATGCTTCTACTTGATCTGCTTCCTTGAGGCGCTTCAATTGCTTCTTCAAGGATCACACTCCATTCTCACACTTGATTTGATGAGAATTGGTCTTAGAAGACACCAGGAGAGCAGAGGAGGGAGATGAACTCTTCTCGCCGCCAAAGGAAACTTTTCGGGAGGCTCCAAGAGTTCGTTGGGTCTCTTGATGTGATGGATGGCCAATTGGGGCTTTTTATACCCAAAATATTCCAAAGGTACAAGGGCACACGATCCTAGGTTGATACACCATCGCCCTAGGATGACACGTGGCAATCATCCATTTTAAGTTGCAATCTTTCCGTAGTGTGTCGACTGCCCTGGGGTGGTGTCGACCTCCTGTCCCATTCTGGAAACAGGCTTTCTGGGAACGAGGTCCAGTGTCGACCTGCCCTCATCCTGCGTCGACCTGAGTAGACTAAATCCTGGAATTTGCGACTCGTGTCGACCTGCTTTTTGACTCGTGTCGACACAGTCTCAGCATTTCTTCAGCTTTTTGCCTTGGGGTCTGAGGTGTTGTGTCGACACCATTGTGGGGGTGTCGACACACTTTTGCAAAAAGTATTTGTACCTGAAAATTAAACACATATATCATTAGTAAAAATATTTTATTATGAGTACAAATGATAAGTGTTCTTTGAAACATGTTTTTGAATATAAATAACAGGTAAGGTGTGTGTTTATCATGTTTCAATTAGTTTGCATTAAAATCACATTTGTCATCATCAAAATAAGAGGGGAAATGATATGAAATTACACTCAACCCAACAATCTCCCCTTTTTGATGATGGCAACATTAAATCCATATGACAATGAGGTTTGATGAGATGTGATTTAAGCAATTTTTGGTTATTCAAAGTCCTTATTTTTCTTTTTGTTCATGCTTGTCAAAGACCTTTAAATATATCTCAGTCACAATTGATAGTGTTTACTAGTGAAGTACAATGTTACTTGAAGTAAGTTAGTTGCATAAAAGAGGTCAAGCAACTTGACAAGCATCATACATTCACATTCACATAACAATTTTCAATCACATTGAAGACACAAATGACGAAGTTCATTCAAGCTAAGCAAAAAATCATTCATTTCATTCAAGAGTAAGCATTACAATCTTTCCAAAACATTACAATCATTTCTTGTTCTCTTTCTTTCTTCTCCCCCTTTGACATCATCAAAAAAAATTACATTATGTAGAGGTGGAGGAGGAGGAGGAATGGGAAGTAAGATTGTCTCAATGTCTGACAATCTTTTCTCCATGAAGTCAAGCTGGACTTCATTTGATCTGAATGGTTGTGAGTCTTGTATGCAAGTAATGTTCCATTCTGTCTGAGTTTTCTATCAAAGTAGCTTGAATTCTGTCTAGATCAGCTGATATGGGTTGTGAAGAGGAAGATGATCCAGCTGACCAACCAGGCCTTTGCATGATTTGAATTCCATTTTCAAATCAGTGATCTGTTGTCAATGTGAGCATTGAAATTCCTCATGCTCTCCAAATCATCCACTAGATGTGCAAAGAAAGTCTTGTGCTGGTGATTCATGTAGTGTCTGCTTGGTGTTGAAGACATCAGCTTGAGAGTTTGCTAAAATCCCCGTAAGAACTTTCTCCAGTTTGTCTTGATGTTCTTTGAGCTGAACTGAAGCATCTGCCAGTGTACTAATTAATCTATTGAATCTTTGAGCTGCATAGTCTGAGGCAGCTTTTTGCTCTATGAACTTGGCAGACACAGTGTTCTCCATCTTTGAATCCTCAACTCAAAGTTGTGACATGGTTTGAATAGAGGGTTCAAGGTTTCAAATTTATCATTTAAAAAGGAGAACAACTCTGGTGGAACAGAAGGTCCACCAGAGGATGTGGATGCTTGAAATGTGGGTTGTGGAGAGACATGTGGAATGTCAAATTCAGTGTGCATGGAGGAGGGTTGAAACTGAGGTGAGAGTGGGGCATGAAATGGCATATCACCTTCAGTTGATGCTTGAGGCTGATCCTCATTCAAAGGAGGCTGATCCTCTTGACCTTGGGGCTGGTCCCTTGAGCTTGAGGCTGTTCCTCTTGACCCTGGGGCTGGTCCCCTTGACCTTGAGGCTGTTCCTCTTGACCCTGGGGCTGGTCCCCTTGACCTTGAGGCTGTTCCTCTTGGACATGAGGCTGGTGCTCCTGAGCTTGAGAGGCCTCAACTACAACTGGCCCTCTCCTAACTTGATTACCCTCCAGTCTGAATCCCATGAATTCTGAATATTCTTGAAGCGATAGATGTTGGACTTAGGGATAGACTGGGATTTCTCATTGTCCAAAGGCACACCAAAGTGCTGGAACACTGAAGTCAGGTGTGCAGCATATGGAAGAGATCTCTTGAGGTCTTTCCTGGTTGTTTCAGATATAATCTGATACATTATTACATGGAGATTGATTTTGATGTCCTTTGCCATGCAATAGAGAATGAATCTCTGTATATCTGTGAGCCTGTCCCTTCCACCACCTTGAGGGGTAATGATTGTGGTCAACATATGGTGGATAATCCTCAACACAGGGGGAAATGTGTTTGTGTTGAATTTGGTGACAAAGGTTTGTCTGGAATCAGATTTATCAGCAGGTAAGCCTGTCATGATGGTATAAGCTTCATGAAGATCAAATTCAAAACTATGATAATCTGCCCCTTCATTTGAATGTGAAACAGGGTGACTGCTAAGTCTGTAGGCAGATGTATGTCTATTCCTTGAACCTTTGACTTATACCCACCTTGTGCATTTCAAATTCTTGTAGATTCCCGAACAAGTCTTGGATACATGATTTGAAATCAGAAATGAAGATTAACCAAGACTGAAAAGAGAAGAAAGTCTGAATTTCTGGAAAGGTATTTGCTAGCTGAATGTCTGTCAAATCCACTATTCTGGGCTTTAGGATTAGCTTAGCTTCACGATGGACTCTGAAGGATTTGTTTCTTGAGACTGGGAAGACTCAGACGAAGATGATGATGACTCCTCAGAATCTCCAGAAGAGGAGCCCGGATTCTCAGGTTAGGGTTGGTAGAAACTCTACCTCTGCCCGAAGAAGAGGGTCTACTCTCTTGGCTGCTGGCTGAGATGCAGAGGAGGACCCTGGTTGCTCTGCAGGGTCATTGCGCCATTTGGTTCTTCTTTCTAAGTTAGGAACATCATCCTCTGCCGGAACTGGCCTAGATGAGGCCTGAGACTTTGCTCCACGGCGAGGACCCATTTTCTCACCATGGTTGCAAGGTTGGAGTGGAATCGGGAGTGGATGAAGGAGAAGAGAGATGATTGAGAAAGGTATGTGATTGAGAGAGAAATTTGTGGAATTCTTGCCGGAAAATGAGAGAGAAACGACCGTCGGGTCGACCTGATGCCTAAAAAGGGGTTGCAGTGGTGCAATACCCCGCAGGAACAACATGGGCTAAACCGGAACCCACGATTTAAAAAGTCTGGCAAGGGGTGCAGTGTCGACACTGGAAGACTTTAGTGTCGACCTGACCTAGGGAGTGTGTGTCGACACGGGATAGATGTGGTGTCGACCTGGCCTATGAAGAAAAGTTGAATTTTTGTGAGAAAAAAATTTGAGAATTTTTGGGGCTTCTTTAAAATGATAATCAATGAGAGAAATAGTCATTTCAAGGATTTTTAAGAGACTTAAAAATTCATTTGTTATATTTTGCAAAAATTCATCACAATTCAAGTTTTAAACAATTTCCAATAGGATATGAGCATTCAAAGACTTGAGTCAATGAAATGATGATTTGAGGGATAATATATCTAACAATCAACTATAAGCTACCATATTTCTCAACGTTAAAGAAATAAAGATATCCTCTAGACTGAATACAATTGTTTTGAAAATAAAACACAATCTTAAAGAACAACTTGATGATGGATGAAAATGATTCTTTCTAAACAAAACTCCATTAACAACATATTTTGTTTTTGTAACAGACTATCAAATGATATAAATCTTTTTCACTCAAGTACTAGTGCTTTTTACACACCATAGTCCCTGGATACTTAAGATTTATTCATTGTCAAGTCTCAAAGGGGTAAATGATGACCTTTTGACATGAAAATATACGTTTTGTAGACGCCAATATTTCCAGTTACTCAGTCATCATCAAAAAGTGTAGCACATTTTTTGCTGTATTTTGAATTTATTTTGAATTTTTATCCCCTTTGAACAGAGATAGCATTAGTGCCTCATGACATGCATGGCACTTCATTCATTGTGAAGGTGTGCAGTTTCTCAGCACAAATGCCATTGCTCTATTGAATTTTCAAAATTTTTGAGAGTTTTGTAAGATAGAAAAATTTTATCCAACATCAGTTGCAAACAAAGAGATGTTTAATTTCAAGACACAAGTTGTTTTCAATCTTGGAAGAGTTCTGAGTTTCTTGTGGGTTGAAAAATATAGTTGACAGTTGATTAGTAAAAATATGATAGATCACTCAAAGGATCATTTGGAGACTCTAGACATCTGAATGATGACATCATGCAGGAAATTGATGAAATGCAAGAAAAGTTATGAATTTTGCAAAAGTCATGACTTGTGAATTTTCTAGCTCCCCTGAGATGATGATTTCAATCATTTTCTATCAAAATAAAGATATGCAAGTTTTTGAAATCAAGAGATAATTTTCTTTTAACAATAAAAGCTCCCCCTCAGCAATTGCATATTCATTCTTAGTACTTGGCGGAGATATATACTCACGCATAGTGAAAGTGTCCAGACAAGCCTGACTTGTCCTTCTCCAAGTCACCATTTGATATACCAAGAAATTTCAACACAATAAGAGTGAAGAATTTATTGTCCAAAGGAAATGGAAGTGGAATTGAGAGAGATATGGACAGTGTGACTGAAGGAAGCAAAGGGTTATGATATGAAAAGAACTCCCCCTAGACAGTGCATAACACAACCCAAACCTAAAGAGAGATCAAGAATGTGGACATTTACAAAGACCAAGTTCTCTCCTTAAGGATGAAAATCTGTTTTCAGGAAGGGGTTTGGTGAATATGTCTGCAATTTGTTTTTCAGTTTCAATGAAATGGAGTTCAAAAGACTTCTTTGCAACCTCATCTCTCAAGAAGTGATGCCTAATTTCAATATGCTTGGTTCTAGAATGCTGAATAGGATCTTAGACAGATTTATTGCACTTGTGTTATCACATAGGATGGGTACACAACCTAACTCTTGGTTGTAATCGAGAAGTTGATGTTTCACCCAGAGAATCTGGTTCCCATCTACCTGCTGCAACATATTCAGCCTCTGCAGTTGACAGTGCAACTGAATGTTGCTTCTTGGAAGCCCAAGAAATAAGGCACCCACCTAAGTATAAACACAAGCCACTTGTGCTTTTTCTATCTAATTACACCCAGCATAGTCAGCATCACAATAGGCAATCAAATCTAGCTTGCAATTAGCAGGATACCAAATTCCTAAATCACATGTTCCAACAAGATATTTGAAAATTCTTTTAACAGCTAACATGTGACTTTCCTTAGGATTAGACTGATATCTAGCACACAAACACACACTAAACTGAATATCTGGTCTAGAAGGTGTAAGATAGAGTAGAGAGCCAATCATACCTCTGTATGTCTTTGGGTCTACTGACTTACCATTTGAGTCTTCTTCTAGCTTAGCATTTATAGCAATAGGTGTGCTTGAATGCTTGAGGTTCTGAAAGTCAAACCTTTTGAGAAGTTCCTTGACATACTTGGCTTGACTGATGAAGATCCCTTCAGATGTTTGGTTAACCTGCAATCCCAAGAAAATGTTAAATCTCCCATAAACTCATTTCAAATTCATTCTTCATTTGATTTGAAATTCATTGCACAGGCCTTATTGGTTGAGCCAAATATTATGTCATCAACATAA
>CM024758.1:53654090-53893576 GCA_014218235.1 Colocasia esculenta
CCCGTGGGAATCCAAGTTGACAATGGCACCGATGTGGCTGGTAAACCACCATCCTATCAGCCCCGATCAACCACAAATCTTTGTCTTCCTGGTTCGAACTTTGAATTCAAAACTCCTCATAAAAAGCGGCCTCACAATGAATTCCTCCATCACCAGGTAGGCCAAATGATCGCGCCAAGCATCTCGACCCTTCAAGTGCGATGTCACGCACTTGATCTCATTCTTTGGCTCATACCACGCCCTGCTGCAATACACCGAGCTCCGAAGGAAGACTCTGGAAGGAGTAGATTGTGCTTCAGCAAAATCAAACTTCAAGTGAACTTCCATCCATACCTGAAGCAGGAATAAGCTCCCGCATGTGCGTCCGCCTAGGCTCATTGTGGTGAGCGAACTGTATAGGTGTACCAGCACTGCAGGGGTGAGTGACTGCCCGCGCCACAACAGAGAAAAAACTCCGCCTATTTCCTTCGCATGCTGGATCATCCACCAGGCCAGTCGGTCTAGGAAGATTCTGTGCTTGTTCGTCGTCCTCAATACTTCCTTCTTGTCCCGTACGATGTCCGCAAGAATCTCCTCCCATGGAAGGAGAGGAGTCACCGCGTCGTACTCCATGCACCGCCTCCATCCCAAAAACAATTCCACTTCCTCCAGCAGCACGCTAACCTCAAATGCCTGGAACACGAAGGTGTGTGTGTGTGGGTGCCATCTCTCCACCAGTGCTCCAAGTGCATCAAATCCCCACCACATCTCCTTCATGTTTTTGCTAGCACCACCATGAAGCTCAGGTTCCACATTCCGATGAAGCCTCGCATGTCTAGTGTGATGGCATTCATCAGGTTCACGAGCCAGGAGAAGGCCCATACCTGTCCTTGGCTTGGAACGCGGGCACTTCATGCATCAAGGTGGGCTGTAAGAGAAGAGTTTTGGGGCATTTTAACCCAAATAAAAGCAAAATGAGCATAGATTACCTCCCCGTTGGCCAGTCTGGTGCTCAGGTGCCCCGGAACTTCGCTCAGAATCCCTGGGTTCATTCCTGTGGATTGTCCGGTCGAAGAGGAGGCCATCTCATTGCTCTTCTTCGTCTCCCAGCCCTCTGGTTCGCAGCAGGAGCAGGGGGAGACGGAGGTGGAAGATGATAGAGTCCCCATGGACTCCCATCACCTATATTTTCGGCCTGATCCGCTGTCCAGTAGGCGTCCAGATCGGTGGACGTCAGTGTGTGTTTAACGGCAATATCTGTTGCTGTTAACTTGGGACTGGCAGCCATTGATGTGGACGTTTATACCTCTGGACATTTTCAAAATTATATTATTCATATGGCCATTATATTTTATCTTGTGCTTCAAGTTGTCTTGCAGATATCCAAGCACAAGTTGCGCTTCAAAGTTCGGAACGCTCATGCGACCTTGAGCGTTACAGGTATGTCTAACCCCACCAGAGGCGAATAATTTGGTGACCGTGAACCCTGAGTTCCCCTTTACCAAAAACCATGATGGGTTTGCGATCTCCCAGTTATTCGTATGGCCTTTAGAATTTTCCTCTGGTGCTAACTTGCATTTTAGATAGGCAACCCACACCAGCATGCATTTAGGTCTTCACTGCTAACTTTCTCTTACTAACACACAAAAAAAAAATTGTGATTTCCTCGATCATCTGATTGCTCCATGGTTCCCTCAGCTTAGGTAGCCTACCGAGTCCGCCTTCTTGAATATCGGGTTTTTGTTGCCCCCCTTCTCTGCTTGTCCCACCGTGCATATCACAAATAGTCAAGTGGCCTTATTGAGTTCATTTGAGCCTTCGCCAGTCGCGAGCTTAATTCTGGAATCCAGGCATTCCGAACATTGATTCCAGTTAGAATCTTTTGATAATCCTTTGAGAGATCAACCAACTCCTTGTCTCCATGACCTCCTAAATTCGGGACCGACGTCCTAATTAGGCCAGCGAGCCCACGAGCTCCGTTATGAGACCCTCTTGATTCAACCGTCATATTACAACTCCTTTGACTCAGACACACTGGAAACTAGTCAATGTCCGACACGGCCCGCCAGGGACCCTACCGTTGGGTTGCAGTTGTAGTTACACGGTAGATCACTCCTCTTCTTACCCACATTGTCTCTCAGACGATACGTCATCTGCTTCTAGCCTAACTCATTTGTTTGGCTCGCTAGAATTTATCCTCGGAGATGGCCTTTCATCAAATCTCCGTGTCCTTTGTTTACCGAGACACCAACCTTTCAGTCCGCTCTGCTCCCTTGAAAGACCGGATGTCTCGGAGGGGCATTTGTAGACGCAATATTTGGCCCATCCCCACATGGTTCTTTGCCCCATTAAGCCTCGTTTGACCGTTTGTTGACCTGCCTCGGATGCCATGTAGACGGCAGCATCGATGGCCGCCGACTACTGGTTGGCGGCAAGCCCCCTTGACGTTGACCCATACAGATGTCCACATCCCTGGACGTCTGCATGCGGTTGGTGGCAGGATCACTGGACGTTAACTTGGTTTACCTGGTCTGCGCAACAACCCCGAGAATATAGCCCACTTGCGCCTTTCTCTCGCCCATGCACCGCATGGGGCCATTCCCAACGGGCATATGGGCCACCTTGGCACCCCCTTAACTCAGTAAAAAAGCCTACTTGGCCTTCCCCCATTGGTTGGAGCTTTAATACATGGATTGCCATGTGTACAAGTGTATTTCTTCACACTTAGCATCCTAGGCATTCTAACCCCGAGCTCCACTGTCTATATAACCTTCCCTTGAGCCCTCTGAGCTAGGGGGGAGAGGCTGGACGTCCACATGCTGATGCTTTGAGAGAGGAGAGAGAAATTGCACCCAACCTTCCACAACTCCAACTCTTCTTCCTCTCAACACTTGGGACGTTCAGGAGGCTTCTTTTGGAGCTGGAGGAGCCTTGCAAGGAAGCTACATTGCCTGCAAATGAGGATCAACTCCCCCTCTTCCTCTCATTCACTTCTTCTTTCCTTAATAGTTGCATGTTACACACACCCTCCCATGCACTCTAGGCACATAGGTCACTTCCCTACACACCTAGACGAGGGGTTTCCAACCAAAAATGGAGGGAAGAAGGGTGGTCATACCACTTGGCCACCCCTCTTCTCAAGTCTGCAACCAGTACGGGACTCACCTTTTGGGCTGTTTCTTTCTATTTTGAGCATTTACTACTCTTCCTTTAGACTTATAGAGTGTCTCTTTGTGGCAGGAACAATTCGCAGAAGACCGCGGAGCTCTTCTTCTTTGGCCGTCCGAAGGAGAAGAAGTTGAGGCCCCGTCTCCGTCCGTTGCGTGAGGCCATTGCGTGAACGTGATCAACACCTTCCTTGGGCACAGGTAAGGCCCTGGCGATCACAAAACTCCCCCTCCTTTTTTGGTTTTCCTTGTTTTTCTTCAGTCAAACTAGTCAACCGAGGAGTCAACGGGGTCAACTAGAAACCCACTCATCGCCATCGAGGGATGCCAGCGACGTTCGTCACTTCCAGAGGCCCTGACGCCCACGGTTGTCCGAGGAGCCACGGGAAATGGATCGTTCACAAGTAGGGCCATCTATTGATGAAGAATCTGGGCCATCAGGGCCAAAGGTTGTAGAAGAGGCAGTCCGGCCATCAGGGCCTATTGAAGCTGAGCAGTCAGGACCACTAGGGCCAATCTTGGATGAGTCTGGGCCATCAGGGCCAATGGAGTCTGAGGCTGTTCCCGCTAGAGTAGAAGACCAGGCTGTAGCCCCTGAGCCCCCAAGCTTCTCTCCGCTTCGAACTCCAGCACCTCCCTCTCCACCATCATCCTCCACTGCACCTCCAGCACCTACTACCTTCAAACAACCCCTTCCTAGAAACATTTCATCTCCTACACCATTTCCTTCAGAATCCTCCTCATCTCTTGCTTCCTCCACATCCATTCCTCCTCCTATTGTTGAGGTTCCTCCAGCATCATCTTCAGCTGGAGCCTCTTTTTCTGGTCCTTCATCTTCTGGACCATCCATACCACCTCCATCTACCTCTCATTCTTTTCTTCATCCTCCTACTCCTCCCTCTTTTGTCACCATCATTCCAAAGGGTGTCCAACTTGAACATCATATGATCTAGGACATTAAGATGATTTTGAAGTAGCAATGCTTCACTCAGTCCTATCAGTCTGTACTCACCTCCATAGGACAAGCTCTTCCAGCCCTACTCCTAGGAAAAGAAAATTTTCCTCAAACCTTTGCCATCTCTTCTGAACTCTCTTTCCACCTCTTTGGTTTCTCTCACAGTTGAAATCGAAAAGGCACCTTTACTGTGAATATCTCTAGAAAGCAATGCATTTGCTACTATTTTGGAATTCCTTATCTAAATCTCTTGAATATCTCAATATCATTCTTCCTTTTTCTTCCTTACCAAGGTGTTGGGTTGAGTGTGAAGACAATTCATTTCCCCTCATATTTTGATGATGACAAGGTGTGATTTTAATGCACAATAATTGGAACATGTTAGATGCACCACACATGTTATGACCACATTAAAAAGCAAAACACATTTATCACTTATATTCATGATAAATCAATGGACTAATGATTTATATGTTTATTTCTCAGGGACACACAATTCTTTCAAGGGTAGTGTCGACACACCCATACTGGTGTCGACACAATGCTCCAAGCCCTAAGCCAAAAGATGAAGAAAAATGGTCAAGTAGTGTCGACACAAGATCAAGTCAGGTCGACACTAGACCCAGTTCCCAGTGAGCCCTGTCAACAGGCCTGGATAGTGTGTCGACACTAAACCAGATGGTGTCGACACTAGAGACCTCTCCCAGAAGGCCTTTTTGCAGTTCTCTCCAGTGTGTCGACACGAGATGAAGTGGTGTCGACACTAGAGACCTCTCCAGGGAAGTTTCTGCCAGTCTGGGACAGTGTGTCGACACTAGACCAAGTCAGGTCGACACACTCTGGAAAGTTTGTGACTTAAAGTTTTCCTGGACACGTGGCACCCTAGGGATTTGGTGGATCGGCCTTGGATCATGTGCCCTCGACCCCCAAGGGTACTTTTGGACATTTTAGGTATAAATACTCTCCTAATTGGCCATCCAACAGAAGAGAGCCTCTAAGAGCCTTCCAGAAATCCTTTTGGCGGCAGTGAGAGCTCTCCTCCCTGTTCTTGCTCCCTTGTGCTTCTTCAACCCAATTCCCACATCTCCAAGCACAAGAAGGAAGATCTGATCCAAGATGGAGCAGTAGGATCAACTTCCAAGGTGCAGATCAAGTAGAAGCAGTCTTTTGTGAAGAATTCGAGGAAGATCCTGAAGATCAAATTACAGAGCATCGCCCAGGACTTCAAGAGATCAAGCCCTTCACAATTCGACATCTACAAGGGAGTCTTCTGAAGAACAAGGATATTTCAATCAATTTCTCATTTCTCCCTTGTGTCTTCTTGGTTGTCTAGAGATTGTGCAGTGTCTATTGCATCAATTCTCTTGAATGAGCCTTTTGAGATCAGATCTTAGCTAGAGGATCTGGATCTTTTGTTGTTGTCTAGCAAAGTGTTTGTGAGTCATTGTACTCAGTGGTTTGTGAGCCTGTTTGCTCAGTGTTGAGTCGTCGCACTCAAGTTTGGTTGAGCAATTGTGCTCAAGTGTCTAGAGTAGTCTTGCTCTAGGTGTTGTGTTGAGTTGTAGAACTCTTTGTGGTGGAGTTGTCAGGCTCCAGTGTGTGTGTATCCAAGTTGATAGTGGATCCTCACTGTGTGAGGGGTGGATGTAGGAATCACATGGTGTGATTTCCGAACCACCTAAAATTTCTCTGTGCAGTGGTTTGTGTGTGACTTAAATTCACATTGCGCTAGATGTATGCATAGGGTTTTCAAATTCACCTTTAATCAACTTGTTCCACACTTCAATCATCTAATTCACACAATCACTCATCAGATCTAAATTGCTCTTTCAAATTGCCTCTGATCTATGCATGTTTTTAAAATTGGCTAAGCTTCCGCAATAGTTGGCCTAGATCTATTCAACCCCCCCCTTCTAGATCTTGTCCATCACATCTTCGATCCTTCAATTGGTATCAGAGAGGGTTACACTGATCTGATCTGATCTGAGTGCTTTCTGATTGTTCTGTGTGTCTTGATTGTTTGCTTGTCTGTTTGCTGAGTATCTCTTCTTTGCACCATTAATCTTCAATGGATTCAAGAGGGTTCATGGCTGAGGGTCACTCTATTAATAGGCCACCATTTTTCAATGGGACTGACTACACTTATTGGAAGAATAGAATGCAGGTCTTCCTTAGAGCCCAAAACTATGAGATATGGAAGGTAGTCGAAGTAGGTCCCTATGAGAATCAGGGGGAGGAAGAGACCTGGACTAGGGAACAGATTAGGAGGGCCACTTTGAATTATAGTGCCATGAACATGATCCAATGTGCAGTCCACCCTAAGGAGTACTCAAGAATCTCAATGTGCAAATCTGCCAAAGAGATGTGGGATAAACTTGAGTTACTCTATGAGGGAACATCCCAAGTGAAAGAAACCAAAGCTAACATTCTTGTCTCTGAGTATGAATTGTTTATGATGAAATCTAATGAGACAATTTCTGAAATGTTTGCCAGGTTTATGATCATTGTGAATGGACTGAAGGCCTTAGGTAAGGATTATACAGATGCTGACTTGGTAAGGAAAATTCTACGCTCTCTCTCTTCAATTTGGCACACAAAGGCCACAGTCATTGAAGATTCTAAAGATTTGTCCAAAATCTCTTTGGATGAATTGATAGGATCCTTAATGACTTATGAAATCAATCTAAAAAGAAATGAAGAACATATAATTAAAACCAAGCCAGTAGCACTAAAGGCCTCTTCAAGTAACAAAGACAAGAATCAGGAGAAAACAAGTTCTGATGAGTCTGAGTCCAATGAGGATGAGCTTGCCCTCATGACCAGGCAATTCAGAAAATTCTTAAAATATAGAAAAGGAAAATTTTCTGGGAAAAGAAATTTTCATCAGGTAAAAGAAACACTTCCTTTTCTAATGCTAATTCCAATAAGAATCTAAAATCTGACGAAATTGTCATTTGTTACAGGTGCAACAAGCCAGGACATATGAAGGGAGAATGTCCTGAAAACAAGAAGGAAAAACACAAAAAGATTCACAAGTTCAAGAAGCCAAAGGCCATGGTAGCCATGGTCTGATGAAGACTCAAGTGAAAAGGAAGAAGAAGAAAAATCCTCAAGTTCTGAAAGTGAGGAAATCTGCTTCATGGCGAATAGTTCAGATGGAAAGGTAAGTACATCCTTCGAAGACTATTCAATTGAGGATTGGCAAGATGCATATGCTGAGCTTGTTGAAAAATACTCTGAAATAAGGAAAGAAAACAAGCATCTAAAAAAAAAGAAAATTGAAAACATTTACAATAACCATCCATCAATAAAGAACATGAAGGAAAATGAAGTAAAAAAAAAAAAGTAGCAGAAAAATAAAGGAAAATAACTTAATTGATGAGCTTAGCTTGCCTCTCAAAAGCCACCCATGAATTTAAAGAACTGTCTGAAAAGCTGGAAATGGAAAACAAAGAAAAACAACAAAAGGTTGAAGAAATCAAAACCTTAGAAAACCAGCTAAAAGAAAAGGATGAAGTCATTGAAACCTTCACAAAAGGTAAAGACAAATTGGAGGCCTTGCTGGGAGCTAAAATGAAATCAGTTCTCATGGACTAGGATTCAATAAACAAAAATCTAAGAAAGACAAATCTGGTGAGAAAAGGGATAAAGCACCATTGATTAAATTTGTCAAAGGTCCTAGTCTTGAGAACACTGAAATCAAGCAAACATCAAGCAAAACAACAAAAATTTCAAAAGCTCAGAACAAAAAGAAGTCAACCAGGTGACACAGTTACCTAAAGGTCGACACCAGTCCACAAGAAGAAGGATTCTGTGACTGCTGTGTCGACACCAGTCAAGGAAAGGTCGACCTGCTCAACCTCAACAAACACAAACACAAAACCAAAAATTCAAATAAAATTTTGAAAAATAAGAAAAATTCAAAGGAAGTCATTCATGAAAAACCTTGGACCTCCAAGACAGCATATCAAGCTGATTGGACCAATTCTTGGAACCAATGGTATCACAACCCATTTGGTGTCATCCCCAATTCTTCTATCCAATTTTTGATGTACCAACAAAACCCTTGGATTCCACCTCCTCAACTAAACTTTCATGTTCAAATGAAAAACTCCCCTCCTACTAAAAACAAGAACAATTGAAAATACAAAAAAATACAATGAAACAAAACAAAAATTAAAAACAAATCAAATTTGGGTGAGAAAAGATTTGATGACTATGTTCAAACATTCTGATGGTCCCAAAATGTTTGGGTACCAAAATCTTCTCTCCACTGATTGTTTTTGCAGGAAGGTCGTGCACCCAACTCAAATGTGTGGTTCCTTGACAGGGGTGTTCACGACACATGACTGGAGACAAAGCCAAATTTTCATTCCTGATTGAGAAGGAGGGAGGTTCTGTAACTTTGGAGGTAAAAATAAAGGAAAGATCATTGGATCTGGAAAGGTTGGTCAATCTTCCTCAAATTCTGTTGATAATGTTTTGTTAGTTGATGGTCTAGATTACAATTTGCTGAGCATTAGCCAACTATGTGACAAAGGTCACAAAGTTGTGTTTGAATCTGATTTTTGCAAGATAATTGACTCATCAACTGATAAAGTAAAATTCTTTGGAAAGAGGGAAAACAATGTTTACATGATCAATCTCAATAAAAACTTTTCTGAAAATCTTTGCTTTGTTGCCAATAAAGATGAAATTGCATGGACTTGGCAAAAGACTTGGCCATGCAAGTTTCAGAACAATAAATAAATTGTTAAGGCTGAATTTGGTTAAGGGTCTTCCTGAATCCTTTTCTAATATTGAAAATCAAGTTTGTGGGATTTGTGCCCAAGGAAAACAAACAAGAAATCTTTTAAAACCTTCAATGAGGTACTCACATCTAGGCCACTAGAATTACTTCACATGGACCTATTTGGCCAACAAGAATTCTAAGTCTAAGTGGCAAGAGATATGGGTTTGTGATCATTGATGATTTTACCAGATTACATGGGTTATCTTCTTGTCCCACAAAAGTGATGCTTGCCTTGAGTTCAGGAATTTCTGTACCACTGCCTTAACAAATTTTCCATATAAAATCAAAAACATCTTGACTGATCATGGGGGTGAGTTTGAAAACAAATCATTTTCTGATTTATGTGCTGAATTTCACATATTTCACAAGTTTTCTTCACCAAGAACTCCAGAACAAAATGGAGTTGTGGAAAGAAAGAATAGAACTCTTGTGGAAATGGCTAGATCCATGCTCCTAGAAAGCAATTTGCCCAAATCCTTTTGGGCTGAAGCTGTAAATACAGCAAACTACATTCTCAATAGAGCATTGGTCAGACCAAAAATCAGAAAAACCCCCTATGAATTATTGAAAAATAAAAAACCAACAATCTCCTATTTCAAAATCTTTGGGTGCAAATATTTTGTACACAACAATAATAAAGAAAATCTTGACAAGTTTGATGCTAAAAGTCAGGAAGCATCTTTCTTGGCTATTCTGAAGTGTCAAGAGCTTTCAGAGTGTACATTCTCAAAAACAAAAATGTTGAAGAGTCCCACATGTTATCTTTGATGAAAATTCCTTTTCAACTAATGATTCTAAATCTTGCAGGGAAAGTCAAGACAATGAAGAGGATGATTTCATTGTGGACTCTTCACCAACTGTTGAGGAAAATGAAGACATTGGTGAGAACTTGAACATTCATTACCTACTCCAAGTGGATCAGGTAATGTTGTTCCAGACTTAAGTGCACCTCAACAGGTAATTTTGAACATAGATTTTTGAGAGATCACCCATTAGAAAATGTGGTTGGCAATGTAATGATAGGGTAAGGACTAGATCATCTTTCCTGAATGTTATTGATGAAGACCCACTAGCTCTAATTTCCAAATTGAACCAAAGTCAATTGATGAAGCTCTGTTGAGTTCTGATTGGATCAATGTCATGCATGATGAACTTCATCAATTTGAAAGAAATCAGTATGGGAATTAGTACCTAGACCTAGTGACCAAACAGTCATTGGCACTAGATGGGTATTCAGAAATAAGTTGAATGAAAATGGTCAAGTCATTAGAAATAAAGCTAGGCTAGTTGCAAAGGGGTACAACCAAGAATTTGGAATTGACTTTGAAGAATCTTATGCCCCTGTAGCTAGACTAGAAGCTGTTAGAATTTTTCTTGCTTTTGCATCCTCCATGAAATTTAAAGTTTATCAAATGGATGTCAAAAGTGCATTTCTAAATGGATTCATAAAGGAAAATGTTTTTGTTGAACAACCTCCTGGATTTGAAAATGAAAAACATCCTAATCATGTTTTAAGCTTCATAAGGCTCTCTATGGTCTTAAACAAGCTCCAAGAGCTTGGTATGACCATTTGAGTTCCTTTTTGCTTGAAAAAGGATATTCTAGAGGAAATGTTGATCAAACATTGTTCACAAAAATGTCAATAATCAAATAATTGCAGTCCAAATTTATGTTGATGACATAATATTTGGATCAACCAATAAGAGCCTGTGTACTGAATTTGCAAATCAAATGAAAACTGAATTTGAAATGAGTTAATGGGAGACTTAAATTTTTCTTGGGATTGCAGGTTAACCAAACAAATGAAGGGATCTTCATAAGTCAAACCAAATATGTCAAGGAACTTCTGAAAAGGTTTGACTTTCAGAACCTCAAGCATTCAAGCACACCCATTGCAATTAATGCTAAACTAGAAGAAGATTCACTTGGTAAGTCAGTAGACCCAAAGACATACAGAGGTATGATTGGTTCTCTACTCTATCTTACAACTTCTAGACCTGATATTCAGTTTAGTGTGTGTTTGTGTGCTAGATTTCAATCAAATCCTAAGGAAAGTCACATGTTAGCTGTTAAAAGAATTTTCAAGTATCTTGTTGGAACATGTGATCTTGGAATTTGGTATCCTGCTGGTTGCAAGTTAGATTTGATTGCCTATTGTGATGCTGATTATGCTGGATGTAAATTAGATAGAAAAAGCACAAGTGGCTTGTGTATACTTAGGTGGGTGCCTAATCTCTTGGGCTTCTAAAAAGCAACACTCAGTTGCTCTATCAACTGCAGAGGCTGAGTATGTTGCAGCAGGTAGATGTGGAACTCAAATTCTTTGGGTGAAACATCAACTTCTTGATTATAACCAAGAGTTAGGTGTGTTCCCATTCTATGTGATAACACAAGTGCCATAAATCTGTCTAAAAACCCAATTCAGCATTCAAGACAAAACATATTGAAATTAGGCATCATTTCTTAAGGGATGAAGTAGCAAAGAAATCCTTTGAACTCCACTTCATTGAAACTGAAAAACAAATTGCCGACATCTTTACCAAACCTCTTCTGACAGTAGATTTTCAACTTTGAGGAGAGAGCTTGGTCTTTGCAAATGTCCATCCTTTTGAATCTCTCTCATTTGGGTTGAGTGTTTAGGCATATTTGAGGGGGAGTCATTGTTTCATCTTTCTTCCTTGCTTCCTTGATTCATATTGTTCACATCTCTCAATATTCAAATTCTATTTCTTTTTGACAATGAATTCTTCAACTCACATTGTGTTGAACTCCTTGGTATATCAAATGGTGATTTGAAGAAGGACAAGTTCTGCTTGTCTGGACACTTTCACTATACGAGAGTATATGTCTCCACCAAGTACCAAGAAATGAATATGCAATTGTTGAGGGTGAGCTTTTGTTGTTCAAAGAGAATCATTTCTGATTTCAAAATACTTGCATATCTTTATTTTGATGAAAAGTGGTTGGAATCCTCATCTTAGGGGGAGCTAGAGAATTCACAAGTCATTTCTTTTGAAAAATTCAAAACTCTTCTTGAATTACATCAATTTCCTTGCATGATGTCCTCATTTAGGTGTCTAGAGTCTCAAAATGATTCTTTGAGTGATCTACTATATTTTTTGTCAACTCTCACCTATATTCTTCAAAACTACAAAAATTCAAATCTCTTTCAAAACTGAAGGATAATGTGTACCTTGAATTTAAACATTTCTTTGTTTGCAACTGATGTTGGATATAATGATTTCAATCTTACAAAACTCTCCAAAAACTGATAATTCAACAGAGCAATGACACATATGCTGAGAAACTACACACCTTCACAATGAATGAAGTGCCATGTATGTCATGAGGCATTACTGCTATCTCTGTTCAAAGGGGTTTAAAATAAAAAATACATGCAAAACAATGCTCTATACTTTTTGATGATGACTGAGTAACTGGAAATATTGGCGTTTGATAAACGTATATTTTCATGTCAAAAGGTCATCATTTACCCCTTGAGACTTGATAATAGGTAAATCTTTAGTATCCAGGGACTATGGTGTGTAAAAAGCATTAGTTCTTGAGTGAACAAGATTTATCACATTTGAAGTTTGATTTTTTTTTAAAATGTCTATCAAAGGAGAATTGTTTAAAAGAATCATCCCTATCCATCATCAAGTTGTTTTTACAAAAACTTGTTTACTTTCAACACACTTGATTTCATTCTAAAAGATTTTTATTTCTTTGGATTTGAAGAATATGGTAGTTTGTAGTTGATTGTTGGATGTATTATATCCCTCAAATCATCATTTTAATGGCTCAAGTCACTGAATGCTCATATTGTTGGATGTTGTGTAAAACTTGACTTGTGTTGAATTCTACAAAATATGACAAATGAATTTTTAGCCTCTTAAAAATCCTTGAAATGATAATTCCACCCATTGTTTATCATTCTAAAGATGTCCCAAAGCTCACAAAATTTTCCATACTCAAATCTCAACTTTTCATCAGGCCAGATCGACACTACATCCATCTAGTGTCGACACACTCCAGCCCAGGTCGACACTAACCTCTTCTAGTGTCGACACATACCCCTGCCAGGGTGATTCAAGTCGTGGGGCCGGTTAGGGTCTTCTTGTACCTGCGGGGTATTGCACCTCCAAAACCCTTTTATATGCAAGGTCGACCCATGGCCACCTCCCACCTTTGAAAACGGCAGCCACTCCACCTTCTTCCCTCCTCCAACCCATCCTTGTCTTTCTTCCTCTCATTCCTTCATCTCCATCCTCTGCTCTTCCACTCCCTCTTGCTTCCATGCCCCCAAGCAAGCCCCTCGCCGTGGAGCAAGGTCCAGGGCAACAGCAAGGCCCATTCCGGTGGAAGAAGCACCACCTTCTGAGAGGAGAAGCAAGTGATGCCATGACCCTGCGGAGCAGCCAGGGCCTTCCTCTGCATCTCCTTCTTCTTGCCAAGAGAGGTAGGACATCCTCTGTTAGAGGTGGGGGTCTACGAACCCTAGGAGACGAATTCTGGTTTCTTCTCCTAAGCATCTGCGGCATCATCCTCTTCATCATCTGGGTCTTCCCATCCATCGGAGGCAACTCCTTCCAAATCAATCAATGAAGGGAAGACCATTCTGAAACCTCAGGCAGTGGATTTAACCGACAGTGAACTGATTGCTGCATTTTCTGAAGTCTTAGAATTCTTCAAGTTTCAGTCTTGGATGTCATTCATCTCTGAATTTCGAACCATATACCCCAGACTTGTCCAAGAATTTTACTCTAATTTGGAATGCAATGATGAGGGGTATAAGTCAGAAGTTAAAGGTGTTCAGATAGACATGCCTATTGCTTTGGCTGCTACCTTGTTCAAAGTTCCTGATGAGGGTTCAGATTATCACAATTTTGAGTTTAATCTTCATGAAGCTTATTCCCTTTTGACTGGTCTTCCTTCTGATGAGTCTGACCCTAAACAAACTCATGTTACAAAATTCAACACTAACACTTTCCTCCAGTGTTGAGACTCACTCACCACATCCTCACCACTATTATCACACCCCAAGGTGGTGGCAGGGACAGACTCACTGACATCCAGAGATGTGTGATTACTGCATGAAGAAGAACATCAAAATTAACATCCATGTAATCATGTACCAAATAATTTCAGAGACAACCAGGAAAGATCTCCATAGGTCTCTTCCTTATGCTGCTCACCTGACTCCAGTCTTCAAGCATTTCGGTGTGTCTCTAGAAAATGAGAAATCTCAGTCAATTCCCAAATCCAACATCTACTGCTTCAAGCATGTTCAAAAGTTTATGGGATTCAGGTTTGAGGGTGACCAAGTGCGGAGAGGGCCAGTAGTTGTTGAGGCCCAGTGGCTCCAGAGGCAGTGATACCATCTCCTGAGGACCAGCCTCCAGCTAATGAGGACCAGCCTCAAGCTAATGAGGACCAGCTCACATTCCAGAGGAATAGCTTTTTGCTCTTGAGGATCAGCCTCAAATTGAAACTGCCAGTCATTTACCCCAGGATGCACCTCTCATTCCTCCATTTCAAGCCTCTTCACCTACTCCCCTCCATGGTTTTACCTACCTTCACCCTCAAGCTCCAACTCAAGCTCAATCCTCTATGTCTTTGGTGGACCTTCTGTTCCACCAGAGTTATACTCCTTTTTGAATGAGAAGTTTGAAGCCTTCACCTCAACAGTTCAAGAAATGTCAGAAAGCTTCAATTTGAAAGTACAAAGGCTTGAGAATACAATGACTGCAAAATTCATTGAGCAGAAAGCAGCTTCCGACCATGCAGCACAAAGATTTAATAGGTTGATTGGAACCTTGGCCGATGCTTCTGTTGAGCTGAAGGAGCATCAAGATAAGTTGGAAAAGATTCTTCAAGGAATTTTGGCAAATTCCCAGGCTGATGTGTTCAACACTAAGGAAACACTCACTCAAATTTCCAAGACAAGATTATCTTTTGCTCATCTGGTTGATGACTGGAAAGCATGAAAAATCTGTCAGCTCACATTGACAGTGAAATGACTGACCTCAAGAAGGAGCTGAAGAACATCAACAAGTTTGGACATGGCAGTTCATCTTCTAGTGCACAACCTTCTTCAGTTGACTTGTCCTCTCTTCAGTATACCATGTCTGATAATAGTCAACGGCTGGAAGAGATTGTTCACACTAGACTATCCACCATGCAGAAGCAACTTCATACAAACCTTCATGCTATGGAATCCAGACTTAAGTCCATCGAAGCCATTCTCCTTCCAATTCCTCCTCCTCCTCCTGCTTGATGTATTTTTTTTTATGATGATGTCAAAGGGGGAGAAAGATAGAAAGCAAGAAAATTCTTCTTTTTGGAATGATGCTTTTCTCTTGGAATGATGTTTCCTTTTGAAAGATTGTAATGAACATATCCTTATGAATGGAATGACACTTGTTGGTTGAAATGAAAAGAAACATCTTTGTCTTGAATGTGTTTGAGTTTTGAATGAATGTCATGAATGTGAAAGTGAATGAATCGATGCTTGTCAAGCTGCTTGGCCATTTGTGAAAATAGCTCATCACTAGTAACATTGTGTTTCTCATGTGTGCAAATTTCAAATGTTACTAAAACATGTTCAAAGGTCTTTGAAAGTGTGAATAAAAAGGAAATAAAACATAGCTCAGTGTCTATCAATGCTTTTCAAATTAAGTGATTGAGTAAATAAAAAGCTTAAAATCACATTTCATTGAAACTTCGAATTTTCATATGAACTTAATGTTGCCATCATCAAAAAGGGGGAGATTGTTGGGTTGAGTGTTAAGACAATTCATTTCCCCTCATATTTGATGATGACAAGGTGTGATTTTAATGCACAATAAAGGAACATGTTAGATGCACCACACATGTATGACCATATTTAAAAAGCATGTTTCCAAACACATTTATCACTTATATTCATGATAAATCAATGGACTAATGATTTATATGTTTATTTCTCAGGGACACACAATTCTTTCAAGGGTAGTGTCGACACACCCCATACTGGTGTCGACACAATGCTCCAAGCCCTAAGCCAAAAGATGAAGAAATGGTCAAGTAGTGTCGACACAAGATCAAGTCAGGTCGACACTAGACCCAATTCCCAGTGAGCCCTGTCAACAGGCCTGGATAGTGTGTCGACACTTAACCAGATGGTGTCGACACTAGAGACGTCTCCCAGAAGGCCTGCTTTACAGTTCTCTCCAGTGTGTCGACACGAGATGAAGTGGTGTCGACACTAGAGACCTCTCCCAGGGAAGTTTTAGTCTGCCAGTCTGGGACAGTGTGTCGACACTAGACCAAGTCAGGTCGACACACTTCAGAAAGTTTGTGACTTAAAGTTTCTCCTGGACACGTGGCACCCTAGGGATTTGGTGGATCGGCCTTGGATCATGTGCCCTCGACCCCAAGGGTACTTTTGGACATTTTAGGTATAAATACTCTCCTAATTGGCCATCCAAACAAAAGAGAGCCTCTAAGAGCCTTCCAGAAATCCTTTTGCTCCCCTGTGGCAAGAAGGAAGATCTGCAGTGAGAGCTCTCCTCCAAGTTCTTGCTCCCCTGTGCTTCTTATACTGTAAGGCCCTCTATTTTCCGTCGCATTATTGTATTTATGTGTGAATATTTGGGCTTGTGTATGTATGTACATATTACGTACGTATTAATTAGTATAATTACGTGTGCATGTGTTTATATTAAGTATAAATAATGTATATATTGCATGATGATAGTATGGATACAATACCATGTACATATTGCATGTATATAAGCTTGGTATGCATGGTTTTCTGCATAATTAGGGTTCTGGCCGAAGGCCACCTTGGCGTCAAGCCCAGGCCGTTGAGCTGGTGTCAGCGTCCAGACATGGACGCCAACACTAACTCCGGCGTCCAGCGATATGGACGCCAACTTCTCTGACCTGCATGCGTTGCAGAGCCAGAAAATCCGGGAGCAAGGCATGGCCTCCATTGGGGGGATGTCCCCCAACGGCTCTCAGCTGTCAAATCGGTATGGTGAGTGGGTGAGGGGCTCTCATTAGGTCTGAACCCGAATTTGGCCTCTCCCACTTCTCACTTCACCTTGCAAGAGGAGAAATAGAGGAGAGAAAAACCCTAGGTGAGCTGTGAGAAAAACCCATTTTAGAACCCTCAAATCCGACCCCTTGGACCTGGATCCGGCGTCCCCCTACTGCAAGGAGGTTGCTGGACCAACGAGGAAGGCTTCCCCGACATCCCCTCGGCGTGGAGATCATCCAGGAGCCCGGAGGAGAGATCGTTTGGAGGCACTTCTGCAACTTCTTGGGACTGCCCAAGGAGGTCTTCACCAAGCCTTTAAATCCCTTAGAAGAATTTTTGAAAGGCAAGTGACCTATCCTTGATGTCCCCTTATGAGTCTAGGATGGTTTTGTGAATTTTAAGGATTTTTCCTCGAGTCCTAGACCCTCCAATTCACCCAAGATTCAGAGCTCGGGTCTGTGTTTCTGCACAGACCTGGTTAGACGGCAAGGTCCCTGGACGTCCAGATCATCCTTGGCGTCCATCGACCATGCCGCTGACTCTGAGTCAGCGGCCAGAGACCGCCGCCAAGTTCTTCTGAACAGAACAGTGAGCTGTTCTGTCCCTCTTATACATTAATTTCGGTATGTTTTACGTGATGAGGATATATGGTAGACCTTATACTCTATGTATTTGTGTTTGTGGTGTGTGGATGAATGGTGTGTTGTGGATGTGGGAAATGGTGTTCCTTAAACTTGTGAGCATGAAGTGTTGATTTTACAATTTAGTTTTCCTGATTAGAATGTGTATGAATGCCATGGTTTTAGCCTAATCATGAAGATCAGTGGGTTAGCATATGTGTTTGCAAATTTTGGTAATTATCCATGCTTGTGTAATTTGCGAATATATTTGGTTCGGTAAAATAAAAGCATGCAAGAATGATTTGTAGGGCTCAATCCATAGATGTATGAATTAGGGAAATTTTATATTCTCAGTTCATGCATATGTGTTTAGCTTATGTATAAACAGCAAGTGGTCAATTTGCAAAATGTGTTAGACCCATGTTAATTTAAGTTGTTCATAGCATGCTAATTAGGCGTTTTATTTTCTGTAAATTCTAATTAGCTCAGAAAAATCTGAAAAATTGAGGGTATCATCTAGAACCCGAAAACAGCATGTGGTTAAAATTTCGGATCATTTGGATCAGTAAATAAAAAGTTATGTGTTTTCATGTGAAATGTGATAATTCGTGCATATGATCTTAATGTGATTAGATTTTGTTTAAACCCAGCATGATTAGTGTGTTTACTGAATGTTAAACCTTGAAATTCTGTAGTACCATGTTAGGAAAAACAGAGGTATTCATGTGAGTGAGAAAGTGAATGAGATGAAGTGTTATGTGTAAAACCAAGTGTAAAACGGTAAATATGTAAATGTGTAACTGTGCCAATGTGACACTGCTTCCGTAGAGGGCAGTGGAGCTGTATCAGGGAAAAGTCCCCCTGAGAAAGTTCATTGTGTTAAGTGACCCTAAGGGCATTAGGGGAAATCCTGGAGGTGGACAAGTACCACTGGTTAGGGTGGAGACTTGTTCTCCCGGTCTGCGCAGTCCAAGAGTCGCCATTGGAATGCCTAGATGGCGTCTATGTGTAATGTGATGTGTATATGTCCTTCTTTGGTGGTTTGGACTATGTGTCACGGCACCTAAAAATGTGTAAAGTGTAATGTGAAATGTGTATGTGACCATGTGTAAATGTGTAAGTGACATGTGAATGTGTATGTGTAAAGTGTAACCATGTGAAAAGAGGAAACTAGTGTAAAGAAAAATGTGAAATTCTAGATGTGTAAATGTGTTATTGAAACCCATGTGAGACTAAATCTGAAACCATGTGAATTCAGAAAATGCATGTTATTATTCTTATGTTTATGTGTGCAAAAATGTTTAGAGTCCATGTTAGGGACAACTAATGAATATGTGTGCAAATAGCATGATAGATTGTTCATATGATATGTTTTAAGCAACATTGTAGCCCTCATGTGTAGATTATAGCCATTGAATCATGTGAAATCAGCAACCTAAAGCATGTAAAAAGGTTCATGTATGTGTTTAAAAATGTGTAAAACCCATGCTAGTTGCGTTACCTTTCATGCATGTAAATTGTTCATGTTGATAGCTCTCATGTTTGACTCTTTAAAGATTAAAGTTTCATGAGTAAATTGAATAGAGACCATGTGATAGGTGAAGTTTATTTTAGAAATCTGAAAGCATGAGTTATGTATAAATTGTAGAATGTTCATGATAGGTTGAAAACTTGAAATGACTAGCATGCTATGTGTTGCTAATTGTAATGTGCATGTAGAAACCACTAGGACTTCTAAGTGTACATCATGAGTAGTGTTGCTTGCTGAGTCCTTGGACTCACTCCTTGCTTCGGCGTACAGGTATAGTTGGTGACACAGTACCTTTGGAGGAGGCAGCAGAGACGGACTCCGAGCGCGGAGACTAGCTAGTTGTTGGAGCTTCTTTGTGATTTGTGTACTTCATAGTATGTATTTGGAACATTGTATTAGAATTATCATGAAAGGAATGTATTATGTGGACATTTTGTAATTCTATTTCAGCAATTTAAATTATGTGAGCTCTTAGTTCCTCATTGTTAATTGCGAAAATTCATGTATGGTTAATGTGGATGATGAATGAATGGAGATAGTTCTCTTTTACTTCCGCTACTCTGTTGTATATTCGCGTGTATCTCAGCTGTATGTATCGTTTGGGTAAATGTCCCACTGTGCAGCACTTGTTATACCGACGTGGGTTGGTATAACCGTACCGGTATAATGAGGGCCGTCACAGAGATTGGTATCAGAGCGACCGGTTGAGATTGCACATGAATATACCTAAGTCATCATCCCCATTGCATGCTAAGTATGTCCACATGTGTAGAAAACACTAATAGGAAGTGAAAGATAGATAAGAAATGGTTAGAAAATTTAGTAACCTAGCTCTAATTAGTGGCTGAAATTTTATTACAGCCATGGCTTCCCGTGGACGACGTGGAGGTGTGCCAGCTCGCGACGACGAGCAGAGGCGTGAGGAGCGGGCGGAGCAGCAGGCCCCGGCCCCACAGGGTCCTGTGCTTCCCCCACCACCGCCAGTGGACTATGGAGTATTCATGCAAGGTCTGGTGCAAGCCATGCAGACGCAGGCCCACACCCAGGCAGCACTCCAGGCCCAGTTGGAGGCCCAGGTAGAATAATAAAACAACCTAGTAGTTTGCTATTTAAATTGCATGATATTGTGTTTATTGTATATTGTTATTGTTTAATGTAGCAGGCTCAGGCCCCAGCTCAGGACCATGGTGGACCTTCCATCATGGAGCGATTCAAGAGGATGGCCCCACCCTCTTTTAAGGGGGAGAGTGATCCGCTATTAGCAGAAAGCTGGATGAGGGAGACGGAGAAAATCTTCCGAGCTATCAGGTGTCCTGACGAGGACAAGGTGACCTTAGCCACCTACATGCTACAGGTATGTTTTGGTTTATGCTTGTATGTTGTTTGTCAAGTTAGAAATTGTTAGTTAGTGCTTATGAAGTGTATTGCAGGAGAGAGCTGATGTATGGTGGTCCTCCCTACTGCGTACGCGCTTCGAGGACGGAGCAGTAGATGTGGCATGGGACGCGTTCGTGAGGCTCTTCCGAGCCAAGTTCGTCCCAGAGCACATCCAGGACAAGATGGAGCAAGAATTCCTTTCCCTGACGCAAGGATCAATGACCGTCCTGGAATACGAGGCAAGGTTTTCTGAACTTTCTAAATATGCACCGCATATAGTAGAGGATGAGCGCAGGAAGACCAAGAAGTTTGTGATGGGTCTCAAACCATCACTGAGGACGAGGCTCGTGGCGTTCGACCACCGCACGCTAGACGAGGCCCTCAGCGCAGCCTGCAGACAGGAGGGAGAAATGGAGCAGTATCTGGAGGAGAAGAAGGCTTCGCAGAAGAGGCCGGCAGCGACTTTCCAGCGGCAAGATAAGAAGAAGACGGTGTACCAGACACCGCAGAAACAAATGGCAGTCAGCAACTCTCAGGTACCTTCTGTACGTTCCCCCGGTGCGAAGAGAGAGTGTCCCCATTGTGGGAAGACCCATGGAGGTTCCGAGTGCTGGTTAGTAGCGGGTAGATGCTTAAAGTGTGGGAAGCAGCGACCACAAGATCAAGGATTGCCCAAGACTTCAGCAGGAAGCTCAGCGTGGAGCGCCAGTACCAGCAGTAGCGGCAGCCGCGCCAGCTACAGGACGACCAGGAAGGCCTCGAGCCCCAGCTCGAGTGTTTGCGTTAGCTCGTGAGGACGCCGAGCAGGCGGAGCATGTCACCGAAGGTACAGTTTTACTTTTCGGTGTGCACGCTCGGGTTTTGTTTGATACGGGTGCTACTCACTCGTTCATTTCCGAGCGGTTCGCTAGGCAGTTAGCCCTAGAGTCAGGCATAGAGTCTGAGGAGTTAGAGGTCCCTTTGTCTGTGCACACCCCTGCGGGTACGGTATCGACTAGGAAGTGCATTCCGTCGTTACCTGTGTGCATTGAGGATAGATTCCTAGATGGGTGTTTCTTCTTGCTAAAGATAAAGGATTATGATTGTATCCTTGGTCTGGATTGGCTAGAGGAGCACTATGCGTTAGTGGATTGTCGTAGGAAGAAGATTGTTTTCCGCATTCCTGGTGAGGATGAGTTCTCTCATCCCTTGCCAAAGAACTTAGCGGGAAAGTTAGTTATATCTGCCATGAAGGCGATGCGCATGGTGAACAAGGGTTGTGACGCATTTCTTGCCAGCGTTATGCTAGTACCCGATGCTGGTTCGTCACTGACTCTTGCAGAGATTGATGTGGTGCAGGACTTTCCAGATGTCTTTCCCGATGATAGGGAGATAGAGTTCACTATAGAGTTGCTTCCAGGCAACTCTCCTATCTCGAAGGCCCCATATCGGATGGCCCCTACAGAGTTAGCTGAGTTGAGGAAGCAATTGCAAGAATTGCTCGATAAGGGATTTATTCGCCCCAGTGTTTCCCCTTAGGGCGCACCTGTATTATTCATCAAGAAGAAAGACAGGTCACTTCGGTTGTGCATTGATTATAGGAAGCTAAACCAGGTGACTGTGAAGAACAGGTATCCCTTACCTCGGATTGATGATCTGTTTGACCAGTTGCGAGAGGCATCAGTCTTTTCCAAGATTGACTTGCGATCTGGTTATCATCAGTTGAGGATTAGGAGTGAGGATGCGTCCAAGACGGCATTTAGAACCCGTTATGGACATTATGAGTTTTTGGTTCTTCCTTTCGGATTGACCAACGCCCCTGCAGCGTTCATGGATCTCATGAACCGGGTGTTTAGTCCGTATCTAGATAGCTTTGTTGTTGTGTTTATTGATGACGTGTTGGTCTATTCTCCGGATGAGGCCACACATCGTCAGCATTTGAGGTTAGTCTTAGAGGTTCTCCGTGAGCACAAGCTGTATGCGAAGTTCAGCAAGTGCGAGTTCTGGTTGCGCGAGGTTCATTTTCTCGGGCATGTTATCTCCGGCGCTGGTGTAGCTGTTGATCCAGCAAAAGTCCAGGCAGTTATGGATTGGGAGATTCCCAGGACCCTTCGGAGATTCGTAGTTTTATTGGGTTAGCTGGTTATTATCGGCGATTCATTGAGGGTTTCTCATCCATCGCCGCCCCTTTGACAAAGCTGACCGGAAAGGTGAGAAGTTCGTATGGTCTGAGGCATGTGAGCGTAGCTTTCAGCTATTGAAGGCTAAGCTTACTTCTGCTCCGGTATTGGTATTGCCTAGTGGTCTAGAAGGTTTGCCATTTATACGGATGCATCTCAGATTGGTTTAGGCTGTGTGCTCATGCAGCAAGAGAGGGTAGTGGCTTATGCTTCTCGTCAGTTGAAGGAGCATGAGAGGAACTATCCGACTCATGATTTAGAGCTCGCAGCTGTGGTTCATGCACTAAAGATCTGGAGGCACTATCTTTATGGTGTCAGATTTGAGGTGTTTACCGACCACAAGAGCTTGAAGTATCTTTTCTCCCAAAAGGAATTAAACCTGAGGCAGAGAAGATGGATTGAGTTCTTGAAGGACTATGACTTCGACCTTCAGTATCATCCTGGAAAGGCGAACGTCGTAGCGGATGCTCTTAGTAGAAAGAGGTCTTCGCTCCAGCAGGATTGGAAGATGTTGGAGGATGCAGCGTGCTCTATGACCGAGTTAGAGCCATCGTTGTGTCAGGCTTTTGTAGCTCAGCTATCCCTTAGATCCTCAGTCTTGGATGAGGTGATTGAGCAGCAGAAAGCCGATCCTAGATTGTTAGAGTTAGTGGGTAAGGCGGGCATTGCTCGTGATGAGGACGGTGTGATTAGATTTCAGCACCGTGTTTGTGTCCCCGATGTGGTAGATGTCCGTGAGCATGTGTTAGCGGAGGCTCATAGATCGCGATTCTCTATTCATCCGGGTAACACTAAGATGTATCAAGACCTGAAGAGATCATTTTGGTGGTCCGGCATGAAGAAGGATGTTGCGGATTATGTGTCTAGATGTCTAGTATGTCAGCAGGTGAAAGCCGAGCGGCAGCGACCATCCGGCCTTATGCAGAGGATGGATATCCCCGTATGGAAGTGGGAAGCTGTCACTATGGATTTCGTATCGGGTTTGCCTCGATCTAGAAGGGGCAATGACTCGATTTGGGTAGTTGTAGATAGATTCTCGAAGACTGCTCATTTCTTGCCTATGAAGAAGAAGCAGTCAGTAGAGAGTTTAGCTAGATTGTATGTTAGCGGTATCATTAGATTGCATGGTGTGCCGAAGTCGATCATTTCGGATCGAGATCCGAGATTTACTTCGAGATTGTGGAAGGGTCTTCAGGATGCGTTAGGTTCGGAGCTTAAGCTCAGTTCGGCGTTTCATCCCCAGACCGATGGACAGTCCGAGAGGACTATCCAGACGCTCGAGGATATGTTGAGAGCGTGTGTTCTGGATTGGAAGGATGATTGGGAGCGTCATTTACCTCTTGTGGAGTTCGCATACAACAACAGCTTTCATGCTAGTATTGGTATGGCTCCATTCGAGGCGTTGTATGGTAGGCCCTGCAGATCTCCTTTATGTTGGGAGGAGACTGGTGATAGGCAGTTGATCGGACCGGAGTTGGTTCAGGAAACTTCGGATAAGATCCAGCTTATCAGGAAAAGGCTTGTTGCGGCACAGGATAGGCAGAAGAGTTATGCCGACAACAGGAGAAAGGATTTGGAGTTCGAGGTTGGCGATCATGTCTTCTTGAAGATATCGCCTACTCGTGGAGTTGTCAGATTTGGCAGGCATAGCAAGCTAAGCCCTAGATTCATTGGCCCATATGAGATTCTCAGACGTTTGGGCAACGTGGCGTACGAGCTAGCATTACCCCCAGCTTTGGCTAGCGTTCACCCGGTATTCCACGTATCTATGCTCAGGAAGTATGTCCGAGATCCGTCTCATGTGATTAGTCATGAGCCCGTGGAGATCCAGCCAGATCTTTCGTATGTCGAGCAACCAGTAGCCATTCTTGACCGGAAGGTTCAGCATCTCCGGAACAAGAGTATCGCGTCGGTGAAAGTTCTATGGCGGAACTTCTCACGTGAGGAGGCTACGTGGGAGCTTGAGGATGCGATGAAGAAGAAGTATCCCCTTTTGTTTGAGTAGTGTCGTTCTAACTTCGAGGACGAAGTTTCTTTAAGGGGGAGAGGGTGTAAGGCCCTCTATTTTCCGTCGCATTATTTGTATTTATGTGTGAATATTTGTGCTTGTGTATGTATGTACATATTTACGTACGTATTAATTAGTATAATTACGTGTGCATGTGTTTATATTAAGTATAAATAATGTATATATTGCATGATGATAGTATGGATACAATACCATGTACATATTGCATGTATATAAGCTTGGTATGCATGGTTTTCTGCATAATTAGGGTTCTGGCCGAAGGCCACCTTGGCGTAAAGCCTAGGCCGTTGATCTGGTGTCAGCGTCCAGACATGGACGCCAACACTAACTACGGCGTCCAGCGATATGGACGCCAACTTCTCTGACCTGCATGCGTTGCAGAGCCAGAAAATCCGGGAGTAAGGCATGGCCTCCATTGGGGGGATGTCCCCCAACGGCTCTCAGCTTGTCAAATCGGTATGGTGAGTGGGTGAGGGGCTCTCATTAGGTCTGAACCCGAATTTGGCCTCTCCCACTTCTCACTTCACCTTGCAAGAGGAGAAATAGAGGAGAGAAAAACCCTAGGTGAGCTGTGAAAAAAACCCATTTTAGAACCCTCAAATCCGACCCCTTGGACCTGGATCCGGCGTCCCCCTACTGCAAGGAGGTTGCTGGACCAACGAGGAAGGCTTCCCCGACATCCCCTCGGCGTGGAGATCATCCAGGAGCCCGGAGGAGAGATCGTTTGGAGGCACTTCTGCAACTTCTTGGGACTGCCCAAGGAGGTCTTCACCAAGCCTTTAAATCCCTTAGAAGATTTTTGAAAGGCAAGTGACCTATCCTTGATGTCCCCTTATGAGTCTAGGATGGTTTTGTGAATTTTAAGGATTTTTCCTCGAGTCCTAGACCCTCCAATTCACCCAAGATTCAGAGCTCGGGTCTGTGTTTCTGCACAGACCTGGTTAGACGGCAAGGTCCCTGGACGTCCAGATCATCCTTGGCGTCCATCGACCATGCCGCTGACTCTGAGTCAGCGGCCAGAGACCGCCGCCAAGTTCTTCTGAACAGAACAGTGAGCTGTTCTGTCCCTCTTATACATTAATTTCGGTATGTTTTACGTGATGAGGATATATGGTAGACCTTATACTCTATGTATATTGTGTTGTGGTGTGTGGATGAATGGTGTGTGTTGGTGGATGTGGGAAATGGTGTTCCTTAAACTTGTGAGCATGAAGTGTTGATTTTACAAATTTAGTTTCCTGATTAGAATGTGTATGAATGCCATGGTTTTAGCCTAATCATGAAGATCAGTGGGTTAGCATATGTGTTTGCAAATTTTGGTAATTTATCCATGCTTGTGTAATTTGCGAATATATTTGGTTCGGTAAAATAAAAGCATGCAAGAATGATTTGTAGGGCTCAATCCATAGATGTATGAATTAGGGAAATTTTATATTCTCAGTTCATGCATATGTGTTTAGCTTATGTATAAACAGCAAGTGGTCAATTTGCAAAATGTGTTAGACCCATGTTAATTTAAGTTGTTCATAGTATGCTAATTAGGCGTTTTATTTTCTGTAAATTCTAATTAGCTCAGAAAAATCTGAAAAATTGAGGGTATCATCTAGAACCCGAAAAAGCATGTGGTTAAAATTTCGGATCATTTGGATCAGTAAATAAAAAGTTATGTGTTTTCATGTGAAATGTGATAATTCGTGCATATGATCTTAATGTGATTAGATTTTGTTTAAACCCAGCATGATTAGTGTGTTTACTGAATGTTAAACCTTGAAATTCTGTAGTACCATGTTAGGAAAAACAGAGGTATTCATGTGAGTGAGAAAGTGAATGAGATGAAGTGTTATGTGTAAAACCAAGTGTAAAACGGTAAATATGTAAATGTGTAACTGTGCCAATGTGACACTGCTTCCGTAGAGGGCAGTGGAGCTGTATCAGGGAAAAGTCCCCTGAGAAAGTTCATTGTGTTAAGTGACCCTAAGGGCATTAGGGGGAAATCCTGGAGGTGGACAAGTACCACTGGTTAGGGTGGAGACTTGTTCTCCCGGTCTGCGCAGTCCAAGAGTCGCCATTGGAATGCCTAGATGGCGTCTATGTGTAATGTGATGTGTATATGTCCTTCTTTGGTGGTTTGGACTATGTGTCACGGCACCTAAAAATGTGTAAAGTGTAATGTGAAATGTGTATGTGACCATGTGTAAATGTGTAAGTGACATGTGAATGTGTATGTGTAAAGTGTAACCATGTGAAAAGAGGAAACTAGTGTAAAGAAAAATGTGAAATTCTAGATGTGTAAATGTGTTATTGAAACCCATGTGAGACTAAATCTGAAACCATGTGAATTCAGAAAATGCATGTTATTATTCTTATGTTTATGTGTGCAAAAATGTTTAGAGTCCATGTTAGGGACAACTAATGAATATGTGTGCAAATAGCATGATAGATTGTTCATATGATATGTTTTAAGCAACATTGTAGCCCTCATGTGTAGATTTATAGCCATTGAATCATGTGAAATCAGCAACCTAAAGCATGTAAAAAGGTTCATGTATGTGTTTAAAAATGTGTAAAACCCATGCTAGTTGCGTTACCTTTCATGCATGTAAATTGTTCATGTTGATAGCTCTCATGTTTGACTCTTTAAAGATTAAAGTTTCATGAGTAAATTGAATAGAACCATGTGATAGGTGAAGTTTATTTTAGAAATCTGAAAGCATGAGTTATGTATAAAATTGTAGAATGTTCATGATAGGTTGAAAACTTGAAATGACTAGCATGCTATGTGTTGCTAATTGTAATGTGCATGTAGAAACCCTAGGACTTATAAGTGTACATCATGAGTAGTGTTGCTTGCTGAGTCCTTGGACTCACTCCTTGCTTGGCGTACAGGTATAGTTGGTGACACAGTACCTTTGGAGGAGGCAGCAGAGACGGACTCCGAGCGCGGAGACTAGCTAGTTGTTGGAGCTTCTTTGTGATTTGTGTACTTCATAGTATGTATTTGGAACATTGTATTAGAATTATCATGAAAGGAATGTATTATGTGGACATTTTGTAATTCTATTTCAGCAATTTAAATTATGTGAGCTCTTAGTTCCTCATTGTTAATTGCGAAAATTCATGTATGGTTAATGTGGATGATGAATGAATGGAGATAGTTCTCTTTTACTTCCGCTACTCTGTTGTATATTCGCGTGTATCTCAGCTGTACGTATCGTTTGGGTAAATGTCCCACTGTGAGGACTCTCGCTATACCGACGTGGGTCGGTATGACTGTACCAGTGTAACGAGGGCCTCACAATACCGGTACGGTTATACCAACCCACGTCGGTATAACAAGTGCTACCACAGTGGGACATTTACCCAAACGATACATACAGCTGAGATACACGCGAATATACAACAGAGTAGCGGAAGTAAAAGAGAACTATCTCCATTCATTCATCATCCACATTAACCATACATGAATTTTCGCAATTAACATAAAAGAACTAAAAATCACATGATTAAATTGCTGAAATAGAATTACAAAATGTCCACATAATACATTCCTTTCATGATAATTCTAATACAATGTTCCAAATACATACTATGAAGTACACAAATCACAAGGAAGCTCCAAGACTAGCTACTCTCCGCGCTCGGAGTCCGTCTCTGCTGCCTCCTCCAAAGGTACTGTGTCACCAACTATACCTGTACGCCGAAGCAAGGAGTGAGTCCAAGGACTCAGCAAGCAACACTACTCATGATGTACACTTAAAGTCCTAATGGTTTCTACATGCACATTACAATTAGCAACACATAGCATGCTGGTCAACTCAAGTTTTCAACCTATCATGAAAGTTCTACAATTTTATACATAACTCATGCTTTCAGATTTTAAAATAAAATTCACCTATCACATGGTCTCTATTCAATTTACTCAAAAACTTTAACCTTTTAAAGAATCAAACATAAGAGCTATCAACATGAACAATTTACATGCATGAAAGGTAACCAACTAGCATGGGTTTTACACATTTTTAAACACATACATGAACCTTTTCACATGCTTTAGGTTGCTGATTTCATATAGTTTCATGGCTGAAAACCTATGCATGAGAGCTACAATAATGCATAAAACATATCATATGAACAATCCATCATGCTATTTGCACACATATTCATTAGTTGTCCCTAACATGGACTCTAAACATTTTTGCACACATAAACATAAGAATAATAACATGCATTTTCTGAATTCACATGGTTTCAGATTTAGTCTCACATGGGTTTCAATAACACATTTACACATCTAGAATTTCACATTTTTCTTTACACTAGTTTCCTCTTTTCACATGGTTACACTTTACACATACACATTCACATGTCACTTACACATTTACACATGGTCACATACACATTTCACATTACACTTTACACATTTTTAGGTGCCGTGACACATAGTCCAAACCACCAAAGAAGGACATATACACATCACATTACACATAGACGCCATCTAGGCATTCCAATGGCGACTCTTGGACTGCGCAGACCGGGAGAACAAGTCTCCACCCTAACCAGTGGTACTTGTCCACCTCCAGGATTTCCCCCTAATGCCCTTAGGGTCACTTAACACAATGAACTTTCTCAGGGGGACTTTTCCCTGATACAGCTCCACTGCCCTCTACGGAAGCAGTGTCACATTGGCACAGTTACACATTTACATTTTACCGTTTTACACTTGGTTTTACACATAACACTTCATCTCATTCACTTTCTCACTCACATGAACACCTCTGTTTTTTCTAACATGGTACTACAGAATTTCAAGGTTTAACACACAGTAAACACACTAATCATGCTGGGTTTAAACAAAATCTAATCACATTACGATCATATGCACGAATTATCACATTTCACATGAAAACACATAACTTTTTATTTACTGATCCAAATGACCTGAAATTTTAACCACATGCTGTTTTCGGGTTCAAGATGATACCCTCAATTTTTCAGATTTTTCTGAGCTAATAGAATTTACAGAAAATAAAACGCCTAATTAGCATGCTATTAACAACTTAATTAACATGGGTCTAACACATTTTGCAATTAGCCACTTGCTGTTTATACATAAGCTAATCACATATGCATGAACTGAGAATACAAAATTTCCCTAATTCATACATCTATGGATTGAACACTACAAATCATTTTGCATGCTTCCATTTCCTCGAACCGAGCTTAATTACAAATTCCACAAGCATGGATAATTTACCAAAATTTGCAAACACATATGCTAACCCACTGATCTTCATGATTAGACTAAACCATGGCATTCATACTAATTCAAATCATGAACAAGGATTTGCAAGATTATCTACAAGTCATGCTCACAAGTTTAAAAGATACCATTATCCCACATTCACCATCACACCACATTCATCCACACACCACAATGCACAATATACATAGAGTATAAGGTTTACCATATATCCTCATCACGTAAAACATACCGAAATTAATGTATAAGAGGGACAGAACAGCTCACTGTTCTGTCCAGAAGAACTCGACGGCGGTCTCTGGCCGCTGACTCAGGGTCAGCGGCATGGTCGATGGACGCCAAGGATGATCTGGACGTCCAGGGACCTTGCCGTCGAACCAGGTCTGTGCAGAAACACAGACCCGAGCTCTGAATCTTGGGTGAATTGGAGGGTCTAGGACTCGAGGAAAAATCCATAAAATTCACAAAACCAACCTAGACTCATAAGGGAACATCAGGGATAGGTCACTTGCCTTTAGAAATTTCCTCCAAGGGATTTATGGCTCGGTGAAGACCTCCTTGGGCAGTCCCAAGAAGTTGCAGAAGTGCCTCCAAACGATCTCTCCTCCGGGCTCCTGGATGATCTCCACGCCGAGGGGATGTCGGGGAAGCCTTCCTCGTTGGTCCAGCAACCTCCTTGCAGCAGGGGGACGCCGGATCAAGGTCCAAGGGGTCGGATTTGAGGGTGCTAAAATGGGGTTTTTCTCACAGACTTCTCTAGGGTTTTTCTCTCTCACTCTCTCCTCTTGCAAGGGTGAAGGGAAAGAGTGGGAGAGTCCAATTCGGGTTCAGGGTTAAGGAGAGCCCCTCACCCACTCACCATACCGATTTGACAACCTGAGAGCCGTTGGGGGACATCCCCCAATGGTGGCCATGCCTTGCTCCCGGATTTTCTGGCTCTGCAACGCATGCAGGTCAGAGAAGTTGGCGTCCATATCGCTGGACGCCGGAGTTAGTGTTGGCGTCCAGGTCTGGACGCTGACACCAGCTAAACGGCCTGGGCTTGACGCCAAGGTGGCCTTCGGCCAGAACTTTAAATTATGCAGAAAACCATGCATACCGGCATATATACATGCAATATGTATATGGTATTGTATCCATACTATCATCATGCAATATATACATTATTTATACTTAATATAAACACATGCACACGTAATTATACTAATTAATGCGTACGTAAATATGTACATACATACACAAGCACAAATATTCACACATAATACAAATAATGCGACGGAAATTAGAGGGCCTTACACCCTCTCCCCCTTAAAGAAACTTCGTCCTCGAAGTTAGAACGACACTACTCAAACAAAAGGGGATACTTCTTCTTCATCGCATCCTCAAGCTCCCACGTAGCCTCCTCACGTGAGAAGTTCCGCCATAGAACTTTCACCGACGCGATACTCTTGTTCCGGAGATGCTGAACCTTCCGGTCAAGAATGGCTACTGGTTGCTCGACATACGAAAGATCTGGCTGGATCTCCACGGGCTCATGACTAATCACATGAGACGGATCTCGGACATACTTCTGAGCATAGATACGTGGAATACAGGGTGAACGCTAGCCAAAGCTGGGGGTAATGCTAGCTCGTACGCCACGTTGCCCAAACGTCTGAGAATCTCATATGGGCCAATGAACCTAGGGCTTAGCTTGCTATGCCTGCCAAATCTGACAACACCTCGAGTAGGCGATATCTTCAAGAAGACATGATCGCCAACCTCGAACTCCAAATCCTTTCTCCTGTTGTCGGCATAACTCTTCTGCCTATCCTGTGCCGCAACAAGCCTTTTCCTGATAAGCTGAATCTTATCCGAAGTTTCCTGAACTAACTCCGGTCCGATCAACTGCCTATCACCAGTCTCCTCCCAACATAAAGGAGATCTGCAGGGCCTACCATACAACGCCTCGAATGGAGCCATACCAATACTAGCATGAAAGCTGTTGTTGTATGCGAACTCCACAAGAGGTAAATGACGCTCCCAATCATCCTTCCAATCCAGAACACACGCTCTCAACATATCCTCGAGCGTCTGGATAGTCCTCTCGGACTGTCCATCGGTCTGGGGATGAAACGCCGAACTGAGCTTAAGCTCCGAACCTAACGCATCCTGAAGACCCTTCCACAATCTCGAAGTAAATCTCGGATCTCGATCCGAAATGATCGACTTCGGCACACCATGCAATCTAATGATACCGCTAACATACAATCTAGCTAAACTCTCTACTGACTGCTTCTTCTTCATAGGCAAGAAATGAGCAGTCTTCGAGAATCTATCTACAACTACCCAAATCGAGTCATTGCCCCTTCTAGATCGAGGCAAACCCGATACGAAATCCATAGTGACAGCTTCCCACTTCCATACGGGGATATCCATCCTCTGCATAAGGCCGGATGGTCGCTGCCGCTCGGCTTTCACCTGCTGACATACTAGACATCTAGACACATAATCCGCAACATCCTTCTTCATGCCGGACCACCAAAATGATCTCTTCAGGTCTTGATACATCTTAGTGTTACCCGGATGAATAGAGAATCGCGATCTATGAGCCTCCGCTAACACATGCTCACGGACATCTACCACATCGGGGACACAAACACGGTGCTGAAATCTAATCACACCGTCCTCATCACGAGCAATGCCCGCCTTACCCACTAACTCTAACAATCTAGGATCGGCTTTCTGCTGCTCAATCACCTCATCCAAGACTGAGGATCTAAGGGATAGCTGAGCTACAAAAGCCTGACACAACGATGGCTCTAACTCGGTCATAGAGCACGCTGCATCCTCCAACATCTTCCAATCCTGCTGGAGCGAAGACCTCTTTCTACTAAGAGCATCCGCTACGACGTTCGCCTTTCCAGGATGATACTGAAGGTCGAAGTCATAGTCCTTCAAGAACTCAATCCATCTCCTCTGCCTCAGGTTTAATTCCTTTTGGGAGAAAAGATACTTCAAGCTCTTGTGGTCGGTAAACACCTCAAATCTGACACCATAAAGATAGTGCCTCCAGATCTTTAGTGCATGAACCACAGCTGCGAGCTCTAAATCATGAGTCGGATAGTTCCTCTCATGCTCCTTCAACTGACGAGAAGCATAAGCCACTACCCTCTCTTGCTGCATGAGCACACAGCCTAAACCAATCTGAGATGCATCCGTATAAATGGCAAAACCTTCTAGACCACTAGGCAATACCAATACCGGAGCAGAAGTAAGCTTAGCCTTCAATAGCTGAAAGCTACGCTCACATGCCTCAGACCATACGAACTTCTCACCTTTCCGGGTCAGCTTTGTCAAAGGGGCGGCGATGGATGAGAAACCCTCAATGAATCGCCGATAATAACCAGCTAACCCAATAAAACTACGAATCTCCGAAGGGGTCCTGGGAATCTCCCAATCCATAACTGCCTGGACTTTTGCTGGATCAACTGCAACACCAGCGCCGGAGATAACATGCCCGAGAAAATGAACCTCGCGCAACCAGAACTCGCACTTGCTGAACTTCGCATACAGCTTGTGCTCACGGAGAACCTCTAAGACTAACCTCAAATGCTGACGATGTGTGGCCTCATCCGGAGAATAGACCAACACGTCATCAATAAACACAACAACAAAGCTATCTAGATACGGACTAAACACCCGGTTCATGAGATCCATGAACGCTGCAGGGGCGTTGGTCAATCCGAAAGGAAGAACCAAAAACTCATAATGTCCATAACGGGTTCTAAATGCCGTCTTGGACACATCCTCACTCCTAATCCTCAACTGATGATAACCAGATCGCAAGTCAATCTTGGAAAAGACTGATGCCTCTCGCAACTGGTCAAACAGATCATCAATCCGAGGTAAGGGATACCTGTTCTTCACAGTCACCTGGTTTAGCTTCCTATAATCAATGCACAACCGAAGTGACCCGTCTTTCTTCTTGACGAATAATACAGGTGCGCCCCAAGGGGAAACACTGGGGCGAATAAATCCCTTATCGAGCAATTCTTGCAATTGCTTCCTCAACTCGGCTAATTCTGCAGGGGCCATCCGATATGGGGCCTTCGAGATAGGAGAGGTGCCTGGAAGCAACTCTATAGTGAACTCTATCTCCCTATCCGGTGGCAATCCAGACAAGTCATCGGGAAAGACATCTGGAAAGTCCTGCACCACATCGATCTCTGCAAGAGTCAGTGACGAACCAGCATCGGGTACTAGCATAACGCTGGCAAGAAATGCGTCACAACCCTTGTTCACCATGCGCATCGCCTTCATGGCAGAGATAACTAACTTTCCCGCTAAGTTCTTTGGCAAGGGATGAGAGAACTCATCCTCACCAGGAATGCGGAAAACAATCTTCTTCCTACGACAATCCACTAACGCATAGTGCTCCTCTAGCCAATCCAGACCAAGGATACAATCATAATCCTTCATCTTTAGCAAGAAGAAACACCCATCTAGGAATCTATCCTCAATGCACACAGGTAACGACGGAATGCACTTCCTAGTCGATACCGTACCCGCAGGGGTGTGCACAGACAAAGGGACCTCTAACTCCTCAGACTCTATGCCTGACTCTAGGGCTAACTGCCTAGCGAACCGCTCGGAAATGAACGAGTGAGTAGCACCCGTATCAAACAAAACCCGAGCGTGCACACCGAAAAGTAAAACTGTACCTTCGGTGACATGCTCCGCCTGCTCGGCGTCCTCACGAGCTAACGCAAACACTCGAGCTGGGGCTCGAGGCCTTCCTGGTCGTCCTGTAGCTGGCGCGGCTGCCGCTACTGCTGGTACTGGCGCTCCACGCTGAGCTCCCTGCTGAAGTCTTGGGCAATCCTTGATCTTGTGGTCGCTGCTCCCACACTTTAAGCATCTACCCGCTACTAACCAGCACTCGGAACCTCCATGGGTCTTCCCACAATGGGGACACTCTCTCTTCGCACCGGGGGAACGTACAGAAGGTACCTGAGAGTTGCTGACTGTCATTGGTTTCTGCGGTGTCTGGTACACCGTTTTCCTCTTATCCTGCCGCTGGAAAGTCGCTGCCGGCCTCTTCTGCGAAGCCTTCTTCTCCTCCAGATACTGCTCCATTTCTCCCTCCTGTCTGCAGGCTGCGCTGAGGGCCTCGTCTAGCGTGCGGTGGTCGAACGCCACGAGCCTCGTCCTCAGTGATGGTTTGAGACCCATCACAAACTTCTTGGTCTTCCTGCGCTCATCCTCTACTATATGCGGTGCATATTTAGAAAGTTCAGAAAACCTTGCCTCGTATTCCAGGACGGTCATTGATCCTTGCGTCAGGGAAAGGAATTCTTGCTCCATCTTGTCCTGGATATGCTCTGGGACGAACTTGGCTCGGAAGAGCCTCACGAACGCGTCCCATGCCACATCAACTGCTCCGTCCTCGAAGCGCGTACGCAGTAGGGAGGACCACCATACATCAGCTCTCTCCTGCAATACACCTTCATAAGCACTAACCAACAAATTCTAACTTGACAAACAACATACAAGCATAAACTAAAGCATACCTGTAGCATGTAGGTGGCTAAGGTCACCTTGTCCTCATCAGGACACCTGATAGCTCGGAAGATTTTCTCCGTCTCCCTCATCCAGCTTTCTGCCATTAGCGGATCACTCTCCCCTTAAAAGAGGGTGGGGCCATCCTCTTGAATCGCTCCATGATGGAAGGTCCACCATGGTCCTGAGCTGGGGCCTGAGCCTGCTACATTAAACAATAACAATATACAATAAACACAATATCATGCAATTTAAATAGCAAACTACTAGGTTGTTTTATTATTCTACCTGGGCCTCCAACTGGGCCTGGAGTGCTGCCTGGGTGTGGGCCTGCGTCTGCATGGCTTGCACCAGACCTTGCATGAATACTCCATAGTCCACTGGCGGTGGTGGGGGAAGCACAGGACCCTGTGGGGCCGGGGCCTGCTGCTCCGCCCGCTCCTCACGCCTCTGCTCGTCGTCGCGAGCTGGCACACCTCCACGTCGTCCACGGGAAGCCATGGCTGTAATAAAATTTCAGCCACCAATTAGAGCTAGGTTACTAAGTTTTCTAACCATTTTCTTATCTATCTTTCATTTCCTATTAGTGTTTTCTACACATGTGGACATACTTAGCATGCAATGGGGATGATGACTCAGGTATATTCATGTGCAATCTCAACCGGTCGCTCTGATACCAATCTCTGTGATGGCCCTCATTATACCGGTACGGTTATACCAACCCACGTTGGTATAACAAGTGCTGCCACAGTGGGACATTTATCCAAACGATACATACAGCTGAGATACACGTGAATATACAACAGAGTAGCCGAAGTAAAAGAGAACTATCTCCATTCATTCATCATCCACATTAACCATACATGAATTTTCGCAATTAACATAAAAGAACTAAAAATCACATGATTTAAATTGCTGAAATAGAATTACAAAATGTCCACATAATACATTCCTTTCATGATAATTCTAATACAATGTTCCAAATACATACTATGAAGTACACAAATCACAAGGAAGCTCCAAGACTAGCTACTCTCCGCGCTCGGAGTCCGTCTCTGCTGCCTCCTCCAAAGGTACTGTGTCACCAACTATACCTGTACGCCGAAGCAAGGAGTGAGTCCAAGGACTCAGCAAGCAACACTACTCATGATGTACACTTATAAATCCTAATGGTTTCTACATGCACATTACAATTAGCAACACATAGCATGCTAGTCAACTCAAGTTTTCAACCTATCATGAAAGTTCTACAATTTTATACATAACTCATGCTTTCAGATTTTTAAAATAAAATTCACCTATCACATGGTCTCTATTCAATTTACTCAAAAACTTTAACCTTTTAAAGAATCAAACATAAGAGCTATCAACATGAACAATTTACATGCATGAAAGGTAACGCAACTAGCATGGGTTTTACACATTTTTAAACACATACATGAACCTTTTCACATGCTTTAGGTTGCTGATTTCATATAGTTTCATGGCTGAAAACTATGCATGAGAGCTACAATAATGCATAAAACATATCATATGAACAATCCATCATGCTATTTGCACACATATTCATTAGTTGTCCCTAACATGGACTCTAAACATTTTTGCACACATAAACATAAGAATAATAACATGCATTTTCTGAATTCACATGGTTTCAGATTTAGTCTCACATGGGTTTCAATAACACATTTACACATCTAGAATTTCACATTTTTCTTTACACTAGTTTCCTCTTTTCACATGGTTACACTTTACACATACACATTCACATGTCACTTACACATTTACACATGGTCACATACACATTTCACATTACACTTTACACATTTTTAGGTGCCGTGACACATAGTCCAAACCACCAAAGAAGGACATATACACATCACATTACACATAGACGCCATCTAGGCATTCCAATGGCGACTCTTGGACTGCGCAGACCGGGAGAACAAGTCTCCACCCTAACCAGTGGTACTTGTCCACCTCCAGGATTTCCCCCTAATGCCCTTAGGGTCACTTAACACAATGAACTTTCTCAGGGGGACTTTTCCCTGATACAGCTCCACTGCCCTCTACGGAAGCAGTGTCACATTGGCACAGTTACACATTTACATTTTTACCGTTTTACACTTGGTTTTACACATAACACTTCATCTCATTCACTTTCTCACTCACATGAAACCTCTTTTTTCCTAACATGGTACTACAGAATTTCAAGGTTTAACACACAGTAAACACACTAATCATGCTGGGTTTAAACAAAATCTAATCACATTACGATCATATGCACGAATTATCATATTTCACATGGAAAATACATAACTTTTTATTTACTGATCCAAATGACCCGAAATTTTAACCACATGCTGTTTTCGAGTTCTAGATGATACCCTCAATTTTTCAGATTTTTCTGAGCTAATTAGAATTTACAGAAAATAAAACGCCTAATTAGCATGCTATTAACAACTTAAATTAACATGGGTCTAACACATTTTGCAAATTAGCCACTTGCTGTTTATACATAAGCTAATCACATATGCATGAACTGAGAATATAAAATTTCCCTAATTCACACATCTATGGATTGAACACTACAAATCATTATTGCATGCTTCTATTTCCTCGAACCGAGCTTAATTACAAATTCCACAAGCATGGATAATTTACCAAAATTTGCAAACACATATGCTAACCCACTGATCTTCATGATTAGACTAAACCATGGCATTCATACTAATTCAAATCATGAACAAGGATTTGCAAGATTATCTACAAGTCATGCTCACAAGTTTAAAAGATACCATTATCCCACATTCACCATCACACCACATTGATCCACACACCACAATGCACAATATACATAGAGTATAAGGTTTACCATATATCCTCATCACGTAAAACATAACGAAATTAATGTATAAGAGGGACAGAACAGCTCACTGTTCTGTCCAGAAGAACTCGACGGCGGTCTCTGGCCGCTGACTCAGGGTCAGCGGCATGGTCGATGGACGCCAAGGATGATCTGGACGTCCAGGGACCTTGCCGTCGAACCAGGTCTGTGCAGAAACACAGACCCGAGCTCTGAATCTTGGGTGAATTGGAGGGTCTAGGACTCGAGGAAAAATCTATAAAATTCACAAAACCAACCTAGACTCATAAGGGAACATCAGGGATAGGTCACTTGCCTTTAGAAATTTCCTCCAAGGGATTTATGGCTCGTTGAAGACCTCCTTGGGCAGTCCCAAGAAGTTGCAGAAGTGCCTCCAAACGATCTCTCCTCCGGGCTCCTGGATGATCTCCACGCCGAGGGGATGTCGGGGAAGCCTTCCTCGTTGGTCCAGCAACCTCCTTGCAGCAGGGGGACGCCGGATCAAGGTCCAAGGGGTCGGATTTGAGGGTGCTAAAATGGGGTTTTTCTCACAGACTTCTCTAGGGTTTTTCTCTCTCACTTCTCTCCTCTTGCAAGGGTGAAGGGAAAGAGTGGGAGAGTCCAATTCGGGTTCAGGGTTAAGGAGAGCCCCTCACCCACTCACCATACCGATTTGACAACCTGAGAGCCGTTGGGGGACATCCCCCCAATGGTGGCCATGCCTTGCTCCCGGATTTTCTGGCTCTGCAACGCATGCAGGTCAGAGAAGTTGGCGTCCATATCGCTGGACGCCGGAGTTAGTATTGGCGTCCAGGTCTGGACGCTGACACCAGCTAAACGGCCTGGCCTTGACGCCAAGGTGGCCTTCGGCCAGAACTTTAAATTATGCAGAAAACCATGCATACCGGACATATATACATGCAATATGTATACGGTATTGTATCCATACTATCATCATGCAATATGTACATTATTTATACTTAATATAAACACATGCACACGTAATTATACTAATTAATGCGTACGTAAATATGTACATACATACACAAGCACAAATATTCACACATAGATACAAATAATACGACGGAAATTAGAGGGCCTTACAAGATCAAATTACATGGCATCGCCCAGGAACTTCAAGAGATCAAACCCCTTCACAATTCGACATCTACAAGGGAGTCTTCTGAAGAACAAGGATATTTCAATCAATTGCTCATTTCTCCCTTGTGTCTTCTTGGCTGTTCTAGAGATTGTGCAGTGTCTATTGCATCAATTCTCTTGAATGAGCCCTTTGAGATCAGATCTTAGCTAGAGGATTTGGATCTTTTGTTGTTGTCTAGCAAAGTGTTTGTGAGTCATTGTACTAAGTGGTTTGTGAGCCTGTTTGCTCAGTGTTGAGTCGTCGCACTCAAGTTTGGTTGAGCAATTGTGCTCAAGTGTCTAGAGTAGTCTTGCTCTAGGTGTTGTGTTGAGTTGTAGAACTCTTTGTGGTGGAGTTGTCAGGCTCCAGTGTGTGTGTATCCAAGTTGATAGTGGATCCTCACTGTGTGAGGGGTGGATGTAGGAATCACATGGTGTGATTTCCGAACCACCTAAAATTTCTCTGTGCAGTGGTTTGTGTGTGACTTAAATTCACATTGCGCTAGATGTATGCATAAGGTTTTCAAATTCACCTTTAATCAACTTGTTCCACACTTCAATCATCTAATTCACACAATCACTCATCAGATCTAAATTGCTCTTTCAAATTGCCTCTGATTATATGCATTGTTTTTAAAATTGGCTAAGCTTCTGCAATAGTTGGCCTAGATCTATTCAACCCCCCCCCCCTCTAGATCTTGTCCATCACATCTTCGATCCTTCACAAGGCTGAACAGTCAAAATTTTTTACCATGACTGAAGTCAAAACTGAAGAACAGTGGGCTCGGGGGCACAAGTCTCTTTACAGTAAAGTTCTTCAAGCCCAGGCAGCCAGATACCCACCCCGAGATCATCATTTGACTCTCTCTGAGTGGTTCCAGATTCATCACAAGGATACCTGGGGGCCATTTATTCAGAAAGAAATCAAGTTTATGTTGGATCGAAATGGCTGAGAAACAGTCCTAGAGGGGGGTGAATAGGACTTTTTATCTTTTTAGATTTCTTCTGAAAAAACACAGCACTAAATAGATATGTTAGTACTAAGTGTGGTGTGTGTGATTCAAGTGTAAACTTGGCGGAAACAATCACACAAATAAATGCACAAGGGATTTATCCTGGTTCGGCCCTTTCCACATGGAATTCCTACATCCAGTCCTCAAGCCAACCACTTGAGATTTCACTAAACTGCCAACAACTTGGCCTTCTCTCACCCTTGAGAGGAATTACAAAACCCACTTGCTCCCAAGCAAGTCTTCCCTAAACAGGGGTACAAACACTGCCTTTCACAAGGCCTTCCCTTCACAGGAGGGGTAAAGCAGAACAGAACTTCTGCAAGAATTACAACAGAAATAGAGAATTAAACACTTGTGTGTTTGCCTCAAAACGGAGCACAAAACACACACAAACTCCAACAGGATTAAAGGATCAAGAAGTTAAGCAAAATCCCAATTGAAGCAACAGGATTGTGTATTTCTTGTCTACTGTTGTTCTCTCTTCTTCTTCTTTTATAATCTTTAAAAATATAGCCATTTGAAGGAGATAGTCGTTTGAAGCTTGGTGGCTGTTTGGAAGTTAGCCGTTGGAAGAGAGTTTCTGGGATCCTTTGGATCTTGAAGGCTTTGTCCAGAAGGTCTTGAAATTTGCATCTTTCCAAGGTCTTCAGAATAGGAGCAGTTGTCACAGCTAGAAGATAAGCTCTTGTAGACTGAGCTGGGAACAACCCATGCTAAACATATGCTCCAATTAATGCCTGTTGCAAAGACAAGACACGGACAAGCATATCACCATAACTTTGTGGTAGGGGGTCAGTTTGATTATAATAGACAGTATGGAACCTAGTATTCTCAATCCTTTCAGAAAATAGAGCTGACAAACAAAATTTAAAGTATGGGTCTGTCAGTGGTAGGTGAGATGGTCAGATGCCATGCGTCTGAGATTTTTCATAAATGCTTTGTGTCTCATGAAGGATAAAGGACATCAAGACTGTAAAACTCAAAAAAGATATTTCAGAGAAATGTTTTGCAGAGATGAATAATTTGAATATACTATGTTCTGTCAGAGAACTATATTAAAATATTAATCTTCTAAGATTTTAGTAAGATATGTTAGGCAATAGGCAATTTGCCAATAAATTATGTCTAAGATGTTTAAGAATCAGAAAAGGATTTTATAAACTTAAAGACATATATATTCCAAGACAGATAGAAATGATAAGGTATAAGTACAAAATTGACAGTGAAGTCGAATGCAATAGAACAGGTGATTCGACTCACGAAATAGGCATGATTCGAATTCAAGAAGAATAAGGTAATTCGACTATATTAGTGAAGACATCAATTGAATGTAGTGTTAAAAGGCAACATTCGGCTGTATGAGTCGAAGTCGTGAGTCGAATACAGTGTAAAGCACATTCGGCTGTATGAGTCGAAGTCGTGAGTCGAATACAGTGTAAAGCACATTCGACTGTGTGAGTTGAATGTTATGAATCGAATATAGTGTAAAGGACATTCGACTGTGTGAGTCGAAGTCATGAATCGAATACAGTGTAAAGGACATTCGACTATGTGAGTCGAAGTCATGAATCGAATACAGTGTAAAGGACATTCGACTGTGTGAGTCGAAGTCATGAATCGAATACAGTGTAAAGGACATTCGACTGTGTGAGTCGAAGTCTTGAATCGAATACAGTGTAAAGGTCATTCGACTGTGTGATTCGAAGTCATGAATCGAATACAATGTAAAGGACATTCGACTGTGTGAGTCGAAGTCATGAATCGAATACAGTGTAAAGGACATTCGACTGTGTGAGTCGAATGTTATGTAAAATTGTAGACTTAGAAAAAAAATCGCAAGACTTGTGACTGGGTTTCTGAAGGAGTAGGATACAGTGTAGTCAAAGACATCAGTCGGATTCAGTAGGCTATAGATTCAGATTATGTGGCCTTAGAAACTTTTGAGTGTTCATGAATTTTTATCTGTATAGAATTTTGTGATACATTTGGTATAAAACACATATTTAAAGATTTGTCATAGCAAAAATAATATTCATAGAAATTTATAAAATTCTTTAAATTTCTTAGAGGTAGTTGCTCAATAGTTTATCCGTCACTTTCAGATGTTCAATGATTACTGCTATCTCAACAATTTACCTAAAGTTCAGCCTGGCCAATTCCAGTTAGCTATTTCTGCTCTTGGTTCACATGATGCTCATACCACTTCCATCCGAGTGGATTTTGCTACCTTGGAAATTCCTGATGTTGTGTTTCTGCCTCCTCTCCATTCCCTCGTAATGGAATCTACCGTGGGCACCTTAATTTTTGAAAGATTTGCAAGGGTAATGGGCAGAATTTCAGTGCAGAAAAGCAGTTCACTCTTTTCCACATATTTGTCTTCAGGGAATGTCATTAGGGCCACATCAAGTCTGATGTTCTTGCCCCTCTCTTGTCTGAATGATAGCACCTGTCTCCATCAGAATGGGCACAGCTTTACCCCCTCACTGCTCAGCAGCTTACTGATCTCAATTCCTCTCAAGCCAGATCAAATCAACCTCCTCTGTTTGTTGCAGAATTTCTAGATCTTAACTCCATTTATCTTGTCAGAGACTCATATGATACATGGGTTGAGAGATACAAGGTGTATGTGGCTATGAAACAGGAACTGAAGCAGCACTAGATATTCTACCCCATTTCCATGGATCAGTTCCTCCAGTAAGCCAGCTTTGGCTCCTTCCGCACCTTCATGATGTCTCTTGGCCAGGATGCGTATGGTCCCTTCATTTCAGCATAGAGGAAGCTGCACATCCAGAAGATGGCTCCTATCATGGGACCTTCATACACTATGGAGTATGGAGCATTTCAGTCTTATTTTGAAGAGCAGGAATGCAAGGCGTGGCCAATCATAACCTGCCATACTTCTCTTTTGTCTCCTGCCTTCTATCTTTCTGTACCTTCCAAGGAGTAATACAATTGATTTCCTTTGCTTCTATTTATCTTTCTTCTCTTCTTTCTTTGTCTCATTATGCTATCTTTTTGCTTAATGACAAAAATGGGGAGAAAAATAACTATTCTGAAATACATTTCATGAATTTAATCCGCAAATTTACTTACATTTAATTTAGAACTTTCTATGCTCATGTTATGTTTTGTCATCACCAAAAATGGGGAGATTGATGATCAGTTCATCCCCATATAATTTCATTTATTATATGCCTATTTTGATGATTAATAAAACTTCAATAAAGTATTATCCAACGAGTTTTTATGAAGCTTAGTTACATGAAATAAATCAAGCAAAACCTGTAAGTAACTCTTACACTGTAGCATTTAAAGTTTAGAGCATGTAATTTTTCTAAGTACACATCGACTTCCTAAGTTTCATATCCACTTCATTAGAATCATAACGATTTCTATACCTTTATCGATTTCAGTCTCACAAGGATTTCATAAGTTGTGTGAACGATTGTATAGCATAATGATTTCATAAGTCATTGCAGAGCATAACGATTTCATAAGTATCATATCGATTTCAGTTTTATAACGATTTGCTCTCACAACGATTTGTTAAGTGAGAACAACGATTTGCTCTCACAACGATTTGTTAAGTAAGAACTACGATTTGCTCTTACAATGATTTGTGAGAACAATGATTTGGTCTCACAATGATTTGTTAAGTGAGAACAACGATTTGGTCTCACAACGATTTGTTAAGTAAGAACAACGATTTGCTCTTACAATGATTTGTTAAGTGGGAACAATGATTTGCTCTCACAACGATTTGTTAAGTAAAAACAACGATTTGGTCTCACAACGATTTGCTTTCACATCGATTTGATAAGTTACATAACGACTTGGTCGTCGTAACGATTTGATAAGTCTCACATCGACTTGGTCGTCGTAACGATTCGATAAGTCTCACATCGACTTGGTCACCACAACGATTCAATAGGTTACATAACGATTTGGTTACTGTAACGACTCGATGAGTTACACAACGATTTGGTTGCTGTAATGATTCGATAAGTCACAACAACAACTTAGTCAGTGTAACGATTCGATAAAGCAAACAACGTTCTGATCACTGCATTGATTCAATAAGTAAAACAACGATTCGATACCTGTAACGATTTACTTATGTGTGAAACAACGATTTGCTTATAACGACTTGCTTATATCTATATAACGACTTGTATTCACATCGATTTGTTTATGGATGAATAATGATTTACATAAACACCGACTTGCTTGTTCACACCATGATTTCATAAGTTGAACAACTGTTTCATTATCACAACAACTTCATGACTTCATACATATTTTCAAATATCATGAAAGTCAAAGTATTCCCGTGCATATCTCTAGTATCCTTGCATTATTATGGCTCTTCACATCATCGGCACGTTGCTTTCTATTCCCATGCTCCTATAAGAAACACTTTTCAGAAAGTAGAATGACATTTCTATTTTGGTGAATAGTCTTACTACATGAATTCTAACGTTGACTAACAACAAGAGACAGCACAACTATCTATGGTTTAGCATTTAATGTGTGCAGGTCTCTGACAGCACAACCTCATACAATGTTGGACAAAATAGAGACTGGAGGATATCAAGATGAATCTTCTCTTTGCGTGCTTGGAACGAAAAGTACCTTGACTGGAAGCTCACCTATTACATACAGTCTAATGTACACAAAGCTTAGAGGCAACAGATTCTTCAACGGCTATTTCAGCAAAAGAAGATATTTATTCAAGACTCAAGACTCTTCGCAAGAACAACTTTTGAAGTGTTCAACAATCTCAACGAAAATTCCCTAAAGTCATAGAGTCTTAGCGAAAGAGCTTCTTGTTTTCATTCCAATCATCTGTAGCTCTTTCTCTCCATTCTTCTTGATCTTAAACTTGGGAGAGCCATTGAGTTATGAGAGACTTTGTCATTGTAGATCTTTCTCTCTCAGTCTCTGGCTCAGATCTGGTATCTGTTGTAAGCCAGGTCTAGGGGCAATCAACCTCTTTCACATTCTTATGAAGTTCCTCTTCAGGTTGTGAAGAGAAGACCTGTTGGAAGCAGGTGGTGTGTATTCTCTTCGTGTTGAAGGAAAACCTGTGTATCAGGGTGTCGTATACCTCTTTGGGCTGTGAAGAGAAGGCCAGCTGCGGCTGGATGTGTAATTATCCTTGAGGGGACTGTACCCTTGGGTAGTGGAATCCTGAGTTGTTGCTCGGGACCAGACGTAGGACTCCTAGGGATAGGAGGTCCGAACCAGGATAAAAATTCCGTTGTTGTGTGATTGCATGCTTGTGTTCGTTGTCTTCTTTATTTCTAACACTAACAATCGAACGTAGTGTTTTGTGTTGAACGTTCTTGTTGACGGGTTTTAATACTATTCGAAATTTAAGAATCCCATTGACCCCCCCTCTGGGCTTGTTAGCTGGGCAACACGATCCACCTTATACCGGTACGATTATACCAATCCACGTCGGTACAAAGAATGTCGTCACAGTAGGACATTTACCCAACACTACACATTAGATTTTAATGTATACAAATATTGAAATAATACAGCGGAAACAAGTAAATATTCAATCTTATTCCATCATTATCATTACATCCACAGTCTATATAGCATAACAAGAAATACATATGCCCACATTATTACAACTCCAACATAATTTACATTGTCCAAATGAAATACATCATTTATTGATTACATACTTATGGAAATGAAGTACAATATAGAAATCTTCACAACAATAGCTACTCCTCCCTCTCGGAGTCGCTCCTAACTCCTCCTCAGAAGTGGAGACACCTGTCACACCTGTACGCTGAAGCAAGTATGAGTCTAAATAGACCCAGCAAGCAATCTAAGGACACAACCATACACATATCACCTACACATGCTAGTTTTCAAAGCAATTACAGATAAACATGGTACATGCTTCATATTACTTAACCAACTAAATATGAAAACCTATAGCATGCTTTCTACACTTTGTAACCAACATTATTCAAAAGTCCAAGTCTCATTTGATTCATTTCGCAATTTAACACAATTATAGCATGGAATTATGAATATGGTAAATAGCATACCTAGCATGAATTCTAATCATTTTCTCATGCATTTATCACAATTATACACACATTTTGCTTGCTGTTTTGACATGATTTGAACATAATCACATGGGTTTACACTTATTCATATGCTAACACATTTACTTAACAATTTCACATGCTCATATTTCACAATGCACAATTCACATGATCATATACACATGTTCAAAATTTACACTTAGTTGTCGTGACACATAGTCCAAACCACCACTAGAAGGACACACATACACATACACATACCCATCACCTAGGCAACACAGTGATAGATGTTGGTTAACTGCGCAGAACCGGGAGAAGCACTTGATAGCCCACGAATGCGCCATTTAACACGTGACTAACAATCTCAAAGTATCGGCCTACACTAATTATTTTGACAATAGTTAAGTGGTGAGAGCCGAGTCGAATCCACGGAGAACTAGATTTTAGAGTTGAAAACCTTGAGTTTTTTAGTTAAGAAAATAATGTGGTGAGAATAAACTAAGTTGCACAAAATAAACCTAAACTAAAGAGGGTGGTTGAGAGAGAGATAAACAGAAGAGTAGAGAGAGACGCAAGAGAAAGTAATCATTTAACCACACTTACCTAATCCAAATTAAACAAATTGTAAAGAAACATGATAGAGAGATGGACAGAATAGAGAGAGTGGGAGGAATAATTAACAAATCACAACTAACATTATTTAAATAAATATAACTGTTTAACACAATGTAGGAATAAACTAAACTAACTGGAGGGGTGAGAGGAGAGAGAAATAGCATAAAGAGAGAGAAGAGAGATGAGAGAAAAAAAAAAGAGAGAAAAGAGAGAGAAGAGAGAGAGAGCCTATGTGAGAGAGAGAGAGGAGAGAGAGCAAATAGAGGAGAGAGAGGGGATAGAGGAGAGACTAGAGAGGAGAGAGAGGAAGCGAGAGGAGAGAGAGAGCGCTGAGAGAGAGAGGAGAGAGAGGAGAGAGAGAGACGAGAGAGAGGAGAGAGGAGAGAGGGCACGCCGGCATCTCTACGTGCATGCATGCACGTAAAGGGCTCGAGAGGGGCGGCCTGGCTCGCGCGGGCTCGCGCGGACAAGGTGGCAGGCGGCGGCGCTGGCAGGGCACGCTGCAGGCGCGCAGGCAGGCGGGGCTGGCGCGCGGCAGGCGGGCTAGCGTGGGCAGGCAGGGCGCTGGCGTGGCACGCGCGTAGGCAGGCGACAGCGGCTGGGCAACGCACACGGGCGCGTGCGGGCGGGCCGCACAGGCGAGCTGCGCAGGCGGTGGTGGGGTCACGCAGGTGCGACCTGGTGTGGGCTTGGGCAGCCTGGCGCGGGCGGACCGACGCGGTGGCCTGCTGCTGCTGCTTCTGCTGAAGAGAGAGACCGGACCAAGAGATGGAGAGAGAGGAAGAAGAAGAGAAAGAAGAAGAGGAGGAAGGGGAGATCGCAGGAGGGAGAAAAGAGAAAGTCAGAGGGGGAAGAATAATAGCATGAAAGAGAGAGAGGGAGAGTTTATAAAGTGTTGGAGAAGAGAGGAAGGGGGGAGAGATTAAAGGAAAGAGAGATTTTTGGAAAATAGAAGAGGGAATTTTAAAAATGAGAAAGTGTTTAAAAAAATGAAAGAAAGATAGATGGGGAATATTTTAATAGAATCTCTCATTATTCTCAATCAAATCCGTTGGCCCATTAACCTTCATTTCTTGGCCTATTAATCCTGCAAACACAACACAAAATAGATTTAATCAATTATCATTTTTGTAATAAAGTGACAATGAATTTGTGTAAAATTAAGGACCATAAGATAATAAAATAACATGATTATCATTAATAACAGCACCATTATCACACCCCCCAACTTACTCATTGCTAGTCCCTTAGCAATGCACATAAGTGAATAATTGGGACAAACAAGAGTTCAAAACATCATACTTCATAACAATAAAGTAAGAATGAGAATGCTTGGTCATAAGTATTTCAAGTTCCAGTCAAGAGTGTCAAAGGCAAATATGTCAGTTCATGTCATTAGACAGTTCCTCAAGATACACACAAAATTTCATGACTTTTTGTATAATGTTTGAGCATTAATAAGAGGATGCATGGGCTTTTTACTTATCACTCAAGGATGGTATCAACTCTACACTCCTTAAATTCGATCCTCGAATTACAGGTAGCTTTCACTCTGCCTAATTCTTTTTTTCATGCTCTTTTTTTTTCATTTACATGGTGTTGCACTTCCCTTCACCGTTTGACGCGAGCCTCAACTCTTATCTTAGGAGCCACAGGCCCGGTTACTAAGATCAGGGGCATTTTCTATGTTTCTTATTTTTTTTCTTTTTTCACTACTACACACATTTTCATATTTATTTGTAGGAAGGTAGTTTTTACCCCACGATTGGTCATCAATAGGAATGTAGAATATCAATCAATCAACCTGAATGTTCGGTAAAACTCTCATCATCCATTTGAATACCTCAAAACAATACTTTACTGTGTTGATGAAATTTCAAATGTATTTTGAGGAAGATGCTAAAAACATAACTAGTTAACTCACCCCTTCAACTCACCACCTTCACAAGTACATACTAAGAGTCAAGCTAGAAGAAGAAAAAAAAATCTTGCATGAAATATGAAGCATGAAGCACAATGTTAGGGACAAAAATTTGAAATACAATTTGTCTCTCCCCCCAACTTAAATGACATTGTCCTCAATGGCATAAAAGTAATGACAGTAGAATAAAGCCAATGTAAGTTGAGAAAGGAGAGATGCAACCTGATGATCACATGCGGGTGGTTGCACACTAGCTTTATCAAAGGATAGTGGCAAGCAAACACCTAAGACACAAAATAAAAATGAAATCAATAGAAATCAATTTTCTAAAAATATTGGGTTGCCTCCCAACAAGCGCTAAGTTTAATGTCTTCAACCAGACACATGGGGGTAACAGGGTCACGTAACACCTCCAATCAATTGACGCCAAATTTTTTCTTTGTAGGGCATCACCAGCCATGGTGGGTCAAGTGGGCCAAACTTACCCTTCATATCATTAAATGATAGAGAAATTGGAGTATTCAAGATCATATCTTCAATTAAGAAATATTCATTTGGACACTTAAAATCTTTATATATGTTGAACACATCAATGCAGACTTTATTGTTTTCATCCTTTTCACCCACAACTTCCATTTTCAGATCCTCTTTCATGATATTGAGGTTAGATTGAGTTGGATGCTCAGAGGATTGCTTCAACTCCACAGGCTGACTTGAGTCAAAAATAGTAGCATGATCAGGAATGAAATGGATATGACTTTCAACACAAGCATGCTTAAAAGGTTCAAGTGCAGTTGACCAATCAGCTAGTGGTAGCATGTCCATGAACATGTTGGATTTGCCAAGATCAGGGAGAGGTATGAGTTCCATGTCTTTGTCGACATCAAGAGAGACCCAGTCAATGTGGACTTCAGACAGAATTTCTAATTCTTCTCTTACCCAAGAAGAATGATTGATGATTATACCCAGCTCTTTCTCCACACTCACATCTTCTCTGTCATCCACTTGAAACAATGTCACGTCAAACTTGGACTTAACATCTAGATGACATTCTTTTTCGTCTCCCCCCAACTTGAGTTCAGCTAACTCACTAGAGCTTTCCTCAAGTATGACATTATGGATGGAGTCTTCTTGATGATCAATTTCAAGTTGGGCCAAGACTTTGGATTGATTTTCAGTGGCACCCATCTCCTCCTGATTTGACTCATTAATATTATCTCTCATTTTCCAAGTGGCGTGTCCACAATCATGTTGGACTGAGAAGTTGTGGATGGAATTTGAGAGTCAAATTGTTGGTCACAATCAAAATAATGATGTGCATGATTGTCAATGGGTTGGCATAGTGACTGACTATCTTGCCTCCTTCTGATTTCCATCAGTTGAGTAATCAGGAGGTCAGTTTTAACAAAGGATTGCTCTAATTCTTGTTGTTGTTAGGTGAATGTTTGCTCAAAGCCTTGTTGATTATCATGAAATTTTTGCATAAATTGCTCAAATCGATCATCAAAGATGCCTGATTGCGAGGGAGATGTATGAGTGGGCCATGGATATGCATGTTGCCCCTCATGATGGCCTTAATCATGAATGTCAATTTGGCATTGGACCCAATGTTGAAAGTTGTGGATAGGTGGACTTTGGGCTTGGGCCAAAATAGGTTGATCTTTAAGTGTTAAATGTGGCATTACTTCTCCAAGTGGTTGGAAGGGTGTGCCTTCAGGAGCATTTGTTAAGCACACCGGCAGATCAGTACTAAAGAATCCTTCATTGAACCATGAGATGATTTCAGCACCAAAAAAGGGTCCTTGAGTTTTCCCTTGTGGATCTTGGTAAAGCCAACTCAATTCTGTAGGAGGGACATATTGTTCATCTTTTGGGTAAGGAGTGGAGGTGAAAGGCCCTTGAAAATATTGTGTTTCTGCTTGGGTGAAAGATGGCACATTATGGAACAAATTAGTATGGCGGGCATGATCTTGGGTAAAATCTGAGAGTTGGGCCACCCCAGGGAATGTACTTTCATAGTGGGCTGACAAGATATGTGTATTTTCAAAGTAGGTTGGGCCACATTGAATGAGACATGAAAATTGGTTTGGGTCATGGCCTATAAAATGTGCTGGGTTGGCCCACATATGATTGTGAATGAGAAAGATGAGACTTTTTCTCTCCTTTTTTATTATAATTTTAGATTTTTTTTTTTTTAGGCAGAGACAAATAAGTTGCAAACAATTAACCTAAATGACCTATGGATCTGGGATCTAAAAGTAAGGTTTCTCACAAAGTGACTTAAACCCAACCTAAGTCCACTAACATGTATGTCCACTGGCCAGGTAAGAGGTGGGGTAGTGGGAGGCTCCCCCTACTTCCATAGGGACCTAATTAGAGAACCACTTTCCCGCTTAGGCATTTGCCACTTAACCTCTAGCCTTAGACACCAGTTTCCAAAACTTGATAGTGGGCCTAGGTGGACCAAAATCTCATTGTGAACCCTAGGTTCAATGTCTACTACCTTTTATTGGGCTTGGGAATGCAAAAGATGCAGGAAGTTGTGGTTTGTGGGCTAAGGAAGGGTGATCAAATCCCCACCTTATCTTGTTAAGGAAATTGCCCTTAAATTATTTTAGAAATGATGTGCACACCACAAAATCAAGCAAGGGGTTCTATGCAAGCATGGCAATGCATGATCATGCTTTCAAGAAAGTTAAGGTTCTCACCTTGCCTCCAGCAATCTTCAACAAGAAAGGAAACTTTTCAAAAAAGAAACTTACCTAAAGATGAAAGTCTAAATGATGCATGCCCTAAAGATGGAAAGTCTATAATCTTGACATGACATCTTTTATTGGATTCAAGTGATTGAATTTTTTTTTTAATGAATTATCTAAACATGGCAACTAAAAAAAGGAAACTCAATCAAGAGGGTTTTAAGGGTACTTACCTCCAACGCAATACCTCGTTCTTTTGGAAAGTAAAACAAATAGAAAGAGTGAGAGAGAGAAGGAAACTCACCTCACTTACCTTTTTTTCTGATTTTGTGTGTGCAATTTTCGGATTTTTTTTTCAAAACAACCCTTTTACTTACAGATCTACCTTAATTTCAGTGACAAATTTCTGATAGATTCTTCAATTTTGCAATTTTTAGGATTTTTCACTTTTTATTTGATACCTACAAAAAGAAAGAAAATGTTAGCCTGAATATATACAAAAAAAAAAACAAGATTATCAAAACTAAAAATCTAATTCCCCGGCAACGGCGCCAAAAATTGATAGCCCACGAATGCGTCGTTTAACACGTGACTAACAATCTCAAAAGTATCGGCCTACACTAATTATTTTGACAATAGTTAAGTGGTGAGAGCCGAGTCGAATCCACGGAGAACTAGATTTTAGAGTTGAAAACCTTGAGTTTTTTAGTTAAGAAAATAATGTGGTGAGAATAAATTAAGTTGCACAAAATAAACCTAAACTAAAGAGGGTGGTTGAGAGAGAGATAAATAGTAGAGTAGAGAGAGACGCAAGAGAAAGTAATCATTTAACCACACTTACCTAATCTAAATTAAACAAACTGTAAAGAAACATGATAGAGAGATGGACAGAATAGAGAGAGTGGGAGGAATAATTAACAAACCACAACTAACATTATTTAAATAAATATAATTGTTTAACACAATGTAGGAATAAACTAAACTAACTGGAGGGGTAAGAGGAGAGAGAAATATCATAAAGAGAGAGAAGAGAGATGAGAGAAAACAGAAAAGAGAGAAAAGAGAGAGAAGAGAGAGAGAGCCTACGTGAGAGAGAGAGAGAGAGGAGAGAGAGCGAATAGAGGAGAGAGAGGGGATAGAGGAGAAACTAGAGAGGAGAGAGAGAGCGCTGAGAGAGAGAGAGGAGAGAGGCGAGAGAGAGACGAGAGAGAGGAGAGAGGCGAGAGAGAGACGAGAGAGAGGAGAGAGGGCGTGCTGGCGTCTCTATGTGCATGCATGCACGTAGAGGGCGTGAGAGGGGCGGCCTGGCTCACGCGGGCTCGGGCAGACAAGGTGGCAGGCGGCGGTGCTGGCAGGGGACACGCGGCAGGCGCGCGGGCAGGTGGGGCTGGCGTGCTACAGGCGGGCTCGCGCGGGCAGGTAGAGCGCTGGCGTGGCGCATGCGCAAGCAGGCGGCAGTGGCTGGGCAACGCACACGGGCGCATGCGGGCGGGCCGCGCAGGCGGGCTGCGCAGGCTGTGGCGGGGCCACGCAGGTGCGACCTGGTGTGGGCCTGGGAGGCCTGGCGCGGGCGGACCGGCACGGTGGCTTGCTGCTGAAGAGAGAGACCGGGCCAGAGAGATGGAGAGAGAGGAAGAAGAAGAGAAAGAAGAAGAGGAGGAAGGGGAGATCGCAGGAGGGAGAAGAGAGAAAGTCAGAGGGGGAAGAATAATAGCATGAAAGAGAGAGAGGGAGAGTTTATAAAGTGTTGGAGAAGAGAGGAAGGGGGGAGAGATTAAAGGAAAGAGATATTTTTAGAAAATAGGAGAGGGAATTTTAAAAATGAGAAAGTGTTTAAAAAAATGAAAGAATGATAGATGGAGAATATTTTAATAGAATCTCTCATTATTCCCAATCAAATCCGTTGGCCCATTAACCTTCATTTCTTGGCCCATTAATCCTGCAAACACAACACAAAAATTATTTAATCAATTATCATTTTTGTAATAAAGTGACAATGAATTTGTGTAAAATTAAGAACCATAAGATAATAAAATAACATGATTATCATTAATAACAGCACCATTATCAACACTCTCCACCCTAATCAGTGGTATTTGTCCACCTCCAAGATTTCATCCTAATGCCCATAGGATATCACACGCATTAAACCTTCCCGTAGGGACTTTATTACGGTACAGTTCCACAGCCCTCTATGGTAGCAGTGTCACTAACGACACAGTTTACACATTGTCATTCTATAACATTGTCACATTTTCACATGCACTTTTAATATATTTACATACACTTTTAAGTAACTACACAAGCTTCAATTTATCCAACCTAATGTTACTGTTTCACAGTATTAATTAGATCATAATACAATCCTAATCATGCTGCTAACTACTGAATTATACATAATCAAATTTAACATGCTTAATATGGTCATTTTTTCTTATTCAATTAGTAATAGTACCTACTATTATCAGAACAGTGCGAGATTTTTATCACAAGTTCAAAACAGATAATATGTCACATAATCAATTTTTTAGATTTTTTGGATTTGTAAACTAATTATAACAATTAAAATAGTTATCAATCATATTTATCAACAATTCCATTTACACATGGTACACAATATGACAGTCATGGTTAACAATTTCAAAATCTGAAATTTGTCATAATACGAACATGGAAAAATTATGAAACCTTGACATGCAATGAAACTAATTATTCAGAATTTTTCTTGATCATATCATGCTCATTGCTTGATCACAGAAATTTTAAATAAATAATACAATTTACAGAAATTCGATCCATCCCCATGGCATAACCCACTGACTGTACCTGACTAAACATAATTCTCATAGCATGTACAGACCACCACAAATCCGGAAATCACAGGTTACAGATCAAAATCACATTTCTGAAGACTTGAAGAACTTGGCGGCACAGATGCTGCCGCCAACATGGGTTAACGGCATAGGATGTTGTCGCCAACCAGGGATCTTAACGGCAGCAAGCTGGCCGTTAAGTTCCTGTCTGCAGAAATGCAGACTGTACGCACAAAGACAAGGTGAATGGGGGTTCCAAGACATGAAATAAAATCTGAAAAATTCCTAGGACCTAGCTGACATGAGTAGGGTTGATATCCATAGGTTACTTGCCTCAGAAAAATTGTCAATTCGGATCAAATTGCTGAAGATGACCTTCTCGGCCAAGCCAAGAGGGTGCCTAAATCTCCTCCCGATCCTGTCTCTGTGTCGATGTAGACTGCACACTGGGGTCGGGGAAGCCTTACCAATGTCCAAAGTCTCTCCCAGTCGATGTAGATCGCCAAGAAACACACCACAACATCATATTCAAGCCGCCAAAGCTTGGTTTTTCGCATAGGAACTCTAGGGTTTCTCAAAGAGCCAAAAGACTTAATCTGGCCGAAATAGGGTGATTTTATAGAACCTAAGGGGTCGGGTATGAGTTAGGGTAGGAATCCTACCGTTGGAAGTCAGTTTCCAAAATAGGAACCGGAAGAAATGCAGTCGTTTCTAGATCTGAAACTGCACAAAATTCTGGGGAAATAGACGTCCACATTCTTGCCGTTTACTGGGAATTGGCGTCCATCGATCTGGACGTCGACTCTCTTGTAAACGTCCACTCATGTTGACGTCAATTGGCCTCTCGGCGAGAACACAGAAATGCCCAAACATACATACACTATATACATACATATATATATATATATATATGCAATGTAATGTATATTCTAAACACCATATGTTCAATGTAAATAAAAGTAACTTGTACAAAATAAACACATATATGCATATGTTCAACATTATTCAAATACAATATGTACAGAAATAAATACATATACATATATACACACTGCTATATACACAAGCATCAAACTACCATATGACAAAGTTTAAATAAAGAACAAAATTCGAGGGTCTTACACTTACCCCTACTTCTTTCAGGTGAGGGAGAGCAGGAGGCTTCTCGTCCCTCTTCTAGTTCGGAGCCGCACCGTAGCGGAGCTGGGTCTGCTCCAACAGCAGTGTAATTCTCTTTCTTTGTACACCTCGGGGTATGCCCCAGATCGTTGTTGTACTTGTGTCTGGCTACAGTTGAGAAAAATGCTATGTATATTTCATGTAAATATTTGTGAGATGGTAATCTTATATATATTTGAGCTTTTTCCTTTATATTTCCATGAACTTGTGAATGGTATCCCTTGCGAGGCTTCGGCTCATTCACGGGAGGCAGAGTCGGGTCAGGCTCGTTATTAGGTTAACAGGTTTGAACGACGAGGACGTTACAGGTAGACAGAAGCCTGCTTTGCCCTCCATGGAATAGTGGGCTCAGAGTTGTTTGTTTGAATAGATGGTAGAGTGCTTGGGAAGGATGAGACCTGGATAGTTCTGAAGGATCGAAATAAATGTGTGGAAAAGATCTAGAAGGGGGGGGATGAATAGATCTTAGCCACTTTTGCGGAAGCTTAAATAATTTTAAAACTATTTAGAATCAGAGGCAATAATATCAGTGAAAAGCTACTGATCTGATTAGATTGGAGTGAGTTGAAAAACTTAGATGAGAATCAAGTTGATTAAGTGAATTAGAAACGAGTCCTATGCAAGCATCTAGCGGATGAATCAGTCAAACCACAGAACACAAATGCACAAGGATTTTTAGGTGGTTCGGAAATCACCCATGTGATTCCTACATCCACCCCTCACAACCCGTGAGGATTCACTAACACAACTGGGTAACACACTCACTGGAGCCTGACAACTCCAACACTGAAGAGCTTACAACTCACACCACTTCTAGAGCAAGACTACTCTAGACAACTGAGCAAGACTGCTCAACACACACTTGAGTTTGACAACTCAACACAGAGCACACCGGCTCACAACAATCTGAGCACAAGGCTCACACATAGACTTGCTAGACACCAACTTAAGACAAGATCTCCTAGCAACAGATCTAGTCGAAATTTGAGAACACTAATGAGAATTATGCAGAAGCACTTGCATAATCTCAAGAGATATCTCAGAAGAACAGAAGTAAAGTAAAATGTACTGAATGGCTTCGTTCTTCAAGTGTACTCCCTTATAGAAGCTTGAATTGGGAAGAAGCTTGTAAACATGAAGTCCAAGACGATGCTCTGCAATCTGGGAGGTTGGACCTTCCTTGAATTCTTCTCCAACGATGGCTTCTACCTGATCTGCTTCCTTGAGATGCTTCAGAGGCTTCTTTAAAGATCAAACCACAATTCTCACACCTTGAATTGGTGAGAAGAGGTGTTCAGGAGACTCCAGGAAGCAGAGGAGGGAGACACGAACTCTTATGGCCGCCAGGAATTTTCAGGAGACTCTAAGAGGTTAGTTGGGTCTATCTCTTTCGAAGGGAGGCCAAAAGGAGCCTTTTATACCCTTAGGATTCCAAAGATACCCTTTGGGGTACAAGGGCACGCTTCCCAGGAAGATTCTGATCGCCCTAGAAGGACACGTGGCAGCCATCAGCTCTTAGGATGAAAAGTTTCCGTAGTGTGTCGACCTGCCCTGGTGGTTGTGTCGACACACTGTCCAAAGATAGAAAAATCTGTTCTGGGAGAAAGGTCCCGTGTCGACCTGCTCTTGAGTGTGTCGACCTGCTGTCCCAATTCCTCAAACTGGCTGTTCTGGGAACTGGGTCTAGTGTCGACCTGCCTGGGAGTGTGTCGACCTGCTGTCCCAATTCCTCAAACTGGCTGTTCTGGGAACTGGGTCTAGTGTCGACCTGCCCTGGGAGTGTGTCGACCTGGGTACCCTTGATCTCTGGAAAACTGCCACTCGTGTCGACACACTCTTGACATGTGTCGACACACTCTTGACATTTTTGCACAATTTCTCTTTGAGTCTGTGTTGATGTGTCGACACCATTGATGGGTGTGTCGACACATCTTTTGCATAAAAAGTTTGTACCTGAAAAATAAAACATATATCATTAGTTAAATGATTTATCATTACCACAAATGATAAATGTGGTTTGAAAAATGCTTTTTGAGCATGACTTTCAGGTATGATGCTTTTGACATGTTCCAATTAAATTGCTTTAAGAACACTTCTTGTCATCATCAAAATAGAGGGAAATGATATGAATTAGACATTCAACCCAACAATCTCCCCTTTTTGATGATGGCAAATTAAATCCATATTTGAATGTGGTTTTGATGAAGTGTGATTTTTAAGCAATTTTTATTGATTAAGTTTTTGTTTTTCTTTTGTTCATACTTGTCAATGTCCTTTTGATATTGTTCAGTAACAATTGATGATATTTTTGTGAGATAACGTTACTTGAAATTAGAAGATTTGTGCACACAAGTCAACATTGAACAAGTATTCACACAAAGACAAAATTTGTATGAAGCCAAACAACCATTCATGTCATTCATTTCATTCAAAAGACAATTCAACCATTTCATGTCATTCATTTCATCAAAAGATCATTACAATTCATTCAATCTTCTCCCCCTTTGACATTATCAAAAAAAATGTACATTAGGTAGAAGATGGAGGAGGAGGAGGAATTGGAGCTAGAAGCATCTCAATATCTGACAATCTCTTATCCATTGACTTCATGCTTGACTTTATCTGTTCATGGATAGTTGTCAGCCGAGTGTGAAGATAATGCTCCATTCTATCAGAATGTTCTATCAAGGTGCTCTGAGTTCTTTTCAATTCATCTGAAACATGTTGAGAACTTGATGACCCAGCTGACCAACCAGGTCTTTGCATGATTTTGAACTCCTTGGTCAAATCTGTGAGCTGCTTGTCAATGTGCTCATTGAAATTTCTCATACTTTCCAAATCATCCACAAAATGAGCAAATGATAGTCTGGTGCTGGAAATCTCATGCAATGTTTGATTGGTGTTGAAGACATCTGCTTGGGAATTGGCCAAAATTCCCTGAAGAACTTTCTCTAACTTGTCCTGATGTTCTTTTAGCTCAATATAGGAATCTCCCAGAGTTCCTATGAGTCTGTTAAATCGCTGAGCTGCATAATCAGAAGCTGCCTTCTGCTCAATAAATTTGGCAGAAACTGTGTTTTCCAGTCTTTGAATCCGTAGCTCAAAAGATGAGGACATGGATTGAAGTGAGGAGTTGAAGGATTCAAATTTGTCATTTAGGAAAGATATCAATTCTGGTGGAACAGGAGGCCCACCAGAAGATGTGGATGGTTGGAATGAGGGTTGTGGAGAAAAATGAGGAAGCTGAGGTGAGAGAGGATCATGAAAAGGACTGACATTTTCATTAAGAGCTTGATCCTCATGCATAGGAGGCTGATCCTCTTGACTTAGGGGCTGGTCCCCTTCAGCTGGAGGCTGTTCCTCCTGTACTTGGGGCTGATCCCCTGGAGCCTGAGGCTGGTCCTCCTGAGGTTGGGGCTGTTCCCCTTGGTCTTGAGGCTGTTCCTCTTGAACTGGAGGAGCCTCAACCACAGCTGGTCCTCTTCTAATTTGATTTCCCTCTAATCTAAATCCCATGAACTTCTGGATATTCTTGAATGTATAGATATTTGACTTGGGAATGGACTGGGATTTTTCAGATTCCAATGGCACACCAAAGTGCTTGAACACTGAGGTCAGATGTGCTCCATAAGGAAGTGATCTCTTCAAGTCTGTTCTTGTAGTTTCAGAAATGATTTGATAAAGAATCACATGAAGGTTGACCTTGATATCTTTGACCATGCAATAGAGTATGAATCTCTGGATATCTGTCAGTCTATCCGCCCACCACCTTGAGGGGTAACTATGGTTGTCAAGATGTGGTGAATTACCCTTAACACAGGTGGAAATGAGTTGGCATTAAACCTTGTCACATAGGTTTGTTTGGCATCTGATGGATCTGCAGGATGGCCTGTCAAGATTGAGTAGGCTTCATGTAAGTCAAATTCAAATTCATGGTAGTCAGCCCCTTCATCTGGCACTTTGAAAATGGAGGCTGCTACATCAGTTGGCATGTCTATCTCTATCCCCTTGACTTTGGATTTAAAACCTTCTTCTGTGCAGGTGAGGTTTTTGTAGAACTCTCTAACTAACCTTGGATAGCAGACTTGAAATTCAGAAATAAAAGGATCCAAGATTGAAAGGAGAAATAGGTTTGAATTTCAGGGAGAGAGTCTGCTAATTGGGTGTCAGAAAGGTCAAGAATTCTAGGCTTCAAAATCAGTTTGGCAGCACTGACGGATTCTGAGGGTATATCCTCTTGAGACTCAGTAGAGGAAGACGAAGATGATTCCTCATGATGGTCAGAGGAATCGCCCGAAATATCTGATCTAGGGTTTGAACTTTGTCTACCTCTGCCAGCATTGGAGGTCCTACTCTCTTTGAAGCTCTGAGAGGTGCAGAAGAGGATCCTGGAAGCTCTGCAGGATCATTTCTTCGCTTGGTTCTTCTTTCAATCTGTTCAACGGAACCTGTGCCGGAACCTGCCTTGAAGAAGCCTGAGACCTTGCGCCACGGCGGGGACCCAACTTGCGGACCATGGTGCAAGGAAGGAGTGGAATGTCAGAGAGGAGATGGAAGATTGGTGAGGTGATTGAAGATTAGAGAGAGATGGTGAAAATTTCTTGCCGGAATGGTGAGAGTTTGGCCGTCGGGTCGACCTGATGCCCAAAAAGGATGCAGAGGTACACTGCCCCGCAGGAACAACAAGGGTTTAAGGTGAACCCGAAAGATTTGAAAAGTTCTGGCAAGAAGGCAGTGTCGACATGATGAGGAAGGGTGTGTCGACCTGACTGGAATTATGTGTCGACACGAGAGAGGATTGTGTCGACACAGCCTTTGAGAGAAATGAGAATTTTTGAGAGGAAATTTTGAGAAATTTGGGGACATCTTTATAATGATAAATAATGAGAGGAATTATCATTTGAAGGATTTTTAAGAGGCCTAAAAATTCATTTGCTGTATTTTGCAAAAATTCATTACAGTTCAAGTATTTCATACAATTTCCAACAGGATATTAGCATTCCAAGACTTGAATCAACAAAATATAAATTGAGGGATATAATGTATCTTACAATCAACCAAAATCTGCCATGTTTCTCAATTTTCAAGAATAAAGATATCATCTAGACTAAACACAGTTGTGTTGAAAGTAAAACACAAACTTAAAGAACAACTTGATGAAGGAGGAAGATGATTCTTTCTAAACAAATCTCCAATAATTTTCATATTTTTGTTCTTTTAACAAACTATCAAATGATGTAAATCTCTTTCACTCAAGTACTAGTGCTTTTTACACACCATAGTCCCTGGATACTCAAGATTTAGTCATTGTCAAGTCTCAAAGGGGTAAATGATGACCTTTTGACATGAAAATATACGTTTTTTAGACGCCAATATTTCCAGTTACTCAGTCATCATCAAAAAGCATAGCACATAATTGCTTAATTTTGAGGTTATTTTCAATTTGGATCCCCTTTGAACAGAGTTAACAAGAATGCCTCATGACATGCATAGCACTTCATTCATTGTGAAGGTGTGCAGTTTCTCAGCACAGATGTCATTGCTGTTGAATTTTACAAGATTTTGGAGAGTTTGTAAGATAGAATTCAAATACATCCAGCCATCAGTTGCAAACAAGGAAATGTTTTAAGTTCAAGACACAAATTGTAATTTAGTTTAGGAAGAGATCTGAGTTTCTGTGGATTGAGAGACATAGTGGAAAGTTGATTAGTAAAAAATATAATGTATCACTCAAGGTTCACTTTGAGACTCTAGAATTTAGAATGAGGACATCATGCAAGGAATTGATGAAATGCAAGAAGGGTTTTGAAATTTGCAAAAAGATGACTTGTGAATTTTCTAGCTCCCCCTGAGATGATGATTTCAATCATTTTCATCAAAATAAAGATATGCATTTTTTTTGAAATCAGAAAGAATGTTTCTTTTTGGATAACAAAGATTTCTTCTCAACAATTGTATATTCATTTCTTGGTACTTGGCGGAGACATATACTCTCGCATAGTGAAAGTGTCCAGACAAGCATAACCTGTCCTTCTCCAAGTCACCATTTGATATACCAAGAGATTTCAATACAATAAGAGTTGAAGAATTCATTATCAGAAAGAAATGAAGGTTAAAACTGTGCAAGTTTTGAAATCAGAAAAGACATTCTCTTTGAACAATAAAAGCTCCCCCTCAACTATTGCATATTGACTTCTTAGTACTTGGCGGAGATATGTTCTCACGCATAGTGAAAGTGTCTAGACAAGCATAGCCTGTCCTTCTCCAAATCACTATTTGATATACCAAGAAGTTTCAACACAATCAGAAGTGAAGAATTTATTGTAAAAAGGGAAATGGAATTGGAATAGAGAGAGATATGAGCAATGTAGCTTGAGGAAGCAAGGAGTTATGAAATACAAAGAACTCCCCCTTAGACAAGCATAGCATTCAACCCAAACTTTAAGAGAGATCAGAAGGATGGACATTTACAAAGACCAAGTTCTCTCCTTAAAGATGAGAATCTATTTTCAGGAAGGGGTTTTGTGAATATGTCTGCAATTTGTTTTTCAGTTTCAATAAAATGGAGTTCAAAAGATTTCTTTGCAACCTCATCTCTCAAGAAATGATGCCTGATTTCAATGTGTTTTGTTCTAGAATGCTGAATGGGGTTTTAGAAAGATTGATTGCACTTGTGTTATCACATAGGATGGGTACACACCCTAAATCTTGGTTGTAATCAAGAAGTTGATGTTTCACCCAGAGAATCTGAGTTCCACATCTACCTGCTGCAACATATTCAGCTTCTGCTGTTGACAGAGCCACTGAATGTTGCTTCTTAGAAGCCCAAGAAATAAGGCACCCACCTAGAAATACACACAAGCCACTTGTGCTTTTTCTATCTAACTTACACCCAGCATAATCAGCATCACAATAGGCAAACAATTCTAACTTGCAACCAGCAGGATACCAAATTCCTAAGTCACATGTTCCAACAAGATATTTAAAAATTCTTTTCACAGCAAGCATATGACTTTCTTTAGGATTTGATTGGAATCTAGCACATAAGCACACACAAACTGAATGTCAGGTCTAGAAGTAGTAAGGTAGAGCAGAGAGCCAATCATACCTCTGTAGGTCTTTGGATCTACTGACTTACCAGATGGGTCTTCTTCTAGCTTAGCATTTATTGCAATGGGTGTGCTTGAATGTTTAAGGTTCTGATAGTCAAACCTTTTCAGTAGCTCCTTGACATATTTGGTTTGACTGATGAAGATACCTTCATTCGTTTGGTTAACCTGCAACCCCAAAAAGAATGTTAAGTCTCCCATTAAGCTCATTTCAAATTCATTCTGCATTTGATTTGAAAATTCAGTGCAAAGGCCTTTATTGGTGGAGCCAAAATTATGTCATCAACATAAATTTGGACCACAATTATTTGATTTTTTACTGTTTTAGTGAACAATGTTTGATCAACATTACCTCTAGAATATCCTTTTTCAAGTAAAAAGGAACTCAAACGATCATACCAAGCTCTTGGAGCTTGTTTAAGACCATAGAGTGCCTTATTAAGCTTGAAAACATGGTTAGGATATTTTTCATTATCAAATCCAGGAGGTTGTTCAACAAACACATTTTCCTTTATATATCCATTTAGAAATGCACTTTTAACATCCATTTGAAAGACTTTGAATTTCATGGAGGATGCAAAAGCAAGGAAAATTCTCACAGCTTCTAGTCTAGCTACAGGGGCATAAGATTCTTCAAAGTCAATTCCAAATTCTTGGTTATACCCCTTTGCAACTAGCCTAGCTTTGTTCTTATTACTTGACCAGCTTCATTCAATTTATTTCTGAAAACCCATCTAGTGCCAATCACTGTTTGGTCACTAGGTCTAGGCACTAATTCCCACACTTGATTTCTTTCAAATTGATGAAGTTCATCATGCATAGCATTAATCCAATCAGAACTGGATAAGGCTTCATCAATTGACTTGGGTTCAATTTGGAAATTAGAGCTAGTGAGTCTTCTTCAATGTTTTGCAAAAAGGATGATCTGGTCCTAACTCTATCATTTAGATTGCCAACTACACTGTCTAATGGGTGATCTCTTAGAAATCGAGGTTCAGAAATTACCTGTTGAGAGGTACCCACTTCTGAATCAGTATTACCTGAACCATTTGGAGATTGTGAGTTGTTGTTCAGGTTTTCTTCAATGTTATTACTCTCCTCAACGGTTGGTGAAGAATCCACAATGAGGTCATCCTCTTCATTGTCTTGTTTTTCCCTGCAAGATTTAGAATCATTAGTGGAAAAGGAGTTTTCATTAAAATAACATGTGGAGATTCTTCAACAGATTTGGTTTTCATTATGTACACTTTGAAGGCCCTTGACACTTCAGAATAGCCAAGGAAGATAGCTTCCTGACTCTTAGCATCAAACTTGTCAAGGTTTTCTTGTTATTATTGTGTACATAGCATTTGCACCCAAAGACTTTAAAATAGGAAACAGTTGGCTTTTTGTTTTTCAATAATTCATAGGGGGTTTCTTGATTTTTGGTCTGACCAATGCTCTATTGAGTATGTGATTTGCTGTGTTCACAGCTTCAGCCCAGAAGGATTTGGGCAAGTTACTCTCAAGAAGCATGGTTCTAGCCATTTCCACAAGAGTTCTGTTCTTTCTTTCCACAACTCCATTTTGTTCTGGAGTTCTTGGTGAAGAAAACTTGTGGAATATCTGAAATTCAGCACAAAAATCAGAAAAGGATGTGTTTTCAAATTCACCCCCATGATCAGTTAAGATGTTTTTGATTTTATATGGATAAGTGGTTAAGACAGTGGTACAAAAGTTCCTGAATTCAAGGCATGCATCACTTTTGTGAGATAGAAAAATAACCCAGGTAAATCTAGTAAAGTCATCAATGATTACAAATCCATATCTTTTGCCACTCAAGCTTAGAACTCTTGTTGGCCCAAAGAGGTCCATGTGAAGAAGTTCTAGTGGCTTAGATGTGAGTACATCATTGAAGACTTTAAAGGATTTTCTAGTTTGTTTTCCTTTAGCACAGATCCCACAAATTTGACCTTCAACACTAGAAAAGGATTCAGGAAGACCTTTAACCAAATTCAATCTTAACAACTTATTCATTGTTCTGAAGCTTGCATGGCCAAGTCTTTTGTGCCAAGTCCATGCAATTTCATCTTTATTTGCAACAAAACAAAGATTTTCAGAAAAGTTTTTATTAAGGTTGATCATGTAGACATTGTTTTCTCTTTTTCCAAAGAATTTGATTTTATCAGTTGATGAATCTATTATCTTGCAAAAATCAGATTCAAACACAACTTTGTGACCTTTGTCACATAGTTGGCTGATACTGAGCAAATTATAGTCAAGTCCATCAACTAACAAGACATTATCTACAGAGTTTGAAGAAGTTTGACCAACCTTACCAGATCCAATGATCTTTCCTTTATTTTTACCTCCAAAGGTGACTGACCCTCCCTCCTTTTCAAGCAGGAATGAGAATTTGGCTCTATCTCCAGTCATATGTCGTGAACACCCACTGTCAAGAAACCATACATTTGTGTTGGGTGCACGACTTCCCTGCAACAAGATCAGTGGAGAGAAGATTTTGGTACCCAAACAGAGTTGGGACCATCAGAATGATTTAACATAGACAGCAAATCCTTTCTCACCCAAATTTGATTTGTTTTAGATTTTTGTTTTGTTACTTTGGTGTTTTCAGCATTTTTCTGTTTGTTCTTTCTTTTAGGAATGAAAGCACCAAGATCTTTGTTTTTGGTAGGAGGGGAGTTTTCATTTGAAAATTTGAGTTCATAGAAGGAGGTGGAATCCATGGATTGTGTTGGTACATCCAGAAATTTGGATAAGGGTATTGAGGATAATACCAACAGGGATTTTCATACCATTGGTTCCAAGGATTAATCCAATTTTCTTGAGGAGCTGTCTTGGAGGTCCAAGGTTTTTCATGGATCATTTCTTTTCCCTTTTTCTTATTTCTCAGATTTTTATTTGAATTTTTAGTTGAGTTGATTATGGTTTTTGGTGTTGAACAGGTCGACCTGTCAGGGGACTGTGTCGACCTGAGTTTTGTTTGGTTTTTGTTTTGGGGGTTTGTTTGCTATTTGTGGATTTCAGTGTTTTCCAGATTGGGACCTTTAACAAGTTGATTAATGGTGCTTTTTCCCTTTTTCTCACCAGATTTATCTTTTGTTGATTTCTTTTTGTTAAATCCCAATCCATGAGATGTGGTTGTCTTGGTTGGATCCTAGCCCCCCCCAATGCCTAGGTTATCTTGGCCTTTTGTGAAGGTTTGGATAACCTCCTCCTTTTCCTTTAGCTGGTTTTTAAGAATTTCAATTTCTTCGATTTTCTGTTGTTTTTCTTGTTTTTCAATTTCCAGCTCTTCATTTAAATTTCTGAAGTCTTGAGGCCTTCTGAGAAGCAAGCTTTAATTCATCAATTTGGTTCAGTAAATTTTTCTTTTTCTTCAAGCAATTCTGTTACTTCAGATTCCAGCACAAGGTTCTATTGTTTTAAGATTGGTTATGGTAAAGATTTTCAATTTTCTTTTTGATGTGTTTGTTTTCTTTTCTCATTTCAGAGTATCTTTCTACCAATTCAGCATACACATCCTGCCAATCTTCAACACTATAATCTTCAAAAGAAGTATTTACCTTTCCATCTGTGCTGTTGGCCATGAAGCAAACTTCCTCACTCTCTGAGCTGGAGGACTTCTCTCTTCTTCTTCCTCACTTGTGTCTTCATCAGACCAAGTGGCTACCATGGCCTTGGGCTTCTTGTATTTCTGGAATCTTTTGTGCTTTTCCTTTTTGTTCTCAGGACACTCTCCCTTCATGTGTCCTGGCTTGTTGCACCTGTAACAGATAATATTCTCATCAGGTTTATGATTCTTATTGAATTGGAAGAGGAAATATTCTTCTTACCTGGGGAAAAATTTTTTCCCAGTCATTTTCCCTTTCCTATATTTCAAGAATTTCCTGAATTGTCTGGTCATGAGGCAATCTCATCCTCATTTGACTCAGACTCTTCAGAACTTGTTTTATCCGATTTTTATCTTTGTTGCTTGAAGAGGCTTTGAGTGCCATAGGCTTGGTCTTAATGATAAGATCTTCATTTCTTCTTAAGTTTATTTCATACGTCATTAAAGATCCAATCAATTCACCAAAAACATTTTGGATAAATCTTTTGAATATTCAATAACAGTGGCCTTGGTATGCCAAATTGAAGAAAGTGAACGCAAAATTTTTCTTACCAAATCTGCATCAGTATACTCCTTACCCAAGCCTTGAGTCCATTGACATCACCATAAATCTGGCAAACATTTCAGAAATAGATTCATTAGATTTCATCATGAAAAGTTCATATTCTGAACTAATAATTTGCCTTGGTCTCCTTGACCTGAGATGTTCCCTCATAGAGTAGTTCGAGTTTATCCCACATCTCTTTGGCAGATTTCACACAGAGATTCTCGAATACTCCTTGGGATGGACAGCACATTGAATCATGTTCATGGCACTGTAATTCAATGTAGCTCTTCTAATTTGCTCCCTCGTCCAGGTTTCTTCCTCACCCTAGTTTTCATAGGGACCAGCCTCAACTACTTTCCAGATCTCATAGTTCTGGGCCCTTAAGAATACTTGCATTCTGTTCTTCCAATAAGAATAGTCCAAACCATTAAAGAATGGTGGCCTATTTATGGAATGGCCCTCAGCTATAAAACCCTTTGAGTCCATGACACTTAAGTAATGCAAGGAGAAGTAGTTGAGCAAGCAGGCAAACAAACAACCAGACAGACAGACAAACAAACACTCAATACTCAGAAACAAAAGCTGCTCAGTTCAAATCAGATCGATATAAACCCGCTCTGATACCATTGAAGGATCGAAATAAATGTGTGGAAAAGATCTAGAGGGGGGGGATGAATAGATCTTAGCCACTTTTGCGGAAGCTTAAATAATTTTAAAACTATTTAGAATCAGAGGCAATAATATCAGTGAAAAGCTACTGATCTGATTAGATTGGAGTGAGTTGAAAAACTTAGATGAGAATCAAGTTGATTAAGTGAATTAGAAACGAGTCCTATGCAAGCATCTAGCGGATGAATCAGTCAAACCACAGAACACAAATGCACAAGGAATTTTAGGTGGTTCGGAAATCACCCATGTGATTCCTACATCCACCCCTCACAACCCGTGAGGATTCACTAACACAACTGGGTAACACACCCACTGGAGTCTGACAACTCCAACACTGAAGAGCTTACAACTCACACCACTTCTAGAGCAAGACTACTCTAGAACAACTGAGCAAGACTGCTCACACACACTTGAGTTTGACAACTCAACACAGAGCACACCGGCTCACAACAATCTGAGCACAAGGCTCACATATAGACTTGCTAGACACCAACTTAAGACAGATCTCCTAGCAACAGATCTAGTCGAAATTTGAGAACACTAATGAGAATTATGCAGAAGCACTTGCATAATCTCAAGAGATATCTCAGAAGAACAGAAGTAAAGTAAAAGTATTGAATGGCTTCGTTCTTCAAGTGTACTCCCTTGTAGAAGCTTGAATTGGGAAGAAGCTTGTAAACATGAAGTCCAAGACGATGCTCTGCAATCTGGGAGGTTGGATCTTCCTTGAATTCTTCTCCAACGATGGCTTCTACCTGATCTGCTTCCTTGAGATGCTTCAGAGGCTTCTTTAAAGATCAACCACAATTCTCACACCTTGATTGGTGAGAAGAGGTGTTCAGGAGACTCCAGGAAGGCAGAGGAGGGAGACACGAACTCTTATGGCCGCCAGGAATTTTTCAGGAGACTCTAAGAGGTTAGTTGGGTCTATCTCTTTCGAAGGGAGGCCAAAAGGAGCCTTTTATACCCTTAGGATTCCAAAGATACCCTTTTGGGGTATAAGGGCACGCTTCCCAAGGAAGATTCTGATCGCCCTAGAAGGACACGTGGCAGCCATCAGCTCTTAGGATGAAAAGTTTCCGTAGTGTGTCGACCTGCCCTGGTGGTTGTGTCTGCCCTGGTGTCCCAAGACACACTGTCCCAAAGATAGAAAAATCCTTTCTGGGAGAAAGGTCCCATGTCGACCTGCTCTTGAGTGTGTCGACCTGCTGTCCCAATTCCTCAAACTGGCTGTTCTGGGAACTGGGTCTAGTGTCGACCTGCCCGGGAGTGTGTCGACCTGCTGTCCCAATTCCTCAAACTGGCTGTTCTGGGAACTGGGTCTAGTGTCGACCTGCCCTAGGAGTGTGTCGACCTGGGTACCCTTGATCTCTGGAAAACTGCCACTCGTGTCGACACACTCTTGACATGTGTCGACACACTCTTGACATTTTTGCACAATTTCTCTTTGAGTCTGTGATGATGTGTCGACACCATTGATGGGTGTGTCGACACATCTTTTGCATAAAAAGTTTGTACCTGAAAAATAAACACATATATCATTAGTTAAATGATTTATCATTACCACAAATGATAAATGAGGTTTGAAAAATGCTTTTGAGCATGACTTTCAGGTATGATGCTTTTGACATGTTCCAATTAAATTGCTTTAAGAACACTTCTTGTCATCATCAAAATAGGAGGGAAATGATATGAATTAGACATTCAACCCAACAAGTTCTTCATCTATTGGAAGGTCTCAGAGTCGATCTCACACCGGGCATCGACAATGTTGTCTGCTAGCGACGAGAGCCCGACGTGTGGGATGATGGCTCCTAGGAACATACTACCCAGATTGACTTGAAGAACGGAAGACTCTTCGGCAGGCTCTGACGCCTGAATGTCAGGCTGAGAAGCTTCCGGAACGGACATCCTCTCGAAGGACGAGAGGGCGAGGTTGCTTCAGACGAGGACGAAGCTAAGAAGTTCTCAGAAGGAGAACCTCCAGACGAGGAAGAAGAAGAACTATACGAGGTAGAGCTCATGTCTTACCCTTGAAGGGAAGAAGTAGAGAACAAGAGATGAATGCTCGGATGTCAGCACGAAGGTCGTCGGCATGTCGGCTGGTCGTTTGAAGGATGCTCGCGCGTGAGAGTAAGGGTGGTTTTTCGGCAATAGACCACACTATTTATAGTGAGGGGGGCCGATTAGATCCAATGGTGGAAAATCACGGACGACAATAGCGGTTCAAATCTTGACATGTGGCGCTATTGGATTGGCCACCGAGCATTGCCTCAGATTTCGATCGGCCCGGGTGGTGAGGAGTGCCATGATGGCGCGCCATGATGGCGTGCGGGAGTTAAGGAGGCAACATGATGGTTAGCGTCACTGCATAGAAGTCGAGGAGACCTGACAATATGGTGCCGTACATACTGGCGTTGACAGCTTCACGATGTGACTAGTGACAGGCCGACGTTGACAGCATGACGGTGTGGCGTGGAACATGCCACGTGGGCTGACACAGTTACGTGGCAAGGCACGTATTTTTCTTGATCAAACAGCTTCACTCGGCCCATTTTCCAGTCCGACGTGAACTTGGGGGGCCAGTGATACTTGGAGTTCCCAGTAGGTCGATTGAATCTCGGGCTCGGCTGACCTTATTGAATGTATAGGCCGACGTCCCTATATGGAGCAGGGGGACCATTGGCGCCATTTTAATCTGACGACCCTGGTAGGCAAGATCAACCTCCTTTCACACCTCGGGCCAACTTCTTTAGCTCGCCCTGGACGTTTTCTTGGCTTAGACGTAGCCGACCTGGAGCCTAGCATGCTCGCGAGTGTCCCAGAGCATTGCTTCCGTGACTGACAGTGCAATAACAAATAAGGTAAGGTCTGAGGATTATGCGCCCCATAATTGCAACCATTAAGACCACGATCTCAGTGATCTGGCATACTGGTTACAACCACGATCTGGCGTCAATCACGAAAACCCTCGGCTAGATTGGCGGGGTCGTCCAGCTATTACACAGGGGTCCTAATACTATATAAGAGGACAGACACTCCACAGACACATGTACGTTGTTCGATTCCACAAGCTAGGCCATTTGTTCGGTTAGCAATTGACAGGAGCGTCGGAGTGTCTCCCCGCTGAGGCTTCTCAGCAGGCTTTGCAGATCAGATCGGGAGCTCGGACCCAACGTCACATGTCGGCCAAGCACGCCTCAGACACGAGGCATCTGTTTGGTTGTCTCGGCTCATTCTTCTGCGAGAAGTACCTCAACAATCACCTCGGCATGAGCCGACCTATGTTACACATACAATAACAACCACCATAATATCAATGTCAATGCATAGTTAGAAGTTGTGCTGGCTCATATTTATGATGACTCCACCCACAGTTGAGTCTCTAACTACTCTCAAAGCCACACTGCATACGACAAGGACATGGTGAAGATCAACAAAAACCCCAAACGATGCTTAATTATGAGAGGATTGAGGGAGACTAACAACAAACCTTCACGACATTTCCTTGATTGCAAACCCTAGAACTAACATAAATCGGATGGAAGAGTGCAGAGTCGACCATTTTTCAGCCATATTTACACAAAAGCCAACTTTGCGTAGCTATTCTTCTGTTGGTTTGATTTTGAGGACGACTCAGGGATCCGACAGTGTCACTAGACTAATTGGGAAAATAAAAAACTTTGGGTAACGTCGAAGAATAATAAATACATTGATACATCTACAAGTAGTATCAACATTACAACTCATATATTCACTGATTTTTAAGAACATTTAGAAATGTGCCTTAGGTAAGTTTCTTATTGAAGAGAAAAATTTAATGTACTTGAGTTTTATACTTTATATTTAATTATATATTTTTTATTAGTCAATAAAGAAAGAAGACAATACATCTATTTAATAAAAATATAAATATAATATAAAATACAAAACTCAAGTATATTAAAATTTTCTCCTTATTGAAATAGTCCAACGGTAGAAGACTCGGGTTAAAAGGCCCCCGGCGACTGGGCGTGCGCCTGGGCCGCCCGCCCATTTCGCGCTCCGAATCCGGGCGCCTCGGCGTACTTCGCGGGCGCTTCGGGCATATCTAGCCTGGCAACGTTTAAGGTTTAGGGTATAGAAGGGTCCAACGTAATCCCGTTCTCCTCCCGGTGTTCCCCTTCCGATCCCGGAAGGTAGCGTGCGGGCCCTGCGGGGACGGCGGCGCGAACGGCGACGGCAGCGCGGCGGCAAGTGTCAGGAAGCCTCAGCGATCCCTGCACACGCACCCCCACGAGAGAGAGAGAGAGAGAGAGAGAGAGAGAGAGAGGAGAGAGAGGAGAGAGAGAGAGAGAGAGAGAGAGAGAGAGAGAGAGAGAGAGAGAGAGAGAGTGTGTGTGTGTCTTCTCTCTCTTTCTATCTATCTGTTTATGTCTGCAATTAGTTGTCCTGGCTGGATAACCAGATCACCCTTTGTAGTTACGGCCTGTCCTATATTTCTCTTCTTGTATACCTGAACGACTAGGACAATTCGATGCATAATAGGGGTGGGTGAAGTTGTTGAAGCAGAAGCGTTTTTATCCCAGTTCTAACAATGATATTTTTATTTATTTTTTGTATTTTTGTTACTTTTTAAAAAAGTGAATTGCTTATCTATTTTCACAGCCTATGATTCACCTTCAATATTGTCACTTTTTCAAGTTTCATGTGTTCTTGCATTATTTGAAACCGAGCAGAAATGCTTTTACCACCACACCACGGATTACAATGAGTTTAGATACCTTAGTGTGTTTTTATTCCTTCTCATTATCTCTGTTTCCTCGCATAATGAAGATGGTGCAATTTACGAAAACACTCTTATGTAATTTCAGAACTAGGGGATGCTTAATCAAGTTTTTAACTGCCTTGGGATGCTTTTTGAAAGTTTTGCTTGATGGGAAGCTTAGTATTTATGCATGACAAGTTTTTACATCTGAACTGTGAATGTCAAGCTCCATGATTCCATCCAGGATTGGCCATACTGCACTATACTCGTGCAGTGTGGCCATACAGTACAGTGACTGATATTTTACAATCTTAGGCACGGTCGGCACAAGTCCAGTGGTGGACGCAAGAATTTCATCTAATGAGGTCACTCTACTAATCCAGTGGAGTCATTTTCTTTAAAAAAATTTCTAACCAAACCAATTTAATGAAAATTTTTACACTCACTAACAAGATTTTAAAATTTCAGTGGAGTCTCAGGACCCTATTAAGTATATGCTAGATCTGCCTATGAGCACAACACCTCTATTCCTCTCTTCGCAACATTTCTATGGTTCTTCCCGCGCATCTACTCTCTCTCTCTCTCTTCTTCAAATGTCTTCTTCCCGTTCTTCTGCAGTCTCTAATCCAGCAGATCAAGCAGCAGTGATGACAGGACCAGCCGGTGCGGGGCATGAGGACGAGACAGTGCCGGAGGCGGGGGGTTGTTGGGAGATGCCTGTGGGGGGCATCACCCACCGCTGCATCTTCTCGTAGGGGATTCTCCTGTCCTTGGCCTGGCCCTCACTGGACATTATGGCGGTAGATGTGGACGGCATGGGTGCTGAAGGGCACTGCTGCACAGGTGAGGGCGAGAGAGGGCTTGTGGTTGTGTACTGGAGGAAGGTGACAGTCGTGCTGCAGATGGTAGGAGGGGGTGAGGGCAGGGAGAGGGAGGGTTACATAGGGTGACGGGGGCACTGTTGCAGTGGGAGGGGGTGCTGGCTTCCTCTCCTTATTTGGGTCAGAGTCTCTGAACCGGTGTGGTACGGTATGGTCTGTACCGTCCCACAGGATTCTGGTGCGCTCTAATCCGGCAGTACAACTAACCTTGCTTCCATCCATGAGATATATTGGCAGATTGCTAAATAAGGACATGTAAGTTGCAGGAATCACAAACTTAGGTTCCTATTTGTGCAGTTTCTAAATCAAAATGGATATGTGGCTGATTACTAACTAGTACTAGCAATCTGAACATTCATAGTTTTGTTTTCTGGCCAGATTTGGTGATCCAAATCATGTGCAAACAACTACCTTCTTGAACTTTCGTGTGAAAGACACGTATGTACGATGATCATCCAAGAGGAGAGGGGTGAATGGTTATCGCCTAAATAAAAATTCTTTTACACAAAACAGATTAAACTTAATTAAGCAAATTTAACATGTGAGATGCACAGCGGAAAAAAACACTCTTAATAGAGAAACCAACTATCCTAACGTGCGTAGAATGGAGGTAGAAGAAGAGAAAGATCAAACCACACAATGTACATAGGATTTTAGATTGGTTCGACCCCCTATGAGGATTTCCACTAACTTATTCCCTGGGTACAAGTTACACCACCACAAACACACCGTTGTTTTTGGGGATAAGACCAACCCTACCTCATGTTCAGGGACGAGACAACCTAGTGTGTAATGCACAACCTGCACCACACACACATTGCTCACTCAGGAGCACAACACACAAGATGTTCTGGTTCAGTATGAACAAAAGAAAACTTTGACAAGGGAAAAACAATTAAACGCAGAAGTAAAGATTCCCCCTGTCACAGAAAATCGGCCTCTATAATCGTCTTAGCTCGACGATGTCATAGTACAAAATTGGCCGATGTAGAAAGTTTCAGAACGAAAGCTTGCAGGATGCTGCTCCATGTCCAATGCCTATTAGATGAACAACAACTCCTTGAAATGTCTAGAAGGTTTCTAGATGATGAAGACTCGTTCTTCAAGCTTCTACAGATGCAGAGTTTCTGTGGACTCTTTTTGGGCAGCACAATCCTCTCTTGAAATTTAGGGCATGAGATGATCTCTTGGAGGTGGCTCACTTCTTTCCACATCTCGAAATCAAGTTGTATTTATAGTGGAAGACCCTTAGAAGTTCTCGAGAATCGTCCTTGTGCAATCTAAGGCAAGAGTCCCACTCAAGAAAAGAGTCCTATCAGATTAGGAAATTTCGTCGCCCGAATCAGTCGTCTGATTTTTCATTATCAGTTGTCTGATTCTGCACTGACCCTAGTCCCAAGTTACTGGGAAAAGCGGTCGACTAAAATTTAGAAGTCGATCATTCGATTTATTCACTAGATTTTGAAGATCGACATGTTGCTCTTTTGTGTGTCGACATGTTCTCCTATGTGTCGACATGCTGCTCTTGTGTGTCGACACACTCTCTTGATCGGTCGTCCGATTCCTCCAAATCGGTCGTCCAATTTCCTACTTGTTCACCAATCGGAAACCTCCTCTTCTCCAATTAGAATCTTTGTCTTCGATCGGAGCCTTGACAAATCAGAAGTTTTGTACAACAATCGATTGGCTCCTTCTTCACCAATTGATTCTTTATTCAGTTTGGTCGACTAATAATCAAGTTTCGGTCGACTGACTGTCAGTTTGCAATTAGTCTTCAACTCTGTTCAGTCCAAGTCTTGGCCTTTGTAAATGTGTACTTACCAATGCGACTTTGGCCTATTATGCTGCACACTTAACACAAAAATTAAACCCTCAAATTAAATATAAATAAATCAAATACTTGGATCATTAACAAGAATATCACTATGTGCTTTGTGAAAATATTAAAATGAATTAGAATCAGTGTTTTTGTGATCATCAAAATCTACAGAGTACAATATGGTGTTTATTATGGTAGGTTGCCATCTGAATGTTAGTAAATTTTATTTTCTTGCCAGAGAAATTTCCATGATTTTTGCTCATCTATTAGAGCAATAATGAAGTCCTTCCCTTGGATATCTTGGAAATTGACATTTTTTGTTCAAGATATAGCCGATTTCAAATTAATAAACTTTTTCCTTGGGATCGATGAATAATTGATTGATTTTTTTGTGCTAGAAGTGCATAAACATATATATGTAGTTCATATGCTGTTGTCTTATACATTATATTATTATTTTTTATTTTCTAGGAGTTCTTTGTCTTAAGTTACAATGGCGTCAAGGAGTGACTCGGTGCAGTGTAAGGTTTTTTTTTAATAAAAATTTTCTTCCTTTGTTATCCTCTATCTTTAATTGGCACAAATTAATTGAATATATGTAATCAGATGTCTCTAAATGCAACTTATGATGCCCATTTCCATATGAAGTCTCGTGTGACAATTTTTATTGATTGTATCTTTTTCTACTCTTATATGATCTGTACAACCAATGCTGGCTAATTAGTAGTTTCTGCCAGTTGTCAGTGTAATTGAGTATAGAATTATATAGAAGTATCATTTGGTGAACAAAAGTGAAGAATGGTTGGGCATAGATTAAGGTAGTTTGCATAAAGCTCGGAAATAGCTGGAACTAAGAGTACATGATAACACTACAAAGCTCTGCTTCTGTTATGGATAATGCTGGGCTGACTGCATTATTAAGATGCATGTAATAGCTTAATATTTATATTTTTGCTTTCTATTTCATTAGAGAATTCTGATCTGACTGCATTGCTTAGAGACTTACCTCATCTTCTCATTTATTCCATCAATTGCATTGACTGTGGTTTTTCTGAGATGATTATGGTGCATGAGTATCAGAAAAGTAGACGTAGGAAGATGATTCCATTTAATTATGTGATGCAAATTTGCTTTCATTTATTTATCGGAACTTATAAGCCCATCTTCTCAGGATGAAAGGATTAGAGAAGTGGAAATTTTGGACCAAAGAATAGAAATAGCAGTCTGGAACTGTGAAAGAGAGAAAAGGTGCTTCAGAAGATTGATAAGATTTTTAAGAGGGAGTTATGAGTTTGAAGAAGACACAATCAGATATATGTTGTGAGTTGCATCATCAGTCTCTAATCTTGGTGCTTTTTTTTAATTATTTCATATCATCGTCGAATATATGTGAATTGACTACAATTTCTGCTGCTAGTAGACAATTTTAGGAAATGATGTGGATGATTAATTTTATTGTTGAATGTGTGAATTTGGCGTTATGTACCGGTATGGGTATTAAATTTTAGAAAATGGATGCTGGACAAGTTTTTAGAGAATGAACTTGGCTGTTTTTATTAACATTTCTAACATGGTAGTAGATCACAAATCTGTTAACTGATTGACAAATTTTGAGGGAGATTCGTTTCAATATGTCAACTGTGCCCAAAAGGCAAAACCCCATGAGCCCATGGCCAAAATTGTAAGAGAACACCAAAAATCCATGCCCAAATAGTGAGCAACCCAAAATTAATAAAAAGCAACTGCCCCGAAAGCCCAGAAATTTCAGTTCAGCATCATGATTGGTCAGTTTGGTTTTCTCACTGGACCCTTAAGTGTAGGTTGTTTAATAATGGTTTGAACCAAATGAACCAAGCTGTGTTCAGTTCTTATCAGAATTGCTAGTAATAGAGGTGTTTGATGCAATAACCGATGGCCCATTCTTTCTTTGCCATTCAGAATCATCACTCCACAAACAACTTGTTTATTAAATGGCATCTTCGGGGAAGAGAGTGCTATGCCCAAGGGGATTGCAACACTTGTTCAGACATTTAACATGCCACTTTGGTCCATATTTCTTTGATTTATAGTGAGGAAGGTAAGGAGTTCTCATATTGTGAGTGGACTTATTCAAGTAATTGATTGAATCACTAGTTTGTGTGCTACTATGTTCTACCTTTTCAGTTTCTTTTAATTGATCTTTTAAACAAATGTGCAGAGCCTTGGGGCAGGAAAGATTTTCTTTCCCTTTGCTTCACACCTCGCCCACCCCCTAAACATGTACTAGAGACAGAGGATGGATGGAAAGGATCTGGTATGATATAGGGTCACTTGAATAGACAGACATGTTGTTTCCTATCTTGGTGCCGGTTCTTGTTCAAAATAATGAAGTAGGCTGAGAAGCCTATTTAGTTAGGTCTTTCCAAGTATGAATTAAGTAGAAAAGGGGCAAATGTTTTCACCTCTTTCATTCAATTTAATCTTTGCTAACTACCAAGTTCTGGCTAATGTGCACTGGTAATCATCCTATTGACCATTAGCACCGAACCTGACTCTGAAAAAGCCACAGTTTACTTCTATTTTTCCCATTTCCAATAGAATCTCTGGGGCAGCTGCCACTCCTGCCTTGTTAAGCCCGATTCAGTTACTGGCCTAAAAGTGGGGACTTGAAATGGGTTATCAGTCAGGTCATGAGAGAAAGGGAAGCTTGTCAACTTTCCTCTTTATCCTATACCATATTTATGCTCTGCAAACATTACTGATTTACCGAAGTTAATTGCACATGCATACTTGTCACATGCCCATCTTTTGTTTGGTTAGTTGTAAAAATATTCGTGAACTTATCTTCTCTTATGCATGTCTTCCCTTGCTCCCCAAAGGATACGGGTCTGTTGGCCTCCGCGTATCAGTTATTACCAAGGGGCTGCATTTGCCCTTTCTCAAGAACACAAAGATGGGCTCTGACCCTCTGCATGACCTCATGAAGAAAAAGGGAAAGAAAGAACAGCCGAAAGCAATCCTGCTCAGCTTTGAAAGATGACTCACTAAGAAATAGTTAAAATTTGTCTCTCACACATTATGCTTTTCTTTTTAAAGGATTTAAAATTGCTTGATGCAGCAGTTGGATGCCATGAGGTCTGATGTGCCTTCTATATGTAATTCATTTCACTGGCTTTTATGTGGGAAATTTCCAGTCGTTTGTTTCCATTATATGATTCTTTGGTTGTTTAAGTTTTGTTGTTCCCAACTTTATTCTATATCATTATGTCACCTTTTCCTATGTTCTTTATGTTGTGAGTTTTTGATGTAAGTCACTGGCAGAGTGTCTCCAGGTTCCTTGTACTGGCTTTGGGAAGTGATGGAAAAATCTTTAGGGACCATACACATTCATGTAGAACTGTAGTAACTAAGGGTGGATTGTTTTTCAGACTGACAGAGCATGCAGGAGTCCATTGACCTTCCCTCTGTTCGCTTTCAGATGTTTGTTGTGCATTTGTCAGTGCGGCTGCAAGTTGCTGCACTGAAACATTTGTCTCTCATTGCATATCATGGAACATTTGCTGCTGCCTTGATGAATCATTTATTTGTTTCTGATATCCATTCTCATGTGCAAACCTATGCTATAACCTCCAGAATGTGTCAAAATATGAGGTTTTCAGAAACTGTTGAGTTACTACATCAGCACATGAACATTTAGCCATACATCTGTTACCTAAATTAAGTAAATGAGCATAGTTGATGACCAGAAAATGGTCCATACTTAACTTTGCGTTCATTCTGCTATGTTGTGCGTAATTGATTGAATATAAAGTGTAAAATGTAAAGAAAGAAACTTGCTGATTTCATAGCCTTGATGAGAAATCGGACATAACTCTCTGTGATAGATCAATTTTTCTCCGTTAAAAGTAATTCTGATGATTTTTTAGTAAATAGCCTGGACAACATGTGATGTGTGTACGTTATTCAATGTATAAGGATTCAAGTACCCAAGTAAAAGATACATAATATTATTGTGTATGCTATGCTGGTCCTCAATGTCCTCCATTCAAAGAGTATGCCAATGTACTTCAGCATGGCATTAACATTTTCTTGACACAGTACAACCTTTTATATCAAATGGATCCATTTCCCATGATTGCAATAAATCATACTGAGAATTTTGACTTTCCTTTTCGGAATTGATATGCATCTAACTTTTATGTTGTTCTCTGAAGTTACCGAGTGTTATTCTTCTGAATTCAATTCTTGATGAAAGTTGAAATGATAAAGTGCATTGTTTTATGCTTGGGCTGCATGCAATCCATGCTCCTCGGCAGCACCATTCTTCTCCCGTCAATATCATTGGAAAAAGGAAGAAAGCTGATGTTTGCTATTATTTTTCTTCGTGTGCTTTGTCTTGGTTTAATTTGGGATAGAATGTCAGCTTGTGCACTGTCGTAGAAATGGTGGAGCTATGGTGGTCTTTGTTGGGAGCTGCGGTTCCTGCAATTCTTGCAGGACAAGCTATTAGAGTGAAGAGGAGACGTGCTGAGGAACAAAGGCTAAAGAGTGTGCGTGGGAGGGAGAAGGCCTCTGATGAAATCTTTGTGTGTGAGAGGGTATGTACTTCGAAGAGAATGCTGAAGAAAGTGGGTGCCTTCTCAAAGGACCCGATTCCAGACACTTGCGTCACAGTCTGTGGTGTTTCTGAGCTGGACGCATGTGCTGATGCTTGTGCGAGAACAGTTTGTGTCAACCAGCACCAAGTTCCTCACTGGAATGACATCTGCCTTCGTCGATGTCAGAGTGAATGCCTCAAATTAGCCTCCTCCTCCAATTACTAGTGCGCTTCATCCATTTTTGGTTAACCTGGATCTCTAATATAACAATTAAATTTTACCTAGTTTCTCTTGATAGGCTTGTTCTTTTCCCCCTCTTTCTTCAATTACTTTGTGTTCCTACCTAGAATGTTTATGTCATTACTGCTTGTGTACTGACAGTTTAATTTTATTGGTTTCTTTTAGTCTTTAGTCCTGGTAATCCTTTGCAATCTGCTTTTGGTTCTTATAACTTGACTATTGGCTGTGAACCCAACGGATTTTACTCTTCTTCTAAGCTTCAGGGACTCAAACCTATTCATGAGTTTTTTTTAAGAAATTGCCTATTTTAAAAGAAAAAAAATAAGTTCCCTCAGTTTTGGGTTATATAGTCAAGTCAAGACAGCAAAATCCGTTGCAGACATTTAAAGGGCTTAGAAACTAAAGATACCAAAAATTTCAGTATATTTACCGTATCCTAGTGCAAGACAGCGGATTGACTGACCCAAGCGCCTTCTGCTTGTACGCGATGGTGTAGTAAGTTGTACATGACAGTCTGTATGGAGGTGCCAAGTCTGTCGGCGGAGGCGAGCGCCGGCAATGTGTGGTGGACTACTTCAAAATTATTATTTGGAGCCCAAAAAACACTATTTATGAGTCTAAGCACCATTTTGAAATCTAATATACTATTTATGTTTAAATTATTATTAAAATTTAGTTAATATTTTTATACTCTAAAGATAGTATTTCTAACCCAAGGGTAATATTTCTGGAGAAAGTCTTTCTGCACTTTTTACAAGTGCAGAAAGATCTTATGTGGCAGGTGTCACATGGGATGTCATATGGGTTCCATCTCATGTGGCACTTAAAAAGTAGGTGCCACATGGGATGGAACTCATGTGACCTGCACTTTCTGCACTTGCAGAAAGTCCTTCTCATATTTCTGTGTCTGCTATTGCTGGCATTGTTGTTTGCTACTCGCTGTCTGTCGCCGCCGCCCACTATTTACCTTCCTTTATGTCAACCACATGGTGTAAGTGCCTTTGGATAAGTGAAGCTTTCTCCATGACAGCAAGAGTGGAGGCTTTTTGGGCCTCATGTTGCATTGGAGTTATTCTAATTCCAATTCAGAATAAATGTATGTAGGATTAATCCACTATTTGTTTTGTTATGTGAGTTAACTCCTTGTCAAAAGTGAGTTAAGTTATTTTTTCTTTGAAGAAGAGAGAGGTGACCCCGTCATCAACCTTTGCAATATCCAAACTTTTTGTGTACCATACCCGCACTCCTTTTTGTAATGCTTTTTATTGACGGATGTGCTTTAAGTATAGAATTATAATGCTAATGCATATTGAGTTCGGAGCTAATGATATTCTATTACTGTGTTGGGGTTGGAGTATGATGATCTAATAATAACTTTTTGCCATTTAATTATAGTAGTCATATTTATTAATTACTGTAATTTGAATAATGTTGATCACATAATTTTAGTTAATAGATATTGTAGAATGGTTAATTGTACTTACATATAGTAGTTAGTTTTTTTTCCTTTGTAATTTTTTTATAGCTTAGACAACATTTAGCATTCTTGACATATTAACGTCATTCAAAAGTTAACACAGATACGATGGTCATATTTATCGTAAGTATGGTAGGCATTGTTAAACTTATAGTTAGAATATTTGACACTATTCTTATGTTAAGTGGAACGTATTAGCGAGATGGGTCTACCCTCAAAGGTTGATATTTTTTTATTTTTAATTAATTTTTGATATTTTTAGTGTTCACACAAATAATATTTGTTTAATTTTTTATATTTTTCAAAATAGTTATAGTAGGAGCAAAACTGATACTGATAGTAATATTTTTTGAGAAACCATCGAACACAGTTTTAATTATGCTCCAATTCAATGGCTCTGTTGTAACATCCTTTGAAAAAAAGAAATCCTAAAACCAAATATTGAAATGGACATAGATTTCTTAGTTATTGAGCGTAGAACAATAAATTGTAGAGAATCATAAAAGACGGATTGCATGTCCGCTCTATTTTTTTCAACGAAAAGATGTCATCGTACTTGTCTTTAAAACTAACATGACAACTATAGTAGCATTTCAATTCATAAACGGATGACAATTCAATTATTCCTTTTGATTCTTTTTTTTTTGCGCATAAACAAGTTCCCTTTCCATTAACGGATGAATTTGCATCCATAAAAAAGAAGCAGTGTAGAGTATCACATGCATATAAGTCTATGGACTTGTTGAGGTGAAAATTGAATCAAAATAAAATTGTGATAGTAGATCAATTCTCTATAACATATTCAAAACTACGTGGAGCATTTGAGAAATAAGTGGGCATATTGGTGCACATTATTCATGCTCATGTGATAAGGTTTGACTGATCTCATAATCATTTTTATGTGGATACTAAGAAAAATACAAATATTTATTGGAGAATGTTTGAATCATTATGGTATAAAATGAACATTAGATTTGAGAAATAAGTGAATATATTAGAGAACTTCATGTCACAGTAACATAATTGAACATTAGATTTGAAATACCATAACTACCTTACAGAAGGATTGAAATGTTTGGATTTTTATATTAGAAATATTATAAACCAAGTCTTGTATAATAGACATTTGGTGTATGGTAATTGTCACGCCCCCGACACTGAAGATATCGAAATGTGATAGTTTACTTGATGATCAAGCTAAAAGTAATGCAAATATAAAGGTGAACACATTAAACTAAACCATCTCTACTAAAAATAAATCCCAACATGTCAAGCTTGTCCATACAATTTCAAATCCTTAATGCCAAATAGAGGGCCCATAATTATGGGTGTTTATGACTTGATTTGGTTTGATTTATAGAAGATTTTTAAGAAATCAAACCAAACCAAACCAAATTCGGACCCAACCCGAACCAAACCAAACCGAAGTCCATTGAAACCAAACCAAACCAAATTGGTTTGGTTCGGTTTAATTTGAAAATAAATGGGCATTTAGATTCTCTTAGTCTTAAATAAGATTTCAATCACTTGTTTCTCTAATAAATCACTATCAAATAAGATTTGAAATGAAATATTAAATATTGATGACCATATTACTCTCTATAATATGTATTTTTACGTAAATATATTGAATAAACTTGATAGATATATACAAATTCAAATTTATTATTGTAATTTGGTTTAATCGGTTTGATTTAGTTTATAGAGTTTAGAAACTGAACCAAACCGAATTTTCTTTCTCAGTTTGGTTTGGAACAAAATAAAAAAATTTCTATGTTCAAACCAAACCAAACCAAACTAAATCGCTCGGTTCGGTTTGATTTTTCGGTTTGAACCAAATAGTGAACACCCCTACCCATAATATACTAAATGTTTCATGATAGTACAAGACAACATCTACTACAGACAATTTAATTTAAATAAACTCTAAGTCTATGGCTTCAACACTGCTAGTTGTTCATCACTCTTGCCTAATCCCATCCTAATTCGGATTCTCCTCATCACTACCTGAAAGAGGAATTAACAAAAATAGGTGTGAGTGAACACGCCCATTAGGATTTACATCTCATATGAATGGATAGAGATTTAAGTAATTAAACATCTTAATAAGTAAGATTTCAAGGGTTAAATAAGAAGGGTAACATGGTTGACGGTGATATTTAAATGAGACAGCACTGGTGGGACATATTAATGAATTTCTTAATGATTCAGAGTGCTGGATAATGGAAAACAGTAGATTGTAAATTATTAGAATGGGTGTATATCAAAAGAGTAACAATTGGGATTAGCCATATTCAAATGAAATCACATATCACTAATCATCAAATCTTATCATGCAAAAATGTACTTTCAAATCATGTATATCATATCAGTGTCATGCCAAACAACACCAGTCCACACTCCCACAGTTCATAAGTATATGGGCGCTCCTCCCCACGACCAAACAAGAACCTATTGCATAGACATTAGTTGTTGGACCGAAGTCCCATATAGTGCTAATCAAACAGATCATATAATGGCTAGTGGAGTTTCAAGAGGAATCAATTCATAGAAGGATACTTGATGGATTTCAGTATTAATACAAAACAACAATTGTTCAAAATTCCAAGAAACAAAGGATTGCAAAAAAGAGTACTAGTACATTTGGCTCAAGACAAAAGTTTAGTTTTCATCATAAATAGAAATGTCAAAATGAAGTCCCAATCATAATGTAAGAAGATAATTCTCAATGATTGTGAGTCTTTAGAATAAGTCTTTATAAATTTATAGCTTTAACATGTCTAAGGCCTTCTTAAAATACGAGCAGACTATGACAATGCATTAGGTTAGCCAAAATAGAACAAAATGGGGTTTCTGGAAGATCTTTGAAAATCACATCAGAACCAGATGACATAGATTTCAGGTTTCAAAAAGAGCAAGAAAAGGGTTTTGGGAAGGAATTAGATATGTCTTCCAACAAGAAAATCAAAAGGTGATAAGAAATGACCATATGTTAGATGTTCAACAGAAAAACCAAGGTTTCTTCATGTCAAGGGTGGGTAAAATAGAACAAATGAAGACAACTTGTAACGACCCTCCTTATACCGTAGGATTATACCAATCCACATCGGTACAAAGTGTTGAGCAAACTACCCCTAAGAAAATCATTTAAGATTTTAAATTATTATTATATCATGATTTTGCTATGACAAAACCTTTAAAAGACTTTCTACAAATAAATGTATCAATTATATACCACATAAAATAGTTTGGACAAACTCTATCTCGAAAATTGTCTAAGTCCACAGACTATTGTATGTATCACAATGAATCCGACTGTGGACTCCGACTTCTTTGAATCGAAAAATTTCTGCACAAAATCATCTCGAATTTTTTTTTAAGTCCAGACTTCTACAACATATCTGACTGTCAACTCCGACTTCATACAGTTGAATACTTAAGAAATCTAACTTCTCTGAATCCGACTTTATACAGTCGGATACTTCATTCTGGACTTCAATTCTCAGAAATCAAATTCTTATGTATCCGACTTCTAAAGTCTAATTCTCTGTCTTGTTTCTGTCTAACTCCATGAAGTTGAATTATGACATACTAATACATTTCTTTCCGACTTTCTAAGTCGAATGATATAATCTCAATGCAACTTCTGATGAAGTCGAATTAGTCTATTCTCATGTTTCTATCTCCGACTCCTAGATTCGAAGTACACTCTCTTTTAAATCCGACTCCACTGACAAGTCCTGTACTTGTAGTTTTTTCTGTGCAGATAATATTTTATCAACTTATGAAATGTTGATTGCATATCATCTTATCTTCTTAATATGATTTCTGTCAGAACTTACATTGACTGAATATTTTCTCTGTCTATCAGATTAACATTATTTAATATATTCTGACATGATAAGACATATTATACTAAAAAAATATTCTAAAATTGTCTATGAATATATTTGATACATCTGTTCAAATTGATTCTTACTTCATGACAGAAGGAAAGATTTTCATTGTCTTCAACAGATATCATGCATTTATTGATTTCAGACGCATAGGCATTGACAGAGGCTCACCTACCATTGTCAGAACCTGTCCATACCTTCTGTTGCAAACTGTCTGTCCATCCTTTATTGGTCTGAAAAGTTATATGTCCAAGGTTTCTATACTTTTTATTTTTCTATGACTTACCTACCTCAGAAAGTATGGAGATACCCTATCTTTTTGTCATGTCTTTGCTGCAGGATATTTATTAGACATGTTTCAGCATAGACTTTCTTAGAGTAATTAATTGGAAGTTGACCCTTAGCTGTGAAGCTGCAAGCCTCGTCTAAAGACATTGGAAAGACACAAAGACAGGAGGACTTATGGACAACAACCTCAACCAGCATCCAAAGGATTAAGGTCTCTCCTCAAACGGTCATATTCCCAACAACCATTTTTTTTAAACGGCTACATTCTTCTGAAGAATATAAAAGAAGCCAAAGTTTGAAAGGAGAACACCTACATATATACACATAAGGGATCTGAACACTCAGAATTTTTAGAGACCAACTAGAAACTTCTTCAACTCTCAATTATCTTCTGCTAGCAAAAAGAGATCTCCACAAGCCTTCTTCCAAGCTACAAGATTGAGAGCTCCACATTCAGAAATTCTCCAAGCTCTCTCCTTTCTCACAGAAGTCTTCTTTCGGGTGGCATTTGTAATTGATATCTTTCTGTCCACCTCTGTAGTTCTGGAATGAGTCTAATTACAAATCTTACTTTTCTCTCCTTTCTGAATTTAGTGTGTTTGCTCATTCTTGAGGCAAACTCACAAGAGTCTTTACATTTTCTTTCTATGTAATTCTGCAGGAGGTTTGTTCCTGCTGTTCCCCTCTTGTGTAGGGAAGACCTTGTTGAAGGTAGCTTTGTACCCCTGGTAAGGGAAGACTTGCTTGGGAGCAAGTGGGCTTGTAATACCTCTCAAGGGTGAGAGAAGGCCAAGTTCTCTTGGCAGTTAGTGAAATCTCAAGTGGTTGGCTTGAGGACTGGACGTGGGACTTCCATGTGGGGAGGGCCGAACCAGGATAAAACTCTTTGTGCACTTGTGTGATTGTTTCCACCAGTTTACACTTGAATCACACACCACACTAAAATCTAACAGATTTGTTTAGTGTTGTTTAATTAAGATAAAATTTGAAAAGCACAAGAAGTCCTATTCACCCCCCTCTAAGATATCATTAGTGCCATCTCGGTCCAACAAGTGGTATCAGAGTGAGGTATTCTCAGAAGAATCTAAAGATTTGAGAAGAGATGGTAGTTGAAGCTCACAACTCTGAAGGCTAGTTTGTTACAAGGCCACCATTGTTTGATGGTGAGGATTATCAGTATTGGAAGATGCAGATGGAGTGCTTCATCAGAGGCACAAATTTGATAAATGGCAGAAAACCTGACACTCTGTGGCAGACTGAATCGCATCCAGTATAGTGGGCACGGTTCAGTAAATTGCATCCGTTCAGTTAGCCGCGGATCTGACAGCTCCTGGAAGCTGTAAGAGCCGAGGCAACTCCCTCTGGACTCCGTCACAAATCACGTCCGGTCTAGCACCGCGCAAAACAAGAACAGAAAATACGTCCTCTGCACTGGACGCGAATCAAAGAAGCAACCGAGCACTAAGAAAAAAACAGTAAAGTATGAAGCATGATATGAGATGATTCAAACACGAGGAAATAAAGACCAAATTAAAATGCTCTTTTTCAAGTGAAGGTAGGTAAATGGGGGAGGGTGATAGGATAGTGATTTTTTTTTATTTATTTTTTTCCTTTTTTTTAAAATCAAATTTCCATGTAAGAAGTGCGGAGAAAAAGAAGAAACAACATGAATACAAATTAGTAAAGGCAACGAGACTCTCAAATAGCACCGCGTGGGGTGCGAAGGGAGGGGTGTACCACGTGGGGTACGGAGGAGGGGCACATGTGGGTGCCGAAGGAGGGGCACGCGTGGGTGCCAAAAGGAGGTAACAGAGCTAAAGAAGAGAAGTCCCATCGCGGTCGCCAAGTTGTGGACGGTATTTTTCTACTTTTGTCAAAAACATGGTCCCATGATGGAAATATTGATTAAAAAAAAATAGAGGGAAGAAAGTTCTTAAAAGGGGGATGCTAAAATGGATGAAAATGGAATGGAGGGTGCATGCATGCACGAGGGTGGTGTATTGCGATCGCCAGGCACACGAGGGTGCCGAATGGAAGCGAGTGAAATGGGAAGAATGGGAGTACTTACCTTCACCCGAGAAAAGAGCGGGAATTATCGCATGGGTCCTTCCTCCTCCTTCCATCGGCCGGCTGGCGAAGGAGATTTAACTTCGGTTACCTTGCAAAAATAGACAACAAGAAACAAGTGAAAAGAAGATTAGGCTATGAGGTGTAGTAAAAATGTAAATGAAGTGAAATGTAAAGACATCCAAATAGAGATCTACACACCTCGTGGAGGTGGTGTTAAACCCCTAAAGAAGTGGGTGAGGGAGAAATGCCGTGTATGTGTGAGGAGTGTGATGCATGCAGTGCACTAAAAGAGGAAACGAAAAGGGATGGGAAGACGGAGATGTAGCCCGGAATGACGATGAATGAAAAGGCGGAGGGACTCCGAGGAAGCTCCTCCCGCCGTGCTCCAACGCTCGTGAGAAGGGGGGAGCTCCGGGTCGTGAGGAAGAAGACGCGAGGATGATGCTTCGACTTCGGAACACGCTCTTCCGGATGGCAGGGATTCGCTGTAGTTGAGAATGGATGCTCGGGCGAGTTGACGGTCCGGCAGGGCTTCGCCTCTCTTCGATTGGTTGTTTTTGACTACCCTCGGGTTTGTATTATAGGAAAAACTTGATAAAATCGCGTCGTCTACAGCGGACGCCTATTAAGCATTAAACATGTTCGCCTGACGCGTCACGATTTAGAAGATCTCTTGATTTGTAGGATCGAAAAAGGATGGACCAGATCTAGAAGGGGGGGGGGGGGGTTGAATAGATCTAGGCCAAATACTGCAGAAGCTTAGCCAATTTTAAAGATGCTTTGAATCAGAGAAATTTAGAAAAGCAATTCACAGATCTGATGAGTGATTGTGTGAATTAAGTGATTAAAGTGTGTGATCAAGTTGATTAGAAGTGAAATAAAAAAATCCTATGCATACATCTAACGCAAAGTAAAGTTCAATCATAGATCAAACCACTGCATAGAGATTTATAGGTGGTTCAGAAATCACACCATGTGATTTCTACATCCACCCTCACACAGTGAGGCTCCACTATTCAACTTGAATACACCACACATGGAGCTCGACAACCCAACACACTGAGTTCACAAACTCACACACAACCTCAAGAGCAAGACTACTCTAGAAACCTGAGCACAACTGCTCAACCACAACCTGAGTGCAACGACTCAACACAATTGAGCACAAAGACTCACAACCAACTTGCTAGATCAAAACAACAAGATCCAGATCCTCTAGAAATGATCTGATCCATAAAGAGTTCATTCAAGGAGACTAGTGCAACAAATCATGCACAATCTCAAGAATGACTCAGAAGAACTAAGGGCAATTGAGGAGTTGTATGTAAAATCCTTGTTCTTCAGATGAACTCCCTCGTAGAAGACTGAATTGAGAAGATGCTTGAACTCTGATGTCCCTGGGCGATGCTCTGCAATTTGTGCCTCTGGATCTTCCGAACTCTTCTCAATTGACTGCTTCTACTCGATCTGTCCCTTGGAAGTGATCTCACTTCATCTCATGGATCAATCTTCACTTCTTGTGCTTGCAAGGATGGGAATTGGCTGAAGCAGCACAAGGAGAGCAAGAACGGGGAGGAGACTATAAGGTCTCGGGTCTTTAATGGATCCTTATTGGGTCTGTAGTGGTTCTGTGTGGTCGACGACAAGACCATTGTCGTTGACTTGGGGTTGACGGCCAGGGCTTGCCGTTGAGTCAGAGTCAGCGTCTAGTGATGTGGACGTCTGAGGTTGAACTCAACGACATGGTATCTGGACGTCAGTCTGTAGGCGGTTCTGTAGGCGACCAGTGATGTTGACGTCGACTGGTCGGGCCTGTTGAAATAGGGCAGCCCGAGAGCAGAACCTATCTTTCTCCTTTCCTCTCCTTCCCTCCACCTTTGCTTTTCTTGATTTCCGCAGCTTCTGTTGGGTGATTGAGCTCGTGGGAAGCCCCTGGATCGTGTGGCGTTGCTTGATCGGGCGGGGAACGCGAGATTTTGGTGTGATTCGCGCGGAGTCTTCGGGGGAATCCGGCGCGATTAGTGGCTGTTTGGGGATTCTTAAGGCTTTCTGAGGTAGGGACTTAACCCTATAACCTTCCCCAGCAAACCAGCATGTCCAATTAAGTGAATTGGTGTGCAAATCATGGTTTAGGGTTTGGGTTATATCATGCCGGGATTTTGGGTAAATTGGACAATCTAGGTGTTAGAATGTTTGTTTCTGATGTTCTGGTAGTGTGGATTGATGAGAGGAAGTGTTTCCCTCCATCAGTCGGAATGTTATTGAGTTTTCTGCCCATTTGAACTGATTCGGTTCAGTTCTGGGTTTAGGGGACTGAAGATATCAACGTCCACATCTGTTGACGTTGAGATCTTCAGGGGTGATTTAAACGACAAGGTCGATTGCCGTTTAATCAGGATAAACGACATGGTGAGTGCCGTTTACCTCATATTGGCGGCAATCGATGTGGCCGTTAATCTCCTGTCTCCCAGCAGACTTGAGTTGTGTGATTAGAGGCGATTGACATGTGATGTCCGCCCTAATAGCACAAGTGGGCCAGGCTTAGAGTGTGACTCCGCCTGTGCATTTGAGTAGTTGTTTGTGGCACGAGGTGTTTACTACTGTACGGGGTTTCAGACGTTGAGTGTGTTCCGTCTGTTGTACGCGCGTTGCGTTACCGTGTACCCGTTTCTGTTGTGTTACCTAGGCGTGGGTGCGACTCCGTCTAGATGACTAGCGTGTGGTTATCCTCCGCTAGTGAGCCAGGACGCCGAGTGCGACTCTGTCCTGTGCGTACTCCTTGTGGTGGTTTTGAGCCGGTCTCCGTGGAGCCCCTTCTCTACCGCTAGGGTCAAGCGTAGGGGAAAAACCGGTCGTGGACCAGACGCGAGAGAGAGCGTCTGTAGTGTGCACACGTGGCTGGGGTTGAGAGCCTCTGTGGTGACGGGACGCCGAGCCACAGACCCTAGCTGAGTCCTACTTGCTGTGTGTGTGAGTGTGTGTTACTGAGCCGCGTGGTTTACAGTTTTGTGTTGTGGTGCGACGTGTACTTACTTTCAGTTTTACTTTCCGCACTTTAGTTCAGTTGCCGGTGGGGTTACTTTTCCCTACTGGGTCTCTTTTCTTGAGACTCACTCCCTTCCCTTTCAGGTGGGTCTTCGTCGACTCCCGTTCCAGGCGAGTCTAGCCACTCCGGTGTTGGTGCTCCCTAGCTGCAGTGAGTAGTACCTTTTGTTGTACTTCTGTACTCTGTACTTTGCTCAGACTCTGAGTTGTATATTATGTTCATATAGTGGAATTTTACAGCTTTGCATGGTGTGTATCTTCTTACATATAGTCTCCTCGGACTTTCACTTCCTACCCTTCCGAGCTTGTCTCGTGGGTTAGCGGGTCAGAATTCGGGTTACTGGTTGTTACTGGTAATGCGGATTCTGGGTCGTTACAGTTTGGTATCAGAGCCTGGTCTGATGAGATATATATAAGAAATACTTATCATGTAACTCAGAGTATAAAGAGTACAGCTGCAGCTGTAGCTTGCTATCTATCTAGCTATGTAGCCCGGAGTTAGTTAGTGTATTTATGTGTGTATTTTGTTTTGTGTATAGTTCTATGGCGCCTAGGCGACGTCCTAGAGAGGGAGTAGCCGAGCAGGCGACTCGTCAGGAGGTTGGAGATGCTCCGCCACCTCAGCAGACGCAGCCTTTGCCACAGGACGCACATAGTGGTATTGTTCCGCCGCCGCCACCTCCACCTCAGGTAGCTCAGGGATTAGACATGACTCGATTTCTTGAGGGGATGGCTCAGTTTGTTGCTCAGCACCGTGACGCGCCGGTACCCCAGGGTGGTACTGGGAGGGTGTTGAGGGAGTTCTTGCAGTTTCAGCCTCCTCAGTTTTTGGGCCAGCCTGATCCAGATGCAGCGCGAGCATGGTTAGATGCAGTGGAGCGGACTTTTCGTTCCATGGAGTGTGTTCCAGAGGAGCGAGTGCTGCTAGCCAGTTACCAGTTGCAGGCGCAGGCGTTGACTTGGTGGTCCGCTGAGTGGGAGACTACTTTTCAGTCTCGCCCACTTAGGCAGATTCCGTGGCAGGAGTTTGTCGTTTCTTTTGAGAGAGCCTTCTGTCCTACTTACGTCCGGACGGAGAGGTTGTACCAGTTCTGGACTTGCAGCAGAGGGACTCTACTGTGGTGCAGTACAGGGCCAGATTTGTGGAGCTAGGGCGTTATGCTCCGCAGATTATGGGAGATGAGGGTCTGAGGACTCAGCAGTTTGTGAGAGGCTTGAGGCCAGAGCTCAGGCAGGCGCTGATAGTTGCTCGTGTCACAGACTTGGATGCGGCCTATCAGACAGCGGCAGCGTTGGAGGCAGACACCTTGCGGACTCGTGCTCGGAGTGCAGAGGTTCAGACGCAGGTAGTTCCTTCTCAGCCTCGCCAGCAGCAGGGTAGTGTGCAGACGACCCCGAGGACTGCGACTTCCTACGCGTCCACTTCTACTGGGACGACGGCGAAGTCAGGATCTCGGAGGAAGTTTCGGCGTGATAGGAGGCAGGCAGAGCAGAGGCAGCAGTCGGTTGGGAGTGTTCAGCAGCCGACAGGTCAGCCTTCGCAGCAGGTACAACGTACTTTTGCTGGGCAGTGTTACCGGTGTGACCAGATGGGTCATATGGCGCGAGATTGTCCTTTGCTACCTCGTGTGCCGCAGCAGCAGACCCAGTCACAGCCCCGAGTGCAGCAGCAGCAGGCACCTGTGCAGCAGCGTCAGCAGACCGGAGGTTCTGGTGGGTCGAGAGGTAGAGGTCGTGTTACCCACTTGACTCGTGCAGACGCGGAGGCAGCTCACCTGGTGGAAGGTACTGTTTCAGTTTTTGGTTGTGCAGCTAGAGTCTTGTTTGATTCCGGTGCCTCTCACTCTTTTGTGTCTGAGGACTTTTTAGACTCCCTTGGAGAGTTGAGTTCGGGAGAGTCTGTTGAGTTAGCAGTAGAGTTGCCGACAGGGGACTTTGTCCTTACGTCCTACTGTCTCGAGGAGGTACCTGTGCAGTTGCAGGATCAGTTGTTGTCAGCCGTCTGTTTGCCTTGCAGTTACATGACTATGATGTGATTTTGGGTATGGACTGGTTAGAGCGGTATGGTGCAGTGATGGATTGCCAGAAGAAGAGGGTGCACTTGCGGATACCTGGGGCAGCGGCGTTCTACTTCCAGGGTATCGTACCTCTTACTTCTCGCTTTTTAGTTTCTGCTTTGAGGGCAGGGAGGTTACTTGCTTCTGGTTGTCAGGGTTTCCTAGTTTCTGCAGTGACTCTTGACCAGATTGCCTCGGGAGTGGGGGACATTCCTGTAGTGTGTGAGTTTCCGGATGTTTTCCGGAAGAGTTGCCTGGTCTACCACCAGAGAGAGAGATTGAGTTTACTGTAGAGTTGGTTCCTGGCACTTTACCTTTTGCGCAGGCACCGTACCGTATGGCACCAGCAGAGTTGAGGGAGTTGAAGAGGCAGCTTGAGGAGTTGTTGGAGAAGGGCTATATTCGTCCTAGCTTTTCTCCGTGGGGGTCACCTGTTTTGTTTGTCCGGAAGAAGGATGGTAGCCTGAGGTTGTGTATCGATTATAGGAAGCTAAATCAAGTGACCATCAAGAATAGGTATCCTTTGCCTAGGATTGATGATCTCTTTGATCAGCTTCAGTCTGCTCGTGTCTTCTCGAAGATTGACTTGAGGTCGGGCTACTATCAGTTGCGGATTAGAGATTCGGACATTGAGAGGACTGCTTTTCGGACCAGATATGGACACTTTGAGTTTTTGGTGATGCCGTTTGGGCTCACCAATGCTCCAGCAGCCTTCATGGATCTGATGCACCGGGTGTTCCACCAGTTCTTGGACCGGTTTGTCGTAGTGTTTGTTGACGACATTCTGGTGTACTCCGCTTCGGAGGAGGAGCACGCCGAGCACCTGAGGATCGTGTTGCAGACCTTGCGAGAGCACCAGTTGTATGCCAAACTTAGTAAGTGTGAGTTTTGGCTACAACAGGTTCACTTTTTGGGGCACGTGATCTCAGGTGAGGGAGTTTCTGTGGATCCAGCGAAGGTTGAGGCAGTTTTGCAGTGGGAGAGTCCCAGATCTGTGTCTGAGATTCGTAGCTTTCTGGGTTTGGCAGGTTACTACCGCAGGTTTGTTCGAGATTTTTCTCAGGTTGCTGCACCCTTGACTCGGTTGACGAGAAAGGGAGTTCCGTTTGAGTGGTCGGAGCAGTGTGAGCAGAGCTTCATAGAGTTGAAGCGACTGCTTACGTCGGCGCCAGTTCTTGCCTTACCTTCAGGTGAGGAGGGTTTTGAGGTTTGCACAGATGCTTCAGGTGTTGGTTTGGGTGCGGTCTTGATGCAGCAAGGCCGAGTGGTGGCTTATGCGTCTCGCCAGCTTAAGCCCCACGAGGAGAGTTACCCGACCCACGACCTAGAGCTTGCAGCTGTGGTGTTTGCTTTGCGGATTTGGCGTCTTTACCTGTACGGAGTGAGTTTTGTAGTCCGTACCGACCACCAGAGTTTGAGATATGTGTTTTCTCAGAGGGATCTGAATATGAGGCAGCGTCGATGGATGGAATATCTGAAAGACTATGATTTCAGCATTGAGTATAAGCCTGGAAAGGCGAATGTAGTTGCAGATGCCTTGAGTAGGAAAGCACAGATGAGTCATCTGATGCTTAGAGAGTGGCAGTTGTGGCAGTCTGCGACAGAGGGGTCTTTCAGAGTTTCGTCCAGTCGTCGTCAGTGTGTGTTGGGCAGTTTGTTAGCAGCTCCCGCCGTTGTGAGACAGGTTGCTGAGGCTCAGCAGGCAGATCCCGAGTTGCACAGTGTGTTGCTTCTTCCAGAGGTTGAACTTTGTGAGGACGGGACTGTTAGGTTCCGAGATAGACTCTATGTTCCTGTTGAGGAGTCTATCAGGAGAGTGTGTTGCAGGAGGCACATGGTTCCAGGTACTCTATTCATCCAGGGGCGACCAAGATGTACCACAGGTTGAGACGTCAGTTTTGGTGGCCTGGGATGAAGAGAGACATAGCGGCTTTTGTTGCTAGGTGTTTGGTCTGTCAGCAGGTGAAGGCCGAACATCAGCGTCCAGGAGGACTTGTGCAGCCGTTAGAGATTCCGATGTGGAAGTGGGACCACGTGACGACTGACTTTGTTTGTGGTTTGCCGAGGACAGCTGGAGGTTTTGACAGCATTTGGGTTCTTGTGGACAGATTGACGAAGACTGCCAGATTCTTGCCTGTCAGGACTAGTTGGGGTGTGAGTAGGTTGGCCGCGTTGTACGTAGAGCGGATTGTTCCTTTGCATGGAGTGCCGATCTCTATTGTGTCAGACAGGGATCCTCGCTTCACTTCTGGGTTCTGGCGCAGTTTCCAGAGAGCTTTGGGGACAGAGTTGGCTTTTAGTTCCGCCTACCACCCTCAGTCAGACGGTCAGTCAGAGCGGACTATCCAGACTTTGGAGGACATGCTTAGAGCTTGTTGCCTGGAGTGGCAGGGGTCGTGGACAGTTCACTTGCCGTTGGTCGAGTTTGCATATAATAATAGTTATCACTCCAGTATCGGTTTGGCACCATATGAGGCTTTGTACGGACGACCGTGTCGCACTCCTCTTGACTGGTTCGAGGTTGGCGAACGAGTTGTCACGGGGCCGGAGTTGGTTCAGCAGTCAGTTGAGGTAGTTCAGCTTGTGAGACAGAGGCTTCAGTCAGCTCAGAGTCGGCAGAAGAGTTATGCAGATCAGCGCAGACGACCGCTCGAGTTTCAGGTAGGAGACCAGGTGTTTGTTCGTGTGTCTCCTATGAAGGGAGTGGTGAGGTTCGGTAAGCGTGGAAAGTTGAGTCCTCGCTTTATTGGGCCTTTCACCATTTCTGAGCGTGTCGGAGGTTTGGCGTACAGACTTGAGCTTCCGTCAGAGTTGGCAGCAGTGCACGACGTGTTCACGTGTCGATGCTTCGGAGGTACCTTTCTGACGAGTCTCACGTTCTGCAGAGTGCAGAGTGGTCTGAGGTGACTCCAGTGTTGACTGTACCAGAGTTTCCGTTGCACATTGAGGATCGCCGAGTTCAGAGGTTGAGGAACAAGGCAATCCCTTTAGTTCGTGTTGCGTGGCAGCGGCACTCCGGTGGTGAGTCGACATGGGAGCGGGAGGACGAAATGCGCGAGTAATTTCCGTACCTCTTTGGTGAGTCTTCTTTCTTGTGTTGTTTGAATTTTGAGGGCAAAATTCCTTAAGGGGGGAGGGCTGTAAGGTCTCGGGTCTTTAGTGGATCCTTATTGGGTCTGTAGTGGTTCTGTGTGGTCGACGACAAGACCATTGTCGTTGACTTGGGGTTGACGGCCAGGGCTTGCCGTTGAGTCAGAGTCAGCGTCCAGCGATGTGGACGTTGATGTTGAACTCAACGACATGGGATCTGGACGTCAGTCTGTAGGCGGTTCAGTAGGCGACCAGTGATGTTGACGTCGACTGGTCGGGCCTGTTGAAATAGGGCAGCCCGAGAGCAGAACCTATCTTTCTCCTTTCCTCTCCTTCCCTCCACCTTTGCTTTTCTTGATTTCCGCAGCTTCTGTTGGGTGATTTGAGCTCGTGGGAAGCCCCTGGATCGTGTGGCGTTGCTTGATCGGGCGGGGAACGCGAGATTTTGGTGTGATTCGCGCGGAGTCTTCGGGGGAAACCAGCGCGATTAGTGGCTGTTTGGGGATTCTTAAGGCTTTCTGAGGTAGGGACTTAACCCTATAACCTTCCCCAGCAAACCAGCATGTCCAATTAAGTGAATTGGTGTGCAAATCATGGTTTAGGGTTTGGGTTATATCATGCCGGGATTTTGGGTAAATTGGACAATCTAGGTGTTAGAATGTTTTTTCTGATGTTCTGGTAGTGTGGATTGATGAGAGGAGTGTTTCCCTCCATCAGTCGGAATGTTGTTGAGTTTTCTGCCCATTTGAACTGATTCGGTTCAGTTCTGGGTTTAGGGGACTGAAGATATCAACGTCCACATCTGTTGACGTTGAGATCTTCAGGGGTGATTTAAACGACAAGGTCGATTGCCGTTTAATCAGGATAAACGACATGGTGAGTGCCGTTTACCTCATATTGGCGGCAATCGATGTGGCCGTTAATCTCCTGTCTCCCAGCAGACTTGAGTTGTGTGTTTAGAGGCGATTGACATGTGATGTCCGCCCTAATAGCACAAGTGGGCCAGGCTTAGAGTGTGACTCCGCCTGTGCATTGAGTAGTTGTTTGTGGCACGAGGTGTTTACTACTGTACGGGGTTTCAGACGTTGAGTGTGTTCCGTCTGTTGTACGCGCGTTGCGTTACCGTGTACCCGTTTCTGTTGTGTTACCTAGGCGTGGGTGCGACTCCGTCTAGACGACTAGCGTGTGGTTATCCTCCGCTAGTGAGCCAGGACGCCGAGTGCGACTCTGTCCTGTGCGTACTCCTTGTGGTGGTTTTGAGCCGGTCTCCGTGGAGCCCCTTCTCTACCGCTAGGGTCAAGCGTAGGGGAAAAACCGGTCGTGGACCAGACGCGAGAGAGAGCGTCTGTAGTGTGCACACGTGGCTGGGGTTGAGAGCCTCTGTGGTGACGGGACGCCGAGCCACAGACCCTAGCTGAGTCCTACTTGCTGTGTGTGTGAGTGTGTGTTACTGAGCCGCGTGGTTTACAGTTTTGTGTTGTGGTGCGACGTGTACTTACTTTCAGTTTTACTTTCCGCACTTTAGTTCAGTTGCCGGTGGGGTTACTTTTCCCTACTGGGTCTCTTTCTTGAGACTCACTCCCTTCCCTTTCAGGTGGGTCTTCGTCGACTCCCGTTCCAGGCGAGTCTAGCCACTCCGGTGTTGGTGCTCCCTAGCTGCAGTGAGTAGTACCTTTTTGTTGTACTTCTGTACTCTGTACTTTGCTCAGACTCTGAGTTGTATATGATATGTTCATATAGTGGAATTTACAGCTTTGCATGGTGTGTATCTTCTTACATATAGTCTCCTCGGACTTTCACTTCCTACCCTTCCGAGCTTGTCTCGTGGGTTAGCGGGTCAGAATTCGGGTTACTGGTTGTTACTGGTAATGCGGATTCTGGGTCGTTACAAGACCTCTGTCTGCCGCCAAGAAATTTTAGGAAGGCTCTAAGGTGTCTCCTGGGGATGGCAAAGGAGGGTATTTATAGCCAAGTGTCAAAGTATTGGGTGACGTGGGAACATGACAAAGGGATCAACAAGATCCCTAGAGTGCCATGTCTAGGTGGGAACTTAAAGTGAAAAAGTTTCCAGAGGTGTCGAGATGACCATGGAGGTGTCGGACAAACTGCCATTTCTGCCAAAACGGCCCCTCTGGGACCGAGGTACTAGTGCCGACCACTGCATGGGGACTGTGTCGACACACTGTCCCATTTCTATCAACTGGGTTCTGGGAGCTGGGTCTAGTGTCAACACTGCCGGGGACTGTGTCGACACACTTGGACATTTCTTCATGACTTTGCCTTAGGGTTGATCCCTGTGTCGACACCAGTAGTGGGTGTGTCAACACTACCCTTGCAAGAAATGTATGTCCCTGAGAAATAAACACATAAATCATAGTCCAATGATATCATGAATATATATGACAATGTGTTTGAATATTGTTATAACATGTGTGATGTATCTAACATGTTCCATTCATTGTGCATTAAAATCTCAACTGTCATCATTAAAATTATGAGGGGAAATGTATTAAATTCACACTCAACCCAACAATCTCCCCCTTTTGATGATGGCAACATTAAGTCCACATGAAGGTTTGAATTTTCAATGAAATGTGATTTTAAGCTATTATTCACACAATATTCAATCACATACATACTGAAAGACAATGAGCACGTGTTTATCATTTTCATTTCTATCATCAAAGGCCATTGAGCACATTTTAGCAACATTTGACAATTTTGCACAATTAAGTACACAATGTTACTGACAACCAAATCTTTTCATTAATGGCCAAAAAAAAAAAAACCATACAAGGTTTGACATTTACAATCATCCATTCATTGACATTCATAGACAATCATTCATTCCAAGGATTTTCAATCACATTCAAAACAAGTATTCCATTCCTTCTCATTCACACAGAATTCAATTACATTCCAAAAACAAGTGTTTTTCTTCTCCCCCTTTGACATCATCAAAAGAAAATACATCAAGCAGGTGGAGGAGGAGGAGGAAGAGGAAGAAGGATGGACTCAATGGTCTTCAGCCTTGACTCCATTGCTACAAGGTTGGATCTGAGTTGAGTTTGCATTGTTGATAGCTTGTGTGTAGCAACTCTTCCAACCTTTGACTATTTCATACATGTTGGACTGAAAGGCAGACAAGTCAGCTGAAATTGGCAGTGAACCTGAAGAAAAGCTTGCAAATCCATGTCTGTTGATATCTCTGAGCTCCTTCTTAAGAGTAGATATCTCATTGTCTATGTGAGCTGATAGGTTCTTCATGCCTTCCAAATCATCAACCATGTGAGCAAATGAAAGTCTAGTCTTTGAAATCTGAGACACTGCTTCCTGACTGTTGAATAAATTCTTCTGAGAATTTACTAATATCCCTTCAAGGACCTTTCCAGAGTGTCCTGATGTTCCTTTAACTGAAGGGATGCATCACCCAAAGTGCCAATTAGCCTGTTAAATCTTTGGGTGGCATGATCTGCTGCCTCTTTCTACTTATGAACTGAGCATTCACTGAATTCTCCAACCTTTGAATTCTGAGCTTAAAACTCTCTGACATCTGGAGGATGGAAGAGGTGATGGTATCAAACTTGTCATTCAAAAAAGAATATAGCTCTGGTGGAACAGAAGGTCCACCAGTGGAAGCAGAGGCAGATGCTTGGTAATGAGGAGTGAAAGAAGGAATTTCCACATCAGGGAGATGTGGTGAAGAGGCTTGAAATTGAGGTGTGTGAGGAACATCCTGAGGTATTGGTGCTCCAATCTCATTTGGAGGCTGGTCCTCTTGATCATATGGAGATTGGGCAACCTCAGGAGGTGTCTACAATCTCAGGAACCACTAGGGCTTCAACAGCTACAGGACCTCTTCTTACTTGATCACCTCAAGTCTGAATCCCATGAACTTTTGCAAATGCTTGAAGCAATAGATGTTGGACTTAGGGATTGACTGGGCTTGCTCATTCTCAAAAGATACTCCAAAATGCTGAAAAATTGGTGTGAGATGAGCTGCATAAGGAAGAGATCTATGTAGATCTTTCCTTGTAGTCTCTGACATTATCTGGTACATAATCACATGCAAATTGATCTTTATCTCTTTCTTCATGTAGTATAGGATGAATCTCTGGATATCTGTAAGCCTGTCCCTTCCACCACCTTGAGGTGTGATAATGGTGGTGAGAATGCGATGGATCAGTGTCAAGACAGGTGGGAAGGTGTTGGTGTTAAACCTGGTGACATAAGTCTGCTTGGGGTCAGACTTATCAGCTGGATTCTAGTTAACAAAGAATAAGCCTCATGAAGGTCAAATTCAATTCATGGTAGTCAGCACCTTCATCAGGAATTCTAAACAATGTCGCAGCCAACTCAGTAGGCAAATCTATCAATACAACTTTGACCTCAGATTGGTAACCCTCAGGTGTACATGCCAAATTCAAGTAGAACTCTTGAACAAGTCTGGGATATATGGTCCTGAATTCAGATATGAATGGCAGCCAAGTCTGAAAACTGAAGTATTGAAAGACTTCTGGGAAGGCAGTGGCTAAGTCATTGTCGACTAAATCCACAGCTCTAGGCTTTAGGATAGATTTCCCTTAACTAGCCAACTTTGAAGGGGTTGCCTCAGAGGGCTGAGATGACCCAGATGAAGTTGAGGAAGATTCCGTAGAAACTTCAGGGGAAGAGGCCAAAATCTTCCTCCTAGGGTGTGCAGATCCCCTTTGGGAAGGACCTCTACTGGAAGAGGATGCCCTACCTCTCTTTGATGGTGTAGGAGATGCAGAAGAACCCCCTGGCTGTGCAACAGGGTCATGTCGACACTTGCTTCTCCTTTCTTTGGGTTGTTCTTCCAATGCAATAGGTCTGGCGGTTGCCCTAGACTGAGCACCACGGCGGGGCATTTGCTTGGGAGCCATGGTTGCAGGAGAAGAAGGATGAACAGGGTATGGAGGAGATAGGGGAAAGAGAATGGAGATAGAGAAGGATGTGAGGAGGGAAGGAAATGAAAACTCTTGCCATTTTCAAAGGCAAATGGCGGCCATGGGTCGACCTAGAGAAGAAAAAGGGGGGTTTTGGTAAGATAACCCGTGGGTACAGGTATTCCTTAACCAGCGCCCATGAGAAAGACCCACCAGGAACCGCCACTGTGTTGACACAAGACATGGGTGTGTCGACCTGGGCTATGAATGTGTCGACACAGGAGTGTGGATGTGTCGACCTGGCCTGAAGATGTTTGAAGTTTTGAGCATGAGGAAAATTTGTAAAATTTTGGGAAATCTTAATCATGATGAAATATGGATGGAATCAATGTGACAAGGATTTTTAAGAGATCAAAAAAATTCATTTGTCATATTTTTACAAAAATCCAACAAACTTCAAGTTTTACACAACAACCTACATGATATTTTCATTAATTGACTTGAACCATTAAAATGATAGTTTGAGTGATATAGAACATTCAATAGCCAATGGCAAACTACCATATTCTCCAAATCCAAAGAAATAGAAATATCTTTTAGATTGAAATCACTTGTGATGAAGTTAAACAACTTTGAGCGCACTGATGGAAGACAAGGATGTTGATTTTAAGTACTTCTCCTTGGACATTTTTTTATTAATCAAACTATCAAATGTAGTAAATCTTTTTCACTCAAGAACTAATGCTTTTTACACACCATAGTCCCTGGTTACTAAAGATTTACCCATTATCCAGTTACAAGGGGTAAATGACAACCTTTTGACATGAAAATACACGTTTATCAGACACCAATATTTCCAGTTACTCAGTCATCATCAAAATGTATAAATTATATTTTTTTTAATTTTTGAACCCATTTGAACAGAGATAGCAATAATACCTCATGACATACATGGCACTTCATTCATTGTGAAGGTTTGTAGTTTCTCAGCATTTGTGCCATTGCTCTGTTGAATATAAATGTAAGGAGAATTTTATAAATTGAGATCATTTATATCTCACATAAGTTGTAAAGAAGGTGTTTAAATTCAAAGCACACATGATTTTTCAGTCTTGGAAAGAGATTTAAATTTCTATAGTCTTGAAGAGTATAGTTGAGAGTTGACTGCAAAAATGTAGTAGATCAATCAAAAAGTCATTTTGAGGTTCTAGCCAAACTTAATGAGCACATCATGAGAGGAAGTTGATATAACCCAAGAGGAATCTTGAATTTTGTAAAAGAATGAGTAGTGAATTCATTAGCTCCCCGTGAAATGATGATTCCAAAAATTTTCATCAGGATAAAGATAAGCAAGAAATGGGAAAACTGAAATTTTCTTTTTGAAGAAGAAAAACTCTCCATCAACAATTGCATATTTAATTCTTGATACTTGGTGGAGACATATACTCTCGCATAGTGAAAGTGTCCAGACAAGCAGAACTTGTCCTTCTTCAAATCACCATTTGATATACCAAGAATTTCAACACAATGTGAGTTGAAGAATTTATTAACAAAAAGAAATGGAAGTTGATTTGAGAGAGATGTGAACAGCATGAATCAAGGAAGTAAAGAGAAATGATGGAACAGTGACTCCCCCTCAGAACATGCCTAAACACTCAACCCAATGAGAGTTATCAAGAAGATGGACATTTGTAAATACCAAGCTCTCTCCTCAAGGATGAAAACCTGCTGTCAGGAAGAGGTTTAGTGAAGATATCTGCAATTTGTTTTTCAATTTCAATAAAGAGGAGTTCGAAAGATTTCTTTGCTACCTCATCTCTTAAGAAATGATGCCTAATTTCAATGTGTTTTGTTCTAGAATGCTGAATTGGATTTTTAGACAGATTTATGGCACTTGTGTTATCACAAAGAATGGGAACACAACCTAACTCTTGGTTATAATCAAGAAGTTGATGTTTCACCCAAAGAATTTGAGTGCCACATCGACCAGCTGCAACATACTCACCTCTGCAGTTGATAGAGCAACTGAGTGTTGCTTTTGGAAGCCCAAGAGATTAGGTAGCCACCTAAGTACAAACACAAGCCACTTGTGCTTTTTCTATCAAGTTTACACCCAGCATAATCACATCACAATAGGCAATCAAATCTAATTTACAACCAGCAGGATACCAAATACCAAGATCACATGTTCCAACAAGATATTTGAAATTCTTTTAACATCTAACATGTGACTTTCTTTAGGATTTGCTTGAAATCTAGCACACAAGCATACACTGAATTGAATATCAGGTCTAGAAGTGGTTAGATAGAGTAGAGAACCAATCATACCTCTATATGTCTTTGGGTCTATTGACTTACCAAGTGAATCTTCTTCTAGTTTCACATTAATTGCAATGGGTGTGCTTGAGTGTTTGAGGTTCTGGAAGTCAAACCTTTTCAGAAGTTCTTTGACATATTTGGTTGGCTTATGAAGATTCCCTCACTGGTTTGGTTAACCTGCAATCCCAAGAAAAATTGTAAGTCTCCCATCAAGCTCATTTCAAATTTAGTTTTCATTTGATTTGCAAATTCAGTGCACAGGCTCTTATTGGTGGATCCAAAAATTATGTCATCAACATAAATTTGGACTGTAATTATTTTTATTTACAGTTTTGTGAACAAAGTTTGATCAACATTACCTCTAGAGTATCATTTTTCAAGCAGAAAGGAGCTCAAACGGTCATACCAAGCTCTTGGAGCTTGCTTAAGACCATAGAGAGCCTTATGAAGCTTAAAACATGATTAGGATATTTTTCATTTTCAAAGCCTGGAGGTTGTTCAACAAAAACATTTTCTTTTATGTATCCATTCAAAAATACACTTTTGACATCCATTTGATAAACTTTAAATTTCAATGAAGATGCAAAAGCAAGGAATATTCTTACAGCTTCTAGTATAGCTACAAGGACATATGACTCTTCAAATCAATTCCAAATTTTTGGTTGTACCCCTTTGCAACTAGTCTAACTTTATTCCTTATGACTTGACCATTTTCATTCAATTTATTTCTGAATACCCATCTAGTGCCAATGACAGATTGGTCACTAGGTCTAGGTACTAATTCCCGCACTTGATTTCTTTCAAATTGATGAAGTTCATCATGCATTGCATTTATCCAGTCTGAATTCATTAGAGCTTCATCAATTGATTTTGGTTCAATTTGGCAAATTAGTGCTAGTGGGTCTTTCATGAATTGCATTCAAGAATGATGATCTAGTTCTTACCCTATCAAGTACATTGCCAACACCATTTTCTATTGGGTGATCTCTAAAATTGTCGAATTTGTAAGGCCCTCGAATTTTCATCGCATTATTGTATTTGTGTGTGTGTATATTTGTGCTTGTGTATGTATATACATACTTACGTACGTATTAATTAGTACAATTACGTGTGCATGTGTTTATACTATATGTAAATAATGTATATATTGAATGGTGATAGTATGGATACACTACCATAAACATATTGCATGTATATATGCATGGTTTTCTGCATATTTTAGACTTCTGGCCGAAGGCCATCTTGGCGTCAACCCCTAGCCGTTGAGGTGGTGTCAGCGTCCAGACATGGACGCCAACACTAATCCTGGCGTCTAACGATATGGACGCCTATTTCTCTGGCCTGCATGCGCAGCAGAGCCAGAAATTCCGGAACAAGGGAGCTCACCCATTGGGGAGCTGTCCCCAACGGCTCTGAGAGCTGTCTTGTCACCCTGTGAGTGGGAGAGAGGTCTTCCCACATGTTAAACCCGGATCTGCCTTCTCCCACCCCTCTCTTCACCTTTGCAAGAGGAGAAAAGAGAGAAAGAAAACCCTAGAAGAAAAACTGAGAAAACCCCACTCTTTGCACCCAAAGATCCGACTTCCTGGAGCTAGATCCGGCCATCTTCCACGACAAGAGGATAGCTGGAGCAAAGGAGGAGGCTTCCCCGACATCCCCTTGGTGTGGAGATCATCCAGGAGCCCGGAGGAAGAAGATCTAGGAGGGAGTTCTGCACCTTCTTGGGACTGCCCAAGGAGGGCTTCTCCGAGCACTTTGATCCATTGGAGCATTTTCTAAAAGGCAAGTGACCTAACCATAATGTCCCCGTATGTGTCTAGGTCGTTTCTACTATTTTTATGAATTTTCCCTCGAGTCCTAGACCCTCACATTCACCCAAACTTGAGAGCTCGGGTCTGTGTTTCTGCACAGACCTGCATTGACGGCAAGGTCAATGGACGCTGAGATCATGCTTGGCGTCCATCGACCATGCCGCTGACACTGAGTCAGCGGCCAGAGACCGCCGCCAAGTTCCTCTGGACAGAACAGTGACCTGTTCTGCCCTTCCTATACAACTATTTTCGGTATGGTTTCCGTGATGAGGATATATGGTAACCCTATACACTATGTATATTGTTAAATGTGGTGTGTGGATGAGTGTGATGTGTGGTGGTGGATGTTAGAAATTGTATTCCATGAATTTGTAAGCATGATTTGTTGATAATCTTGCCAATCCATGTTTCATGATTAGGATTAGTCTGAATGCCTCAGTTTTGTCAGATCATGAAGATTAGTAGATCAGTATATGTATACTCAATTTTGTAAATTGTCCATGCTTGTATAAATTGCTAATAAATTCGGTTCGGTAAATAAAAAGGCATGTAAGAATGATTTGTGGTGATCGATCTATAGTTGTATGATTTAGGGTAATTCTGTATTCTCAAATCATGTATATAACAGTAGTCTCTGTTCAAACAGTAAGTGGTAAAAATGCATGATGTGTTAAACTCCATGTCAACCTAAATTGTGAATGGCATGCGAAATAGGTATTTGATTTTCTGTAAATTCTATTTAGCTCAGAAAAATCTGAAAAATTGAATGTATGACCTTGAACCCGAAAATAGCATGTGGTTAAAATTTCAGGTCATTTGGACCAGTATATAAGGAGTTATGTATTTTCATGTGAAATGTAATAATCTATGTATGTTATCGTAATGTGGTTAGATATTGTTTAAACAACCTGATTAGTGCATTTACTGTGTGTTAAACTCCTGAAATCTGTAGTGCCATGTCAGGAAAAACAGAGATATACATGTGAGTGAGAAAGTGAATCAGATGAAGAGTGATATGTGTAAAACCATGTGTAAATCGGTAAAATGTGTAACTGTGCCAATGTGACACTGCTTCCGTAGAGGGCAGTGGAACTGTATCAGGGAAAAGTCCCCCTGAGAAAGTTCAGTGTGTAAGTGACCCTAAGGGCATTAGGGGGAAATCCTGGAGGTGGACAAGTACCACTGGTTAGGGTGGAGACTTGTTCTCCCGGTCTGCGCAGTCCAAGAGTCGCCATTGGAATGCCTAGATGGCGTCTATGTGTAATGTGATGTGTATATGTCCTTCTTTGGTGGTTTGGACTATGTGTCACGGCACCTAAAATGTGTAATGTGTAATGTGTAATGTGTATGTGTTCATGTGTAAATGTGTAAGTGAACAATGTGAATGTGTATGTGCAAAGTGTAACCATGTGAAAGAGAAACTTGTGTAAAGAAAATGTGAAATTCTAAATGTGAGGATATGATATTGAAATCCATGTGAGACAAATCTGAAACCATGTGAAATCAGTAATTTATGTTGTTATCATCATGTTTATATGTGCAAAAATGTCTAGAATCCATGTTAGGGATAATTGATGAGCACGGGTACAAAATAGCATGATTGGTTGTTCACATGATATGTTTTAAGCAACATGGTAGCTCTCATGTGTAGGTTTACAGCCATTAAACCATGTGAAACCAGCAACTTAAAGCATGTGAAAATGTCTATGTATGTGTTTAAAAACATGTAAAACCCATGCTAGTTGTGTTTTCCTTTCATATATGCACAGTGTTCATGTTGGTAGCTCTCATGTCTTGGTTCTTTAAAGACAAAATTTCATGAGTAAATTGAATAGAGAGCATGTGATAGGTAAAGTTTTATTCTTAGAAATCTGAAAGCATGATCCATGTATTAATTTGTAAAACTTTCATGCCATGTGTTGAAAATTTTGAATGTGTATGTAGAAACCGCTATGACTTATACGTGTATGTTATGAGTAGTGTTGCTTGCTGAGTCTTTAGACTCACTCCTTGCTTCGGCGTACAGGTGTAGTTGGTGACGTGGCACCGTTGGAGGAGACAGTGGAGACGGACTCCGAGCGCGGAGATTAGTCTTTGGAGTTCTTTGTGACTTGTGCATTTCATAGTATGTAATTTGAACATTGTATTAGAGTATCATGAAAAGAATGTATAAGTGTGGACATTATGTATTTAAATTTCAGCAATTTAAATTATGTGAACTTTTAGCTCTTAATGTTAATTGCAAATTTCATGTATGTTAATGTGGATGATGAATGAATGAAGACAGTTGTCTTTTACTTCCGCTACTCTGTTGTATATTCGCGTGTATCTCAGCTGTTTGTATCGTTTGGGTAAATGTCCCACTGTGAGGACTCTCGCTATACCGACGTGGGTTGGTATAACCGTACCGGTATAATGAGGGCCGTCACAGAGATTGGTATCAGAGAACCGGTTGAGATTGCACATGAATATACCTAAGTCATCATCCCCATTGCATGCTAAGTATGTCCACATGTGTAGAAAACACCAATAAGAAGTGAAAGATAGATAAGAAATGGTTAGAAAACTTAGTAACCTAGCTCTAATGTTGGCTGAAATTTTATTACAGCCATGGCTTCGAGAGGTAGGCGTGGTGGAGCGTCGGCCCGTGAGGACGAGCCGCGACGTGATGAGCAGGCGGAGCAACAGGCCCCAGCACCACGAGGCCCTGTACTTCCCCCACCGCCGCCTGTGGATTACGGAGTATTCATGCAAGGTCTGGTACAAGCCATGCAGACGCAGGCTCATACCCAGGCAGCACTCCAGGCACAGTTGGAGGCCCAGGTAGAATAATGAAACAACTAAGTAGTTTGCTATTTAAATTGCATGATATTGTGTTTATCGTATATTGTTTATTGTTGAATGTAGCAGGCTCAGGCACCAGCTCAGGACCATGGTGGACCTCCCATCATGGAGCGATTCAAGAGGATGACCCCACCCTCTTTTAAGGGGGAGAGTGATCCATTAATGGCAGAAAGCTGGTTAAGGGAGACAGAGAAAATCTTCCGAGCCATCAGGTGCCCTGATGAGGATAAGGTGACATTAGCCACCTACATGCTACAGGTAGACTTTTAATTTTGTATGTTTGTATGTTCTGCTTAATTTAGAATTTGTTAGTTGGTGCTTATGAAGGTGTATTGCAGGAGAGAGCGGATGTATGGTGGTCCTCCCTACTACGTACACGCTTTGAGGACGGAGCAGTAGACGTGACGTGGGACGCGTTCGTGAGGCTCTTTCGAGCCAAGTTCGTCCCAGAGCATATCCAGGACAAAATGGAGCAGGAATTTCTCTCCCTGACGCAAGGCTCCATGACCGTGCTGGAATACGAGGCAAGGTTTTCTGAACTTTCTAAATATGCACCGCATATCGTAGAGGATGAGCGCAGGAAGACCAAGAAGTTCGTGATGGGACTCAAGCCATCACTGCGGACGAGACTCGTGGCGTTTGACCACCGCACGCTAGACGAGGCCCTCAGTGCTGCCTGCAGGCAGGAGGGAGAAATGGAGCAATATCTGGAGGAAAAGAAGGCTTCGCAGAAGAGGCCGGCAGCGTCATTCCAGCGGCAGGATAAGAAGAAAACGGTGTACCAGACACCGCAGAAACCAGTGGCAGTCAGCAACTCTCAGGTACCTTCTGTACGTTCCCCTGGTGTGAAGAAAGAGTGTCCCCATTGCGGGAAGACACACGGTGGTTCCGAGTGTTGGTTGGTAGCGGGTAGATGCTTGAAGTGTGGGAGCAGCGACCACAAGATCAAAGATTGCCCAAGACTTCAGCAAGGAGCTCAGCGTGGAGCGCCACCCCAGCAGTAGCGGCAGCCGCGCCAGCTACAGGAAGACCAGGAAGGCCTCGAGCCCCAGCTCGAGTGTTTGCTTTGGCACGCGAGGACGCCGAGCAGGCGGAGCATGTCACCGAAGGTACGGTTTTGCTTTTAGGTGTGCACGCTCGGGTTTTGTTTGATACGGGTGCTACTCACTCGTTCATTTCCGAGCGGTTCGCTAGGCAGTTAGCCCTAGAGTCAGGCGTAGAGTCTGAGGATTTAGAGGTCCCTTTGTCTGTGCACACCCCTGCGGGTACGGTATCGACTAGGAAGTGCATTCCGTCGTTACCTGTGTGCATTGAGGATAGAATCCTAGATGGGTGTTTCTTCTTGCTAAAGATGAAGGACTATGATGCTATTCTTGGTCTGGATTGGCTAGAGGAGCACTATGCGTTAGTGGATTGTCGTCGGAAGAGGATTGTTTTCCGCATTCCTGGTGAGGACGAGTTCTCTCATCCCTTGCCAAAGAACTTAGCGGGAAAGTTAGTTATCTCTGCCATGAAGGCGATGCGCATGGTGAACAAGGGTTGTGACGCATTTCTTGCCAGCGTTATGCTAGTACCCGATGCTGGTTCGTCACTGACTCTTGCAGAGATCGATGTGGTGCAGGATTTTCCAGATGTCTTTCCCGATGACTTGTCTGGATTGCCACCGGATAGGGAGATAGAGTTCACTATAGAGTTGCTTCCAGGCACCTCTCCTATCTCGAAGGCCCCATATCGGATGGCCCCTGCAGAGTTAGCCGAGTTGAGGAAGCAATTGCAAGAATTACTTGATAAGGGATTCATTCGCCCTAGTGTTTCCCCTTGGGGCGCACCTGTATTATTCGTCAAGAAGAAAGACGGGTCACTTAGGTTGTGTATTGACTATAGAAAGTTGAACTAAGTGACTGTGAAGAACAGGTACCCCTTACCTCGGATTGATGATCTGTTTGACCAGTTGCAGGATGCATCAGTCTTTTCTAAGATTGACTTGCGATCTGGTTATCATCAGCTGCGGATTAGGAGTGAGGATGTGTCCAAGACGGCATTTAGATCCCGTTATGGACATTATGAGTTCTTGGTCCTTCCTTTCGGATTGACCAACGCCCCTGCAGCGTTCATGGATCTCATGAACCGGGTGTTTAGTCCGTATTTAGATAGCTTTGTTGTTGTGTTTATTGATGACGTGTTGGTCTATTCTCCGGATGAGGCCACGCACCGTCAGCATTTGAGGTTAGTCTTAGAGGTTCCCCGTGAGCACAAGCTGTATGCGAAGTTCAGCAAGTGCGAGTTCTGGTTGCGCGAGGTTCACTTTCTCGGGCATGTGATCTCCGGCGCTGGTGTAGCTGTTGATCCAGCAAAGGTCCAAGCAGTTATGGATTGGGAGATTCCCCAGACTCCTTCGGAGATTCGTAGTTTCATTGGGTTAGCTGGTTATTATCGGCGATTCATTGAGGGTTTCTCATCCATCGCCGCCCCTTTGACAAAGCTGACTCGGAAGGGTGAGAAGTTCGTATGGTCTGAGGCATGTGAGCGTAGCTTTCAGCTATTGAAGGCTAAGCTTACTTCTGCTCCGGTATTGGTATTGCCTAGTGGTCCAGAAGGTTTTGCCATTTATACGGATGCATCGCAGATTGGTTTAGGCTGTGTGCTCATGCAGCAAGATAGGGTAGTGGCTTATGCTTCTCGTCAGTTGAAGGAGCATGAGAGGAACTATCCGACTCATGATTTGGAGCTCGCAGCTGTGGTTCATGCACTAAAGATCTGGAGGCACTATCTTTATGGTGTCAGATTTGAGGTGTTTACCGACCACAAGAGCTTGAAGTATCTTTTCTCCCAAAAGGAATTAAACCTGAGGCAGAGGAGATGGATTGAGTTCTTGAAGGACTATGACTTCGACCTTCAGTATCATCCTGGAAAGGCGAACGTCGTAGCGGATGCTCTTAGTAGAAAGAGGTCTTCGCTCCAGCAGGATTGGAAGATGTTGGAGGATGCAGCGTGCTCTATGACCGAGTTAGAGCCATCGCTGTGTCAGGCTTTTGTAGCTCAGCTATCCCTTAGATCCTCAGTCTTGGATGAGGTGATTGAGCAGCAGAAAGCCGACCCTAGATTGTTAGAGTTAGTGGGTAAGGCGGGCATTGCTCGTGATGAGGACGGTGTGATTAGATTTCAGCACCGTGTTTGTGTCCCTGATGTAGTAGATGTCCGTGAGCATGTGTTAGCGGAGGCTCATAGTCGCGATTCTCTATTCATCCGGGTAACACTAAGATGTATCAAGACCTGAAGAGATCATTTTGGTGGTCCGGCATGAAGAAGGATGTTGCGGATTATGTGTCTAGATGTCTAGTATGTCAGCAAGTGAAAGCCGAGCGGCAGCGACCATCCGGCCTTATGCAGAGGATGGATATCCCAGTGTGGAAGTGGGAAGCTGTCACTATGGACTTCGTTTCGGGTTTGCCTCGATCTAGAAGGGGCAATGACTCGATTTGGGTGTTGTAGATAGATTCTCGAAGACTGCTCATTTCTTGCCATGAAGAAGAAGCAGTCAGTAGAGAGTTTAGCTAGATTGTATGTTAGCGGTATCATTAGATTGCATGGTGTGCCGAAGTCGATCATTTCGGATCGAGATCCGAGATTTACTTCGAGATTGTGGAAGGGTCTTCAGGATGCGTTAGGTTCGGAGCTTAAGCTCAGTTCGGCGTTTCATCCCCAGACCGATGGACAGTCCGAGAGGACTATCCAGACGCTCGAGGATATGTTGAGAGCGTGTGTTCTGGATTGGAAGGATGATTGGGAGCGTCATTTACCTCTTGTGGAGTTCGCATACAACAACAGCTTTCATGCTAGTATTGGTATGGCTCCATTCGAGGCGTTGTATGGTAGGCCCTGCAGATCTCCTTTATGTTGGGAGGAGACTGGTGATAGGCAGTTGATCGGACCGGAGTTAGTTCAGGAAACTTCGGATAAGATCCAGCTTATCAGGAAGAGGCTTGTTGCGGCACAGGATAGGCAGAAGAGTTATGCCGACAACAGGAGAAAGGATTTGGAGTTCGAGGTTGGCGATCATGTCTTCTTGAAGATATCGCCTACTCGTGGTGTCGTCAGATTTGGCAGGCATAGCAAGCTAAGCCCTAGATTCATTGGCCCATATGAGATTCTCAGACGTTTGGGCAGCGTGGCATATGAGCTAGCATTACCCCCAGCTTTGGCTAGCGTTCACCCTGTATTCCACGTATCTATGCTCAGGAAGTATGTCCGAGATCCGTCTCATGTGATTAGTCATGAGCCAGTGGAGATCCAGCCAGATCTTTCGTATGTCGAGCAACCAGTAGCCATTCTTGACCGGAAGGTTCAGCATCTCCGGAACAAGAGAATTGCGTCGGTGAAGGTCCTATGGCGGAACTTCTCACGCGAGGAGGCTACTTGGGAGCTTGAGGATGCGATGAAGAAGAAGTATCCCCTTTTGTTTGAGTAGTGTCGTTCTAACTTCGAGGACGAAGTTTCTTTAAGGGGGAGAGGGTGTAAGGCCCTCGAATTTCGTCGCATTATTGTATTTGTGTGTGTATATTGTGCTTGTGTATGTATATACATACTTACGTACGTATTAATTAGTACAATTACGTGTGCATGTGTTTATACTATATGTAAATAATGCATGTATTGAATGGTGATAGTATGGATACACTACCATATACATATTGCATGTATATATGCATGGTTTTCTGCATATTTTAGACTTCTGGCCGAAGGCCATCTTGGCGTCAACCCCTAGCCGTTGAGGTGGTGTCAGCGTCCAGACATGGACGCCAACACTAATCCTGGCGTCTAACGATATGGACGCCTATTTCTCTGGCCTGCATGCGCAGCAGAGCCAGAAATTCTGGGAACAAGGGAGCTCACCCATTGGGGAGCTGTCCCCAACGGCTCTGAGAGCTGTCTTGTCACCCTGGGAGTGGGAGAGAGGTCTTCCCACATGTTAAACCCGGATCTGCCTTCTCCCACCCCTCTCTTCACCTTTGCAAGAGGAGAAAAGAGAGAAAGAAAACCCTAGAAGAAAAACTGAGAAAACCCCACTCTTTGCACCCAAGGATCCGACTTCCTGGAGCTAGATCCGGCCATCTTCCACGACAAGAGGATAGCTGGAGCAAAGGAGGAGGCTTCCCCGACATCCCCTTGCTGTGGAGATCATCCAGGAGCCCGGAGGAAGAAGATCTAGGAGGGAGTTCTGCACCTTCTTGGGACTGCCCAAGGAGGGCTTCTCCGAGCACTTTGATCCATTGGAGCATTTTCTAAAAGGCAAGTGACCTAACCATAATGTCCCCGTATGTGTCTAGGTCGTTTCTACTATTTTTATGAATTTCCCTCGAGTCCTAGACCCTCACATTCACCCAAACTTGAGAGCTCGGGTCTGTGTTTCTGCACAGACCTGCATTGACGGCAAGGTCAATGGACGCTGAGATCATGCTTGGCGTCCATCGACCATGCCGCTGACACTGAGTCAGCGGCCAGAGACCGCCGCCAAGTTCCTCTGGACAGAACAGTGACCTGTTCTGCCCTTCCTATACAACTATTTCGGTATGGTTTCCGTGATGAGGATATATGGTAACCCTATACACTATGTATATTGTTAAATGTGGTGTGTGGATGAGTGTGATGTGTGGTGGTGGATGTTAGAAAGTTGTATTCCATGAATTTGTAAGCATGATTTGTTGATAATCTTGCCAATCCATGTTTCATGATTAGGATTAGTCTGAATGCCTCAGTTTTGTCAGATCATGAAGATTAGTAGATCAGTATATGTATACTCAATTTTGGTAAATTGTCCATGCTTGTATAAATTGCTAATAAATTCGGTTCGGTAAATAAAAAGGCATGTAAGAATGATTTGTGGTGATCGATCTATAGTTGTATGATTTAGGGTAAATTCTGTATTCTCAGATCATGTATATAACAGTAGTCTCTGTTCAAACAGTAAGTGGTAAAAATGCATGATGTGTTAAACTCCATGTCAACCTAAATTGTGAATGGCATGCGAAATAGGTATTTGATTTTCTGTAAATTCTATTTAGCTCAGAAAAATCTGAAAAATTGAATGTATGACCTTGAACCCGAAAATAGCATGTGGTTAAAATTTCAGGTCATTTGGACCAGTATATAAGGAGTTATGTATTTTCATGTGAAATGTAATAATCTATGTATGTTATCGTAATGTGGTTAGATATTGTTTAATCCAACCTGATTAGTGCATTTACTGTGTGTTAAACTCCTGAAATCTGTAGTGCCATGTCAGGAAAAACAGAGATATGCATGTGAGTGAGAAAGTGAATGAGATGAAAAGTGATATGTGTAAAACCATGTGTAAATCGGTAAAATGTGTAAATGTGTAACTGTGCCAATGTGACACTGCTTCCGTAGAGGGCAGTGGAACTGTATCAGGGAAAAGTCCCCCTGAGAAAGTTCAGTGTGTAAGTGACCCTAAGGGCATTAGGGGAAATCCTGGAGGTGGACAAGTACCACTGGTTAGGGTGGAGACTTGTTCTCCCGGTCTGCGCAGTCCAAGAGTCGCCATTGGAATGCCTAGATGGCGTCTATGTGTAATGTGATGTGTATATGTCCTTCTTTGGTGGTTTGGACTATGTGTCACGGCACCTAAAATGTGTAATGTGTAATGTGTATGTGTTCATGTGTAAATGTGTAAGTGAACAATGTGAATGTGTATGTGCAAAGTGTAACCATGTGAAAGAGGAAACTTGTGTAAAGAAAATGTGAAATTCTAAATGTGAGGATATGATATTGAAATCCATGTGAGACAAATCTGAAACCATGTGAAATCAGTAATCTTATGTTGTTATCATCATGTTTATATGTGCAAAAATGTCTAGAATCCATGTTAGGGATAATTGATGAGCACGGGTACAATATAGCATGATTGGTTGTTCACATGATATGTTTTAAGCAACATGGTAGCTCTCATGTGTAGGTTTACAGCCATTAAACCATGTGAAACCAGCAACTTAAAGCATGTGAAAATGTCTATGTATGTGTTTAAAAACATGTAAAACCCATGCTAGTTGTGTTTTCCTTTCATCTATGCACCGTGTTCATGTTGGTAGCTCTCATGTCTTGGTTCTTTAAAGACAAAATTTCATGAGTAAATTGAATAGAGAGTATGTGATAGGTAAAGTTTTATTCTTGGAAATCTGAAAGCATGATCCATGTATTAATTTGCAAAACTTTCATTCCATGTGTTGAAAATTTTGAATGTGTATGTAGAAACCGCTATGACTTATACGTGTATGTTATGAGTAGTGTTGCTTGCTTAGTCTTTAGACTCACTCCTTGCTTCGGCGTACAGGTGTAGTTGGTGACGTGGCACCGTTGGAGGAGACAGTGGAGACGGACTCCGAGCGCGGAGATTAGTCTTTGGAGTTCTTTGTGACTTGTGTATTTCATAGTATGTAATTTGAACATTGTATTAGAGTATCATGAAAAGAATGTATAAGTGTGGACATTATGTATTTAATTTCAGCAATTTAAATTATGTGAAATTTTAGCTCTTAATGTTAATTGCGAATTTCATGTATGTTTAATGTGGATGATGAATAAATGAAGACAGTTGTCTTTTACTTCTACTACTCTGTTGTATATTCGCGTGTATCTCAGCTGTTTGTATCGTTTGGGTAAATGTCCCACTGTGAGGACTCTCGCTATACCGACGTGGGTTGGTATAACCGTACCGGTATAATGAGGGCCGTCACAAATTACCTGTTGAGGTGCATTTAAATTTGGAACATCATTACCTGATCCACTTGGAGTAGGTGAGTGATTATTCAAATTTTCATCAAGGTCTTCATTCTCCTCAACAGTTGGTAAAGAATCAACGATAAAGTCATCCTCTTCATTATCTGGACAGTTCCTGCAAGATTTAGAATAATGAGTTGAAAAGGAATTTTCATCAAAACTACATGAGGAGATTCTTCAACAGTTTTGTTTTTGAGAGAATAAACTCTAAAAGCTCTTGAAATTTTTGAATAGCCAAGAAAGATGGCTTCCTGACTTTTAGCATCAAATTTATCAAGATTTTCTTTATTATTGCTATACACAAAACATTTACACCCAAAGACTTTGAAGTAAGACAAGGTTGGCTTTTTGTTTTTCAACAACTCATAAGAGGTTTTTCTGATTTTTGGTCTGACCAATGATCTATTGAGAATATGATTTGCTGTATTTACAGCTCAGTCTAGAAGGATTTGGGCAATTTGCTTTCCAAGAGCATGGATCTTGCCATTTCCACAAGTGTTCTTTTCTTCCTTTCCACAACTCCATTTTGTTCTGGAGTTCTTGGTGAAGAAAACTTGTGAAATATGTGAAGTTCAGCACATAAATCAGAGAAAGATTTGTTTTCAAATTCACCCCCATGATCGGTCAAAATATTTTTGATTTTATAAGGAAAACTTGTTAAGACAGTGGTAAAGAGATTCTTGAATTCAAGGCAAGCATCACTTTTGTGGGATAAAAAGATAACCCATATAAATCTAGTAAAATCATCAATAATGACAAAACCATATCTTTTCCCACTCAGACTTAGAATTCTTGTTGGGCCAAAGAGGTCCATATGAAGCAATTCTAGTGGCTTAGATGTGAGTATATCATTGAAGGTTTTAAAAGATTTTCTGGTTTGTTTTCCTTGGGCACAAATCCCACAAACTTGATTTTCTACATTTGAAAAAGATTCAGGAAGACCTTTGACCAAGTTCAGCCTTAACAGTTTATTTATTGTTCTGAAACTTGAATGACCAAATCTTTTGTGCCAAGTCCATGCAATTTCATTTTTATTTGCAACAAGACAAATGTTTTCAGAAACGTTTTTATCAAGGTTGATCATGTAAACATTGTTTTCTCTTTTTCCAAAGAATTTTATTTTATCAGTTGAAGAGTCAATTATTCTGCAAAAATCTGATTCAAACACAACTTTGTGACCTTTGTCACATAGTTGGCTAATGCTCAGCAAATTATAATTCAGACCATCAACTAATAAAACATTATCAACTGAGTTTGAGGAAGATTGACCAACCTTTCCAGATCCAATGATTTTTCCTTTATTTGTACCTTCAGAAGTGACAGAACCTCCCTCCTTTTCAATCAGGAATGAGAACTTAGCTTTATCTCCTGTCATGTGTCGTGAACACCCACTATCAAGAAACCACACATTTGAGTTGGGTGCACGACCTTCCTGCAAAATTAATCAGTGGAGAGAAGATTTTGGTACCCAAACATTGTTGGGACCATAAGATTGTTTGAACATTGACAGCAAATCTTTTCTAATCCAAATCTGACTTGTTTTCTACTTTTGTTTTATCAGTGGTGTTTTTTTGCCTTTTTCAATTTATCCTTCCCTTTTGGACTAAAAACACCAGTGTTCTTTTTCTCATTAGGATGAGAGTTTTGCATTTGGACATGATTGTTCATTTGTGGAGGTCCAAACCATGGATTTTGTTGGTACATTGAAAAGTTTAGATAAAAGAATTATGGATGGTACCAAAAAGGATTGTGATACCATTGGTTCCAAGAATTGGTCCAATCAGCTTGATGTGCTGTCTTGGAAGTCCAAGGTTTATCATGAATGTTTTCTTTTGTGTTTTTCAAGTTTTTATTTGATTTTTTGATTGACTAGTTGGTGGTTTTTGAGATTGAGCAGGTTGACCTATCCTTGATTGGTGTTGACTCAACAGTCATAGATTTCATCTTTTTGTTGACTGGTGTCGACCTGTCAGGTGAGTGTGTCGACCTGTTTGGTTTCTCTTTGTTCTGGTTTTTCAAGGTTTTTGTTGTATTGTTTGACACTTGCTTGTTTTTGTTTTTCTCAGGACTAGGACTTTTGACAAATTTTTATTAAATGTGCTTTTTCCTTCATTTCACCAGATTTATCTTTCTTGGATTTTTGTGTGGAAAATCCTAGCCTGTAGATTTCATTCTTGTTCCTAACAAAGCATCCAGATTATCTTTTCCTTTTGTAATGGTTTCAATGACTTGTTCTTTTTCTTTCAACTGGTTTTCTAAAGTCTTGATTTCATCATCACTTTGTTGTTTTTCTTTTGTTGTAATTCTAGTTTTTCAGACAGTTTCTTAAAGTCATTGTTGGCCTTTTGAGATGCAAGCTTGAGCTAATCAATTACATTTAGAAGATTTTCTTATTCTTCATTGAGCTCAGCCACTTCATTTTCCAATTCAGAAATTCTTTTGTTTATTGATTGGTTATGCAGAATGTTTTCAATTTTCTTCTTTAGATGCTTATTTTCTTTTCTTGTTTTAGAATAGTTTTCAATTAATCCAGCATAAGCATCTTGCCAATCATCAATTGTATAATCTTCAAAGGATGTGTTTACCTTTCCATCAGAATTGTTTGCCATAAAGCAGATTTCCTCACTTCCAGAGCTTGAGGACCATTCTTCTTCTTTCTCACTTGAGTCTTCATCAGACCAAGTGGCAACCATTGCTTTAGGCTTCTTGAATTTGTTGATCTTCTTGTACTTTTCCTTCTTGTTCTCAGGACATTCTCCCTTCATGTGTCCTGGTTTGTTGCACCTGTAACAAATAACAACTTCATCAGCTTTCTGATTCCTATTTGAATTGGCATTTGAAAAGGAAGTATTTCTTTTTCCAGATGAGAATTTCTTTTTCCCAGTGAATTTTCCCTTTCTTGATTTTAAGAATTTTCTGAATTACTTGGTCATGAGGGCAAGCTCATCCTCATTGGACTCAGACTCATCAGAACTTGTTTTCTCTTGATTCTTATCCTTATTACTGGATGAAGCTTTAAGTGCTACTGGTTTGGTTTTGATTATGTGCTCTTCATTTCTCTTCAAATTTATTTCATAAGCCATCAAAGATCCTATGAGTTCATCCAAAGAGATCTTGGATAAATCTTTAGAATCTTTAATAACTGTGGCCTTAGTGTGCCAAATTGAAGAAAGAGAGCACAAGATTTTTCTTACCAAGTCAGCATCTGTGTAGTCCTTACCTAGAGCCTTCAGTCCATTCACAATGATCATGAACCTAGCAAACATTTCAGAAATTGTTTCATCAGATTTCATCATGAATAATTCATACTAGAAACAAGAATATTTGCTTTGGTTTCTTTTACTTGGGATGTTCCCTCATAGAGTAACTCAAGCTTATCCCACATCTCCTTGGCAGATTTACACATAGAGATTCTTGAGTACTCTTTTGGGTGGACAGCACATTGAATCATGTTCATGGCACTGTAGTTTAGGGTGGCCCTTCTAATTTGTTCCCTGGTCTAGGTTTCCTCTTCTCCCTGATTTTCATAGGGGCCTACCTCAACTACCTTCCAAATTTCATAGTTCTGGGCTCTAAGGAAGACTTGCATTCTATTCTTCCAATAGGAATAGTCAGTCCCATTGAAGAAGGGTGGCCTATTGATGGAGTGGCCTTCAACAATGAAACCTCTAGAATCCATTGAATCAAAAAGAGATGCAATTAAGGAAACATTCAACAAACAAGCAAGTGAAACACACAAAACAAACAGAAACACTCAGATCAGATCAGATCAGATATGAACCCGCTCTGATACCAATTGTAGGATCGAAAAAGGGATGGACCAGATCTAGAAGGGGGGGGGGGTTGAATAGATCTAGGCCAAATACTGCGGAAGCTTAGCCAATTTAAAGATGCTTTGAATCAGAGACAATTTAGAAAAGCAATTCACAGATCTGATGAGTGATTGTGTGAATTAAGTGATTAAAGTGTGTGATCAAGTTGATTAGAAGTGAAATAAAAAATCCTATGCATACATCTAACACAAAGTAAAGTTAAATCACAGATAAACCACTGCACAGAGATTTTTAGGTGGTTCAGAAATCACACCATGTGATTCCTACATCCACCCCTCACACAGTGAGGCTCCACTATTCAACTTGAATACACCACACACTGGAGCTCGACAACTCCAACACACGGAGTTCACAAACTCACACACAACCTCTAGAGCAAGACTACTCTAGAAACTTGAGCACAACTGCTCAACCACAACCTGAGTGCGACGACTCAACACAATTGAGCACAAAGACTCACAACCAACTTGCTAGATCAAAACAACAAGATCTAGATCCTCTAGCAATGATCTGATCCATAAGGAGTTCATTCAAGGAGACTAGTGCAACAAATCATACACAATCTCAAGAATGACTCAGAAGAACTAAGGGGAATTGAGGAGTTGTATGTAAAATCCTTGTTCTTTAGATGAACTCCCTCGTAGAAGACTGAATTGAGAAGATGCTTGAACTCTTGAAGTCCCTGGGCGATGCTCTGCAATTTGTGCCTCTGGATCTTCCTTGAACTCTTCTCAATTGGCTGCTTCTACTCGATCTGCTCCCTTGGAAGTGATCTCACTTCATCTTCATGGATCAATCTTCACTTCTTGTGCTTTCAAGGATGGGAATTGGCTTGAAGCAGCACAAGGAGAGCAAGAACGGGAAGGAGACCTCTGTCTTGCTGCCAATGAAACTTTTTGGTAGGCTCTAAGGTGTTCTCCTGGTTGGATGGCCAAAATGAGGGTATTTATAGCTCAATGTGTCCAAAAGTACCCTTGTGCGTGGGCACATGATCCAAGGCCGATCCACAAGATCCCTAGAGTTCCACGTGTCTAGGTGGGACTCAAGTGAAAAAGTTTCCAGAGTGTGTCGACCTGACCATGGAGTGTGTCGACACACTATCCCATTTCTGCAAAACTGGCCCTCTGGGAGAGGTCACTAGTGTCGACACTGCCTGGGACTGTGTCGACAAACTGTCCCATTTCTGTCAACTGGGTTCTCTAGAAGCTGGGTCTAGTGTCGACACTGCTTGGGACTGTGTCGACACACTTGACCATTTCTTCATGACTTTGCCTTAGGGTTTGATACCCTGTGTCGATACCAGTAGTGGGTGTGTCGACACTACCCTTGCAAGAAATGTATGTCCCTGAGAAATAAACACATAAATCATTAGTCCAATGTATTATCATGAATATATATGACAAAATGTGTTTGGAAACATACTTTTTGAATATTGTTATAATATGTGTGATGTATCTAACATGTTCCATTCATTGTGCATTAAAATCTCAACTTGTCATCATCAAAATTATGAGGGGAAATGTATTAAATTCACACTCAACCCAATAGATTTCCACCCGATTTGACATTTACATGATGGTCATAGCTTACAGCTACGTTGTAAATCGCGTCTGCCAGGCGCACCGCCCTTCCTTACGAAAATCACATCTCTGACAAAGTTTGATTTCGATTTGGCTGCTTATAAAATGCGTTGTCTGATGTGGACGCTATTTCAACAAACGTCATGATTATTGACGTGGCACCTCTTAAATGCAGCTGTCAGTGCGCACTCCCAAAGTTTGACTTTGAATAGCGGTGGGGCGGGCGGACGCGCAAAATAGACCATGTGACAAAAATAAGTCTGATTCACGCTTGTTATTCCAGACGTGGATCAACACTTGAAAAGGGCATCCGCTGTATTGGCCGCGAATCAATAAACCCTTGGAAAAAAGTCCTAAAAATACTAGAAAAATAGGAAAATCATTCAAGAAGTTAATTAAGAAGAGCCACTTCGAGGCATCATGGTATAACATGAAATTTACTCGATGTGATGCCAATTTGGCGTGTCTACACCGTCTTTAGAGCATCTCCAAGACCTTCATTTTCTCTGAAGAAAGGTAGGATCTGTGAACTCTAAACTGCATTTCCTTCACTCCTTTGATAGTCTCCTGAGTCTTCTTCCTTGCTTTTTGTCTAAATGGCATCATCTAGGGCTCCTGAAGGAACTCAGTTCACGCCTGAACAGTTCCAACGCCTCACTCATGCCAAGTTCTCCATCTGTCTGGGAAAGGTGGTAGATTTCTCTCAGTTGCATGGTAGCCTAGCATGGGTAGAAGAAACCCTAGCAGCAATGGGTTGGACTAGACTCTGTCAGATTTCTGAACCCACTTTTGAGAATGCTCTCAAGGCCTTTTTTGTCTCCCTTCAAGTCTCCTCTGAAAGCTTAGTCACAAGATATGTAAAAGGCACCAAGGTCACAGTTTCTGAAGAGTTGTTAGTGGAACTGTTAGATTGTCCCAACTCCGGGCAAAAGCTTAGTGAAATTGTCCCCATGGATAAGTAGAAAGTGGGCATCATTGGTAGCCTGGGGATAGTAAGTAAGAAGGTTCTGTTAGTTAATGAACTGCCTGTAGAGAAATGAATCATCCACTCAGTCATCACCAATATTGTAACACCAAGGGCAGGGACCCATTCATCCATAACCGCCAGGGATGGTAGTCTGTTGTTTTGGGCCATCCAAAAGCATAGGGTCAACCTGCCAGCAGTTATTTTGGAAAAGATGATAGCATCAAAAATGTGCAGGAGTCCCTTCCTTATGGACCTCTGCTTACTTTGATTTTTAAGAGATTTTTGGTTGATTTGAGCAATGAAATTTCTGTTGGAATTAAATAGAAGATTGGCTTAACTACTTTGAGAAGAAGCCATTACCCTCTGGTGAATAGAAGTCAGAATTTGTGGTTGAAGGATTTTGTGCCCCAGTGCACTCATGAAGTTTTCCTTGATGAGGCACAAGATTCCTCATCCCTTCCAACAGGTCAGCAAGAACAAGAAGCTAGAGAAGAAGATAGAGGAGCAGCCTCTATTCAAGCACAATAAGAAGAGCAATAGGAAGAAGAGCATCAAGAACAATTTCATGAAGAGCATGTTCCTGCCTCATCTCTAGGACAAGATGCATCTGAAGAGACCATCAATCAGGTGCTAAGAGATTTAAGAGGAAAGGGAGTAGCACAAGAACAAGATAACATTCCCAGATCTACTCCTATAGAGCAAGAATTTGGAGAAAGGCAGCATCATTCGTCCCCTTCTCAGTTTGAGACCCAGCCAAGATCTCAGGGGGAGAGTAGCAATAGTATGAATACTATATTGGATTTACTGACAAAGCAACAGGAGAGCTTGTTAGTCTTACATATGCAAGTGGAATTTGTGGATGCCAAGTTTGATGCTATGGCTGATGAGGTCCAGAAAATGAAGGACCTTTTACTTCAGTTAGTGTGCCAACAGAGCACTAAACAACCATCTGCACCCTCATCCACCCATCAAGAAGAGCAACAGCCAGCACAACAATTTGACCAAGAGCAGCAGGTAGAGCAAGAGCATCAGCAGCAGCAGCAGCACAAGCAAGAGCCAGAGGAAGATCTGCCCCCAATGGCAATTGTGGATGCTCAGCAGAAGGATGAGCAGCAGTAGCAATTAGTGCCAGAGCAGTTTTCAGCAGTAGTAGTAGAGGAAGTTGAGCAGCAGCAGCAGTCTCCTAAGAAATCTAGGCCTAAAAGACCTCTAGAGTGTCAGGATTTAGATGTTGATGTTAGGTCGAAGGTCAAGACCTTTAAGATGAAGGTGAAGAGAAGACTCCATAAAAATGGTCATCCTATGTCCCCCTCTCCTCCACCTGAACCAACTGATTCTGCTCCTACCACTACCACTGATCCTGCTCCCTCTTAATCAGAACAATGTCCTACATCCTCATCTCGCCCTATTGCACTCACTGCTCCTACTCCTTCCACTGATGAACAACCTCCACCTTCTACCTCATCTGATCCTTCTCCCTCTACATTTATTCCAGAGGATCAGCCAATTGCCTTTGACAATGTGCCATTCAAAATTTATCCTTTGAAATTCCAATTTGAACAATCCAGGGCAACCATACCCACTCTCCACACCCAACCTCCTCATTTCTTTTCTTGTCTTCCTACTGCCTCCACATCTGTAGTAGGCAAATCCACTCTCTCCTTATCAGAAATAATTCCCAGCATACAACTTTCATCAAAACGTGGGCACTTGTTGAAAGACAATCCTGCCAAATTTCTTCCTCCATTTTGGTATGCATTCATCTACCACTCAGAGCACCATATGAACTATTCAGGGAATTCCTGTCCATCAGGGCTTTCCTTGAGGTTCATGAAATGCCAGGTTTCACCTTTGAAGACTGACTTCCTACTCTCATCCATTCCACCCAAATAGTTATGTCTGATCTCCAGCTTATTTCTCAAAAATTCCACAATCTCTCTCCAAAAAAGTTTCTTGAACTCTACCCTAGAGAAGCCACCAGGTACCAGCAGGCCCAAACCAGGAACCAGTTTATGGATGTTCATCTCCACCTAAATCTTAGGTTCTATGACATGTTTGGAACTCTCATTAGAGACTCTCAGGATAAATACACCAAGATGAAGCAATTCAATTTTGCCAGATTCAAATTAGGACTGCTTGATGTCAGTAAAGGTCAATGGGAACACATCCTTAAAGGTCAGAGACAGATTTCCCCCTCCATGATAGTTGGCTTATCTTCTGGTTTACATCCGTCCTTATTTGGAGCCATCTCTGCTAGAAAAGACTTTGCTCAACTAGTTTTTAACAGGCGCATCCGGATAGCCACCAAGTTCAAGATCAAGTACAAATTGAAACTGTCCTTCCATAGATTTATCCTTATGCAAGCTCCTCAGCTTTCCCGACATATTCTACATTTCCAGCTTTGTCTTGCTGAGTCAGAGAGGTTTACAGAAGATCAAAGGGCAGCAGCTTATCCTGAGGATCATGCAGCTTGTGAGAAACTGAAAATTTCTGTCAATGAGTATCTCTGCAAAGAATCTCTATGGAAATCCATTGCTCATAAATGGCAGGAAAGATATTTGGTTTACTATCAGGCTAAAGAAGCAGCAATCTCTCAAGGCTTGCACTGGAACATTACAATTCATGACTTTCTTCATCTAGCAGCCCATAGGAAGTTTGTTCCTCTTAGAGTACTTTTCCGCAAGAGTCTCTATCATAAAAAAAACTCTTTTGGTTCCACAAACGACATGTAAAATCTTATAGGAAACTCCCTGCTATAGGCCCCAACTATAAGATTGATCCCAGTCTTTTTGAGAACTTCTTCCCTGACAATGAGAAGAAGCTGTGGGACCTTCTCCAGCCTTACCTAGATCAGATCTCTCATTCCCTGTATTTACCAAGCTCTTTATCCAAGTCTTAGATACTATTATGTACTTGCATGTTTAAGTTTCTGAATGCAATCTATGTGTTGGTTTCTCCATTTGCTGTCTCACCTTTTATGTTAATGCCACAAAGGGGGAGAAAGAAGTAAGAAACAAATCACTAAAATTCTTCAGAAGATTATATGTTTGATGTTATAATTGGTTCTTTCACTGACTATTTAAAGTTTTTATCATTAACAAAAAGGGGGAGAATTGTTGAGCAACTACCCCTAAGAAAATCATTTAAGATTTTAAATTATTATTATATCATGATTTTGCTATGACAAAACCTTTTAAAGACTTTCTACAAATTAAATGTATCAATTATATACCACAGAAAATAGTTTGGACAAACTCTATCTCGAAAATTTTCTAAGTCCACAGACTACTGTATGTATCACAATGAATCCGACTGTGGACTCCGACTTCTTTTGAATCGAAAAATTTCTACACAAAATCATCTCGAAAAATTTTCTAAGTCTAGACTTCTACACTGTATCGGACTGTCAGTCGAATACCTTAGAAATCTAACTTCTGTGAATCCAACTTTATACAGTCGGATACTTCATTCTGGACTTCAATTCTTAAAAATCGAATTCTTATGTATCCGACTTCTAAAGTCGAATTCTCTGTCTTGTTTCTGTCTAACTCCATGAAGTCGAATTATGACTTACTAATACATTTCTATCCAACTTTCTAAGTCGAATGATATAATCTCAATGCAACTTCTGATGAAGTTGAATCAGTCTATTCTCATGTTTCTATCTCCGACTCCTAGATTCGAAGTACACTCTCTTTTAAATCCGACTTCACTGACAAGTCCTGTACTTGTAGTTTTTCTGTGCAAATAATATTTTATCAACTTATGAAATGTTGATTGCATATCATCTTATCTTCTTAATATGATTTCTGTCAGAACTTACATTGACTAAATATTTTCTCTGTCTATCAGATAACATTATTTAATATATTCTGACATGATAAGACATATTATACTCAAAATACTCTTCTAAAATTGTCTATGAATATATTTGATCTCTTACTTCATGACAGAAGGAATGATTTTCATTGTCATCAACATATATCATGCATTTATTGATTAGAGACGCACAGGCATCTGATAGAGGCTCACCTACCCCTGTCTAAACCTATCCATACCTTCTGTTACAAACTGTCTGTCCATCCTTTATTGGTCTGAAAAGCTATCTGTCCGAGGTTCTATACTTTTTATTTTTCTATGACTTACCTACCTCAGAAAGTATGGAGGTACCCTATCTTTTTGTCATGTCTTTGCTGCAGGATTTATTAGAAATGTTTTCAGCATGGGCTTTCTCAAAGTAATTAATTGGAAGTTGACCTGTAACATCCCTCCTTGCCATGGTCGGTCGCCTTCTGTTGGAAGTAGCGACACTTGGACTGTCGCCTTCTGAAGGCGACAGTTTGGTCGTCGCGTTCCGATTTGGAATGCGACGGGCATGCTGTCGCGTTCACCCTCTAACCGCAGCATGCACGTTGGTCGTCTTGCTGTCGGGTTTATGGTGACGGGTGTCAACCTTTGACAGTGGAAAGGTGACAGGTCAGACGTCGTGATCTGGTGTCAGACTTGCGAGGTTCACACGTGGCGTCTCCGCTGCTCAGCTTGACCTTGACCATGAGATAGCGACGATGGTTGTGTCGCGTTCACTTCATGGAATGCGACAGTCAACAGTGTCGTATTCCATCGTCTGTGTTTAAGTGCCCAAGTCTGAGAGCATAGCCTGCATTTCACCCTCTTCCCTGTGTTACCTTCTTCTCCAGTGACTTTGAGGCTTGGCTGCCCCGTGGGGAGCTTGGGGAAGGCTTGGGGTGTGTGAGGTGTTTGTAAAGGTGAGTTTTGCTTTGCATTGTGTTGACCTTGTGTTCTACATGTGTTCTCCCTCTCACTCTCCTCCTTATTTCTCTGTGGGTTGTCCTTCCTCCATGGGGTGGATCCTCTCCTTCGGCTTGTGAAGGGCGTGCTCAGTTCATGGACGACGGCTTTTGGAGCGTTGAAGCTCGGAGGTGGAGGGGTGCTATCCTATGAGAATGCCCTAATTGGGTGGATCTTCGTTTGGAGGTAGGGATTTCTCAAACCTCCACCTAATTCTATCATGCTAGGACTTTAAACCCCATCTCCAGACCAATTAGGATCCATGCTAGGTGTGCAATGTGATCCATGTTTCATATGGTTTACTTGGTTGTACTTGTGAGTGAGGTTTCATGCTTGGCTTAGGTTGTGCATTGAGTATATCATGTGCACATGTGAGTTTATGGAGCATAGTTTGGTTTTCCATGCATGCATGGGGTTCTTGTGGGTGGTTTGGCGTTGTACAGTATGGTTATTTTGTCATGCATGTTCCCCTCCCCATGGTATGGTTGTATGGGTGGAGTTTGGCCTGAAGAAGATGTTCTCGAGCGTGCAAACCGTGCGTTCGTGACACAGTTAGCATTGCGACCCAGGTCGCAACACCCCGACACGTCGTCTTCAGTGCCCGAGAAGCGACGCCCACCCTGTCGTGTTCTCGTCGCGACATGGTGGTTGTCATCTTCTTTTCCAGTGTCTGTTTTATGGTGGGTTGGGTCTCAGGCCGTTACCTGGATCCCTCTCGTCGCGACAGGATCCCTGTCACGATATGGTTGCGACTGGTTTTGTGTCGCCTTCCTGACCCAAGTTGCGATAGGCCGAGCATCGCCTTCAGGTGGCGAGAACCTGTGTGTCGCCTTCTCAGTCTGAGAGAGGACTTGGCAACCTGTAGATCAGATTTTTTTTCTTCCACTACGACTCGATTTTTCTTGGCACCTGTGCTGTTCCTAGTGCAGTGCTACTCTAGTCTCTTCACCTGGTGCTAGGCACTTGAGGGCTTGTGCATGAGACAGGTTGTTACCGTTACCTGGGACCCCAGCCCTGCACGTCTGCTAGAGGGAGTTCTCTGGGCGGCGGGCGTGCTCAAGTCACAGACTTGGAGCAGAAAGGGAAAACAGTGGGGACAGCGGCGTAGAGTCGTTTGTAGAGCTCTCTTAGCTGGTCTGGTTCTCTGAGGTAGTGTGGTGCTCTTACGGTGCGGACCAGCTAGTCCTTTCTCACTGCCTCACTCTACGTGGTTCCGGAACCATTTAGAGGGGTCAGGCGTGGACCGTAGTCCGGCCAGACTATGACAGTTGTATTGTTCTTAGTTCCGAGTCTCACTCCGACGGGAGGTGCTAGACATGGACCGTTGGTCGAGGGCAAGGCGCGTGGCGCACCTGACCGGCTGACTAGTGTAGCGTTCTGTAGCTAGTGTGCTTGTTTAGGCAGTGTCTACTGTCTGTGTTTACAACTGGGTTCTTGTGGTGCCTTGGTGTATACGGGTTTTCCGGTTCCACTGAGTAGCTTAGACCGACGGCCGTGTAGTTTCTTCACGCTTCCGCACTTGACTCTGTTTAGTAGAATATACTTTACTGCTTTATTTATTTATTGCACATTAGTTCTATTATGCTGTTAGAACCAATGGGAGATTGGTAGTCCCTACTGGGCTTCTTCGTGAAGCTCACTCCCAGTTTTGTAGGTGAGACTTCATAGCAGCTCCCTCCGCGGCGGACTGAGGAGATGGGCCCGCAGTAGTCGGCGTCTCTTGTGGCAGTGTTTCCCCCCAACAGTTGTACTTCACCCTCGGGTATGCCCTAAGGGACGTGTTCTTTCCTTTTATTTCAGCACTTGTACTTTATTTACTTTGGGACTGTACTAGACTGTTATCTAGTGTTGGACACTTTCGTTCACTGTGGTGCACTTTAGTACGTTTATTGTTATTTATTTCTGTTACATATCTTGTTAGACCGATCCGTTAGCCCTTCCGGGTCTTCGGACCCGTGGGCGGCGGTCCCGATGTTCGCATTCTTGGTGGGAGCTGAGGGTCCGGGCATTGGGGTCGTTAGATGACCCCTTAGCTGTGAAGCTGCAAGCCTCATCTAAAGACATTGGAAAGAGACAAACATAGGAGGACTTATGGACAACAACCTCAACCAGCACCCACAGGATTAAAGGTCTCTCTTCAAATGGCCAGATTCCAACGGCCATTTTTTTAAAAAGGCTACATTCTTCTGAAGAATATAAAGAAGCCAAAGTTTGAAAGGAGAACACACACAATATAGACATAAGGGATCTGAACACTCAGAATTTTCAGAGACAACTAGCAACTCCTTCAACTCTCAACTGTCTTCTGCTAGCAAAAAGAGGTCTCCACAAGCCTTCTTCCAAGCTACAAGATTGAGAGCTCCACATTCAGAAATTCTCCAAGCTCTCTCCTTTCTCACAGAAGTCTTGTTTCGGGTGGCATTTGTAATTGATATCTTTCTGTCCACCTCTGTAGTTCTGAAATGAGTCGAATCACAAATTTTACTATTCTCCCCTTTCTGAATTTAGTGTGTTTTCTCATTCTTGAGGCAAACTCACAAGAGTCTTTACATTTTTCTTCTGTGTAATTCTGTAGGAGGTTTGTTCCTACTGTTCCCTATTGGGTTTTCATTCTAATTTTATAACATGTTTTTGATGATGAACAATCTTAATTGAGGTTTGATACATGACAAATAACTTGATGCAAATTTGGTCTTTCATGTATTCATAATATCTCACTATACATGTTTGATCATATAGAATGAATGCATACAGCCAAGCTATCACAAACAAGAGAAACATATCACAAAAGCACTGAAATCTGTCACCTGTTGATAGACTCCAAGGTGCCTGTCGACAGATGTGAACAGACAGAAAACACAAAGTTCAGGATACAACCATCTATCGACAGGTGCCCAGTCGGCTGTCGATAGATGTGCACAGAAAACTGCCAACCGAATCCCAGACTTCTGTGTTTTGCAAAACTGTTGCTATCTGTCGACAGATGATCAAGGCCTGTCGACAGACGCAGAGAATCTTCAGATACGGAAACCTTCCAAGTTACCAAAGATGGTGTTTCCAACTCCCACGTCTCTCTATATGTAAACACTACTATATAAGCAACTATTTTGAAGCAAATCTCGTACAGAAGCAGCCACCACCAAAACCCTAAAGCAAGTCCAAGAACAAGAGGTGTCGTTACTGCTCTGCTTCAACCTGCTGCTCAGAGATAGAAAGATCCATTGATCCAGCAGTACTGAAGATAGAACGTCGTGGATTCAAGCTTCTCCATCAATCTGAAGCCATCAAGACGAAGTTTGAACTCCATCATATGTTCCCCAGAAGAGGTCTCAATCATGATTCATCCCTTCCACTCAGAACTCTTCCTACTTTCTTTCTTCTATCATATGTGTGTGTGTCTCAAGCAGCCCTTGTGCTTGATTCACGTGTGTGTGTTGTTCTGATCGTGGGTGCACATCAAAGAACATGTGTGTGTGAGTTGTAGTCACTGAACTAGCTCGTAAGCAGTTTGCTCTGCGTGTGTGTATGGACCGTGGACGTAGGATACACAAGTTGTGTACTCCGAACCACGTAAATCTTCGTGTCTTGTGGTTTGAACATTTCTACGTTAGATGGTTGATAGGCACGTTGTCTCTACACACGTTAGATAGATTACTCTTTCATCTACACATCACCACACACATCTAAGTCTTACTTTGATTCTATTGCAAATTCAGAAAGTATGTGTTGTGATTAAAAGGGTTGTATTAAATTTTAATAGACAATAATCTGTTCACCCCCCCTTCTAGATTGTCATGTATCAAACCTCAATTAAGTTTGTTCATCATCAAAAACATGTTATTATAAAGATTAGAATGAAAAACCAACATTCTCCCCCTTTTTGATGATGACAAAAATATTCAATTAGGCACAATTGAGGTTCTCCCCCTTTTGACAACTTCGAAAAGTACGCACAACAGTCACACATGTAATAGCAGAGAATGTGAATTCATTAATATGATATGAAGCATACACAGGACAAAGAGTGTTGGCTGAAGAGACATGAAAGGACTGAGAGCTTAAGGTCTGAAGCAGAGGACTGAGAGCTTAAGGTCTACAAACTAAGCTCACTCTCAGATCCAGACAAGCTCTCTCGAAAAATCTACAAACAATGCAGAGAGCAAAGAAGAGCTAATCTAATGGAATGAGGCTTGGCTCTTTCTGATAACATGCAGAAGACTTGATGATCAGAGTGTTTTTGTATGACTATCGTTCTCTATATGTCTATCTCTCTTCTAGAGCTCCTTTCTTCAATATATAGCTTCAATTTGAAATCTAGACGTTGAAGTATCCGTTACCTCTAGCTTTTGGTGGACGTTAGCTGAGTGGCACTTGGAAGCTTCCAGTCAATCAGTCCTTTATCCATTTGTTCACGAAAAGAGATAGGATCTTCTGAAGTGTCCTTTGACTTCTACAAAGTCCAACATTGTATGACGAATGTTTGTCAGAGACTTGCATACATTAAATACAGTAGATAGCTAGGCTGTCTCTTGTTGTCACTCAACGTTGGTGTGAATATTCACCAAAATAGTAATGCCATATTGCTGTTATAAAAGATGCATATGGAATAGACACGATAATGGATGATATCGTCTGTATGCATGTAGAGATATGTTCAGTCTTTATTAAATGTACAACTGACAGAAGAAAATGTACGAAGACTTTGACTATTCAACCCGTTGAAAGGATAAGTCATATGTCAAGTTGATTGATATGAAATCGATGCATTTATGACTTATGAAATCGTTATGCAACCAAACAGCAAATCGTTGTGAGATATGAAAGAATCATTGTGATCATTGAGGAAATCATTATGATTACTTAAGAAGTCGATGTGCAAAGCAAATCGTTATAATATCTGAAGCAATCGTTGCGATAAGCAAATCATTATGATAACTAAAGGAATCGTTATGATAGCAAATCTAAAAGAATCGTTATGATAACTAAAGGAATCGTTACGATGACTAAAGGAATCGTTACGAGAGCAAGTCGTTACGATGACTAAAAGAATCGTTACGAGAGCAAGTCGTTACGATGACTAAAGGAGTCGTTACGAGAGCAAGTCGTTACGATGACTAAATGAATCATTACGAGAGCAAGTCATTACGATGACTAAAGGAATCGTTACGAAAGCAAGTCGTTACTATGACTAAAGGAATCGTTATGAGAGCAAGTCGTTACGATGACTAAAAGAATCGTTACGAGAGCAAGTCATTATGATGACTAAAGGAATCGTTACGAGAACAAGTCGTTACAATGACTAAAGGAATCATTACCAGAGTAAGTCGTTACGATGACTAAGGAATCGTTACGAGAGCAAGTGGTTACAATGACTAAAGGAATCGTTATGATGAATAAAGAAGTCGATGCAAGCAAATTGTTATGCTTTCTTTAAGAAGTCGTTGTAGGAATGATTTCTTTTGAAATCAAAAGAAGTTTCAATCTATGAAGAAATCGTTACGGTACTTATGAAACGGTTATGAAGAAATCATTACAGTTCTACTGTAATCGTTATGATCTATAAAAGAAACCGATGTGTACTTAGACAAATATGCTGCTATAGATACAATGTAGAGATGCTTACCTATTTTGCCTTATTTTCCTTTGGTATTAATTCCTGTGCTTAAGACTTGTAGAAAATAGGTTAGTGACCTTTAATTAGGGTTTGATAATTATCACAATAATATGGTTTTGTTAATCACCAAATAGAAATGTAATTACTTTTAATTACGTGAGGATAGACTGTTCATCAATCTCCCCCTTTTTGGTGATGACAAAACTTTAACAAATTAACAAACTTTAGCAAATAGCACATAAATAGATCTCCATATGTATTTCAGAGCTGCAATAATTCTCCCCTTTTTGTCATTAGCAAAAAAAATGCAAGGAAAGGACAAAGAAGAAGAGAAAACAACTGAATGAGATAGGAAATACTATGTGTATTCATTCATTCTGGGAAGGTACAGGGAGATAAAAGGTAGGAGAGAGGAGGGAGGCAAAATGAGAAATGATTTCCCATGCTGTTCTTCCTGCTTTTCAAAAACTTGACGAAATACACCAGGGGCAAGAGTGTACTTGGGTCCCATGGAGGGAGCCATTCTCTTCAATTGGAGAGCCAACTGCTCATCAAGGAAATTGGCATAGGCTTCTCTGTCAAGGGAGATTCTTTTGAAGGATACTGAGCCAAAACTAGCTCGAGCAAGAATTGATGAACTGAAATGGTATAGAAGTTCTACTTGGCCTTCAGCTCTTGACAAAGGGCTACATAGACTTTATAATGCTCAACCCAAATCTGGAAGGGATCCTGGACTAGGTGAATCGAATTCATGTCTAAAAATGTAGCTTTTGATACTGGAGGGTGACCTTCCCTGGCTTGACATTCATTAAGCACTGACAGTGCTGAGCAGAGAGAGGGTAAAATCTGGCCCAGTCTGAAGGTGTCAACATCTCACATTCTGATAGGATAGGAGCTAGAACCTCAGCACTGACATGGCCTTGGTGGTATTCTCTGAAGAGAAATCTATGAAATGCCACTTGGAAGCCCTTCTGTACTTTGATTCTGCCCATTACCCTGGCAAAACATTCAAAGATGATAGACCCAACAGAAGAGTCGATGACCAGAGAGTGAATAGGTGGAAGCAAGATTTCCTCTGGCACCTGAAGGGTGGCAAAGTCCACTTGGATAGCTTTAGTGTGGGCGTCGGCTGAACCAAGTGCATCTATGGCTTGCTTAAACTAGCTGAATTGGACCTCAGGGAGTCGATGGACATATCTATAGTTGTTGAAGAGTTGGAAATGCCTGGCCATCTTGATCTCCTTTTGACTAAATGGGGCCCAACAATTCTTGTGATGAATTTGAAACCATTCTGAGAGAGTCAGGGAATGGTCCCTTGGAGGGAATCTAGCAGACTTAGCCAAAACAATTTTTTTGTACAGCTCTCTGTGCCCCCTAGCCCATTGCTCTTCAGTCTTGGAATGAGCAATAGAAAAGATTTGGATTTTTCAGTTTTGGTGAGAGGAGTATAAGGTAGAATGACATTTAAATGGTCTGAGAGATTAAGAAAGGAAGGTTGACAAGGGTGCCAAAGACAACCTTCTAAAGATATTCTCTATACAATGGTTTATTTTTGTTGTCCACTGTGAGAGAAAACCACAGAGGTGGATGAAGTGGTTCAGAGGAAAGAGAGGAGGTGGATGAAATTTTCCACTTTTTAGGAGCAGAACTAGAAGAGTCTGCCTTATGGATATGATCCCCAACCTTCAGTACATACCGGAGGATGACTACTTCAAACTCATCCTTGATTTTCCCAAGATAGGGAGATTCAAGTTGAGCACCCTTAGGAATTCAGTAATGAAAGAGGGTGGAGGAGAGGGATATAAAAGGGAGTGTGAGGTAGTAGGTGGGATATCTGAGGTCCTGAAGATGGTAGACCAGAGATAGAGGAGGATCCAGTTGATGATGACACTGGAGGAACCTCAAAAATAGGTGGAGGTGGAGAAATGGGTGTTGAAGATGCAGGAGATGAAGTGGATTGTGAAGGAAAAGGTGTAGGTGATGAGATGGTTCTGGGTTGTGGTTTCTTGAAGGTTTGAGGTGCAGGTGGAGCTGTGGATGATGAAGGTACAGGGGTCTGAGTGGAGGAAGGAGCTAGGGGCTCAGGAGCTACAACTTCTGCTTCTTCAGCTATGTGCTGCACATACTCTAACTCCAAAGGCCCTGATGGCCCTGACACCTTCTCAGCTGGCCCTGAAGGTGCTGAACCACTGACCTCAGCTTGCCTTGAAGGCCCTGACACTTGCTCATCTGGCCCTGATGGCCCTGAACCACTGACCTCTGCTTGTGGACTAGCTGCTGCTGGCCCTGATGGCCCTGCCACTTGCTCATCTGGCCCTGGTGGCCTTGGAACACCTTCTTCACTTCTTTGATCAGCAGGAGGTGGAGGAGGAGGAGCTTGGGCACCAACGGCCTTCAAATCTCTGAAAGCATTGTCTTCATGCTTCCTAACTCCTTATTGAACCACCTTAGCATTCTTTACTTGAGACAAATCCTTGGATGTGAAGGCCTGGCTCATGAAGATGGAATCTACATCGGATTGCAATGAGCAGAGAATCTCCCCTTAAGCATCCAATCTTTCTATGACAGGCTTCAAATTGATAATGACTCTTTGCCTCATCTGTCTCTGATAAGGAGTGTAAGGTAGGAGAGGGACATCTGGAACTTCTGCTGCTTTCCCTTTCTCCTGGGCCTTGTCCATTTGAGGCTGTTGATCTTGGTCAACCTCAGAATTTGAGGAACTGGCAGTCTCACCTTCTCTGAACTAGTTCTCTGGGGGATTTTCATTTCCCTCCGCCTGAGTCTCACTGCCCTTCTCAACTTCAGCTTCTCCTTCAGCATGCACACTTTCCATGGGAACTTCAGTTGTGTGCTGCTGCTGCTGCTTCTTCTTCTTGAACTGGGAGGACTTCTGAATGAATTTTAGTGTGGCCTGATGCCACAGCACTGACTTCCTGGATCTCTTCTGCTAATGACTGCTCAACCTCAATGGGAGCATCTTCCATTACAACATCCTCTTGAATTTGGACTTGCTCCTGCTGGCTTGGAGCTTCTTCCATAACTACATCTTCTGTGTGGACCTCTGCCACAGATTTTTCTATACTTGGCTCATGTGCATCTCGCTCCCCCTGAGAGATGGAGTCCAGTGCATCCCTAAGTAGACTGCCTACTTGGGAAGGTGGAAGAGGAACCTCTGAGAATTGCCCAATGGGCTCAATGTCTTCAGAGGAATGTCCTCAATCCTTCTACTGGATTCATCAACAACTACTGCTTCTGGTACTGGTGCTACAGCTGCTGCTGGTTCTTCAACTGCTGGAGCTGCTGGTACCGCTGAACTACCTCTGTTGCTACTAATTCTACCACTGCTACTGCTTCTGCTACAGGTTCATGGTCTTCTTGGTTTCACTAAGGATGGCTTCACCCTCAACAGCCCCGGTTTTAGACCATACACCATTGACTACAGAAAAACCACTTTTTCTCAAATTTCTGGACCTAATAGCTTGGCCCATCTTTTCGGATACATCACCCACTACACTTATCCCAAAATGATGAAAGATTTAGTCAAGAGATGGTCATAAGGTAGGGAGATATTCAATTTGCTCTTAATGTCCCACACTTGGGATCTTGCAAACCTCATTCTCTCCATTATCAACTCTGCAGTGTTAATCTCCTGACTCTGGATAGCCCAGAACATCAGGTCTGAATCAGCCTTGGTGCTTGAAGAAAAAGTTGCACTCCTTGGCACGATGATTTGACAGATTATGAAGTGCAAAAGCCTGTTAAAGGCACTGAGCTGGTTAAAATCCAGCTTTCCATCCTTCAGCCTATATTCTGAGCCTATTATCCCCAAACCCTTGACATGAGTGTCCAGAGTGTGGACTCCACTGCGACCGAAAGTTGAAACTTCAAACAGAGATGCTAACAATTCCCTGGTAATCCTAATTTGGGTTCCCTTGACCATAGAAGTCAGGGTCCCATCCTCCTCTGTCTTCAAACAAACAAAGAAAGCCTTGACAAGACCTGGATAACTTACATTAGAAAGGGTTGCAATCTTCGTCCATTTCAGCCTCTGTAGAGCTTCAACCAAACTGCCCATTCTGTTCATCTCCAAGTCTGCTAAATCCACTGCCTTGTCCCCGCAAAGCTTTGCCTTGACTGATGCAAACTAGTTTGCTCTTCTGCGGTGAGGAATGCAGCTTCGTAACCCCCAACACTGTCGGAAACAGTTGAAGAGGCCATGGAATTAAGCAAGAAGAGGTTCTGGAGGTCTGGAAGGGTGGTTGAAGGAGAAACCCTCAATAAATTTCTGGCGGGAGAGGTTGAAGGCTTCAAATCTGGTGGAAGTCGATGCCGGGGGCGAAGGGTTATCACCTCAGGCAAGAGAACGAAGGAGATAAAGAGGGGAGACGAATCGTTCTCATACCAATTACGGGAATTATGAAATAGAGGATAAATGTCCCCTTTTTGAAGAGGTGCGCCTTTATGGCGGAAATGACAAACTCCAGTTTGAAAGATCTGAAGCAGAGGACTGAGAGCTTAAGGTCTACAAACTAAGCTCCCTCTCAGATCCAGACAAGCTCTCTCGAAAATCTACAAACAATGCAGAGAGCAAAGAAGAGCTAATCTAATGGAATGAGGCTTGGCTCTTTCTTGAGAACACGCAGAAGACTTGATGATCATAGTGTTTTTGTATGACTATCGTTCTCTATATGTCTATCTCTCTTCTAGAGCTCATTTCTTCAATATATAGCTTCAATTTGAAATCTAGACGTTGAAGTATCCGTTGCCTCTAGCTTTTGGTGAACGTTAGTCTGAGTGGCATTGGAAGCTTCCAGTCAATCAGTCCTTTATCCATTTGTTCATGCAAAGAGATAGGATCTTCTGAAGTGTCCTTTGGCTTCTACGAAGTCCAACGTTGTATGATGAATGTTTGTCAGAGACCTGCATACAATAAATGCTAGAACAGTAGACAGCTAGGTTGTCTCTTGTTGTCAGTCAACGTTGGTGTGAATATTCACCAAAATAGTAATGCCATATTGATGTTCTAAAAGATACATATGGAATAGACACGATAATGGATGATATCGTCTGTATGCATGCAGAGATAAGTTCAGTCATTATTAAATGCACAGCTGACAGAAGAAAATGTGCGAAGACTTTGACTATTCAACCTGTTGAAAGGATAAGTCATATGTCAAGTTGATTGATATGAAATCGATGCATTTATGACTTATGAAATCGTTATGCAACCAAACAGCAAATCGTTGTGAGATATGAAAGAATCGTTGTCATCATTGAGGAATCATTATGATTAATTAAGAAGTCGATGTGCAAGTAAATCGTTATAATATCTGAAGCAATCGTTGCGATAAGCAAATCGTTATGATAACTAAGGAATCTTTATGATAGCAAATCTAAAGGAATCGTTATGATAGCAAATCGTTATGATAACTAAAGAAATCGTTACGATGACTAAAGGAATCGTTACGAGAGCAAGTCATTATGATGACTAAAGGAATCGTTACGAGAGCAATTAAGTCGTTACGATGACTAAAGGAATCGTTACGAGAGCAAGTCATTATGATGACTAAAGGAATCGTTACGAGAGCAATTAAGTCATTACGATGACTAAAGGAGTCGTTACGAGAGCAAGTCATTACGATGACTAAGGGAAACGTTACGAGAGCAAGTCGTTACGATGACTAAAGGAATCTTTATGAAAGCAAGTCATTACGATGACTAAAGGAATCGTTATGAGAGCAAGTCGTTATGATGACTAAAGGAATCGTTACGAGAGCAAGTCGTTACGATGACTAAAGGAATCGTTATGAGAGCAAGTCGTTACGATAACTAAAGGAATCGTTATGATGAATAAAGAAGTCGATGCAAGCAAATCGTTACGCTCTCTTAAGAAGTCATTGTAGGAACGATTTCTTTTGAAATCAGAAGAAGTTTCAATCTATGAAGAAATCGTTACGGTACTTATGAATCAGTTATGAAGAAATTGTTACAGTTCTATTGTAATCGTTATGATCTATAAAAGAAACTGATGTGTACTTAGACAAATATGATGCTATAGATACAATGTAAAGATGCTTACCTGTTTTGGCTTATTTTCCTTTGGTATTAATTCCTGTGCTTAAGACTTGTAGAAAATAGGTTAGTGACCTTTAATTAAGGGTTTGATAATTATCACAATAATATGGTTTTGTTAATCACCAAAATAGAAATGTAATTACTTTTAATTACATGGGGATAGACTGTTAATCAACATATGCATGCTATCTTTTAAACAAGAAGGAAACCACATGGTACATGCTTCACATCACTTAAACAATTAAACATGAAAACCTATAGCATGCTTTCTACACATTATATCCAACATGATTCAAAGGTTCAAATTTCATTCAAATCATTTCACAATTTTAAGCAATTAAAGCATGCAATTATGTACATCATGAATAACACACCTAGCATGATATCTAATCATTTCTCATGTAATTATAACACTTATCCATGCACTTAACTTGCTGTTTTAATATGAATAAATCACATTCTCATGAACTCACATCTTTTCACATACTAACATATTTACATTTCACTTTCACATGTTCACTTTTCACATTTTCACATTCACATATTCACATTGTCACATTTTCACATTTCACAATTAATTTTTCGTGCCACATGGTCCGAACCACCATAAGAAGGACACACATCACATATACATACCCGTCACCTAGGCAACACAGTGATGAATCTTGGTTAACTGCGCAGAACCGGGAGAAGCCCTCTCCACCCTAACCAGTGGTACTTGTCCACCTCCAGGATTTCATCCTAATGCCCATAGGATATCACACACATTGAGCCTTCCCGTAGGGACTTTACTAAAGTACGGCTCCATAACCCTCTATGGTAGCAGTGTTAATCTCGGCACAATTTTACACATTCACACTTTATCACATTGTTTACATATTTCACATGCATTGTTTAACACATTTACATGCATTTTAAATAAACACACATGCTTCAGTTCACAGGACATGATGTTACTGTTTCACAATGACAATTAACTCATAACACAATCCTAATCATGCTGCTAATCATTGTATTCCACATGATTAAACTTATACGTGTTTATCATGGTCACATGTCTTACTAAACTATTAACATTACCTACTGTTATCAAAATAGAATGAAAATTTTATCACAAGCAACACACAGATCATATGTCACATACCTAAATTTTCAGATTTTTCGGAATAGTAAAGCAAATTTTAACAATTAAAACAGGTCACATGTAAATTTATTAATAAACTCATTTAAACATTATTCATAGTAAAACAGTCATACCTAACAGTTCCAAAACCTGAAACCAGTCATCATAAGATCATGAAAAATTTATGGAACCCTAATACACTTTTTTTTTTAAAAGAAAAGGGTCCTCATGTTCGAAGTCTAGGAGAGTGCATCCTTCCCCAAGGAGGAAGAATGTTCCCACTCCACCAGAGTAAACCTGGGCCAGGGATATATAATATGAATGGAAAAGTACAGAAGGACAAATTGGTTACAGAAGTTAAACATGAAAGAGGCCGATTTTATCCAAAACTAAAGGACCTTTACAATTATGAGGAATACTACTAGACCCCCAATACACCTTGTTTTCCTTGGACAAACAACCAAAATTTGCTAAACCATCATGCCACTTGATTTGCCTTCCAATATACATGGCCGAGTGAGAGGTTCTTCTTATGAATCATAGAATAAGCTTCACGCCACCAATAATAAGCTTGCCAAGAAGGACATCTTCCAGATTTGATAGAGTTCACCGGGGCTAAGGAATCTAAATGAACCATAGCAATCCGAAGTCCTAGGAAATCTGCCAGGCGGATACCATCACAAAGAGCTCTAGCTTCAACAATAATGCTATTCCCATAACCATAATATTGAGCAAATGCCACCAACACAACACCGGGAAAATTCGATATTTAAAAAATTCGAAATAATAAAAATGAAATAATAAAAACATACATACCATTATCATATGTGTAAGAACACATCTAAAAATTTCGTAAAAATTATAAATCAACCCCAAATATTATCTCTAAGTGTTCCACAAAGAAATTCGTGCAACGAAAAATCCGATTGGCCAAACGTACGTCACAACGTGACTAGTTATCCAAATTAGGAAACTAAGTCGGAAAACCGTTAACACGGAAAGATAATGCGCCCATAAATTTAACGAACCTGTCGGAGAGACCTCCAACGTCATGTAATGACGACCCATTAAGAAAATTGGGCTTAAAAAAATAGCTCGGACCAAGTTTTAGAAATTGAGGTGACTTATTATTATAATTAAGGAATAAATCAGAAAACCCATTATCATATGAGCCAAGTGGATTAATAATTAAAAATAAAATGATGGGTAGACTCCAAAGAATATGTAATGATAATCCATCATGAGAAATTAGAATAATGGACCTCCCATAGCCCATGAATGAAATCCGAAACTCTAATATTCTCTAATTTAAAAGGGAAATCTTATAAGTTAAATCACATTATACAAAAATAAGTAATGGGCTTTGTTAAATGGACCCATTAGAAATTAGTGGGCCAAAATAGAGATTTTTAAAAGGGGAATAATAGAAAAATACCTTAAATTCGTAACTAAAATATTTCTTAAATAGAAAAGTAGTATTTAATGCATTAAATAAAAAGTTTGAGTTGGATTTGGATTCCTAAACCTACCCCAATAGGTTGGCCACGAATTTAGCTCCCATCCCAACCCAAATAGAAGTTCTCATGCTTAGAAAGGGGAAAGAAATAGGAAATCCCAAAATTAAATAGGAATTAGAGTCCTATCAGGAATTTGAAATACAAGAGACATAAATACTCTCTTAAACCTCCATGGCCGGCCCTAGCTCATTGCCAAGGGTTTCTAGACCAGGAGGAGAGGCCAAGGATGAGGAGAACTCATGGGAGAAGGAGCTCTCAGGCCATCCACCCCGTTCTTCAAGTTCTAGCCCTAGAAGGGGAAATAGTCCAAAGGTAGGCATTCTTATGAGCAAAACTAAATTAATTTCGTTTGTAGGTTGATCTAAACCTCAGGATTCAATGCCCTCTTGTCTCATATTTTTTCATCGAGCATATATTTTCTTCTTAATTTTTCATGTTCTGCAACTAGCTTGAGCCCGACCCTTCATCTTAATTCTTGTTCTCTTTATATACTCAACCCCAAGTCACGAAATTTTTACTATAGTAATTGATGTATGTTAGGCATCTTTTTCCCATGAAAGCCCTAATTTGATTCATCCTATCTTGAGAATTTAATCATTGATCTCAACTTTGTACTGTCTCAAGTTTATCATGAGTACCTGTGTTTAAAGCATGTCTAAACCCTATTTGTTTTTCGATTCCTATTTACTGCAAGTACCCTTGCATGTCTAGATCAATTTGCAACTAGTTTCATGATTTTTCATTGATTGTACAATTAGTTATGATTTTATGAATCACCCTGTGTCAAATATGGTAAGTCTGGCCCGCAATCCGATACACTGTTCTTGCCCTATTCGGACTCGGGCGCCGACCCTGTGAACGCGACGGCCTGATAGGCTGCGTTCATAGGGCCATCATGACAGCACCCTCCGTCATGATCTTATCGTGACAGGGCCTGTCGTCGTGATCTGCTGCCCGGTCTGGCTGAGCCTGTCGTGACCCTCACATGAACCCGTCGCGACCTGCCTACCCGAACAGACAAGCCCATTGCGACCTGTACCAAACCCCATCGCGATCTCAGTTGACCTCGTCACGACCCTCATTAGGGTACTTCGTGATCTGGCTTTTTGCATGAAAACCCAACTTTTTGCAAGTCTTCTTGTTATACAGTCACCCCCTGTCCTATTATTTGTTCTATACACAGAAAAATGAAGTTACAATTATGGAATATATTTTAATTAATTCAAGTTAAACACATGATCTATCTTGTCCATGATTTTCTCATATCACTTGCACTCACTTTGAACCATCCAATATGGCTTAATTTGGCATGAAAATATTTCATAATGTATCTGGTAATTTATGTAATTAAATTGCCATACTTTAAATAAGACTTGTCTTCGTTTCTCGCGCTGTTTTGGGAATACCGTTATCGACGCTCCACTGTCCTAGAATTCCTCTAGAACGTCGAGCACTTGTTTCTATATACACACTCTCTTGACTTGGACAAACTCTCCGTCAGATATTCCTTCTGTCGGACTAGTGAGTCTTTGTTCAAGGCCTCCATAAGTCTCCCCTGTCCATGGATTCCCACATGGTCGACGAGCTGGTTGTACCCTAACACCTATGATACCCTCTAGGGATCAACATGATCTAAACGGCAATTAGAAGTTCGCTCTTATCTTGAATCACGCCGGACCTCTGGACCTGTGTGTAACATGACCAGCGGAAAGGCAGTGAGTTCCACTTGACTGCCAGCACCAAGTGCACGTGTTGTGCAACTGTTACTATAGCCTGTTTACTCGACGTGTTACGTGCAATGTCCACTAGCTCTCATCTATACTCTACTCGCTCATCTATTCACGTTCACCCAACTATCTCGTCCATTCATCTGGTGCTCTTATCTATTTCTTGGTACTCTCTATTGGCCATTAAATTGATTGTCTAAAGATAAACAAAATGACCAATGCATGCGCAATAGGGCCCGATCTGGTCCTGGGGAGAGTGCCCGAAAGTGCCATTTGCCCGTGGGAGTTAAATGATCAGGAAGTCGGCATTACATCCAAGTGCCATACTATGAAGATTAATCTATGACAATCAAACAAAGTGCTATATTCTCTCGTTGTCTATTGACAAACAAAGTGCTATATTCTCTCGTTGTCTATTGACAAACAAAGTGCTATACTCTCTCTCGGCTATCTACGGATAGCCAAAGTGCCATTACTATTCGATTGACGAAAGTTAATCAAAAGTGCTATACTATTTCGATTGATAAGAAAATCAATCAAAGTGCAATTTACTCTCTATATGGCCAACTACTTTTTCTCTCCTTGCTATACATGTTTCTTACTATTGCTTGACGTTGACGTTAATTGCCATCGTGTTATTGCTTTCTATCATGACTTGATCTTATTCATTGTACCATACTTACTTCATGTGCTAGTTACTCGTGCTCTTACTTTCTAGACTTTACATGACTCGTTCTATCGTTAGTTACTCTGCCATTAAATGCATTAATTACTTAATGCCTACTTGATTCACGAGATTTAAGTCCTACTGGGCGTTATCACTCACCCTTCGTTATTTGTTATTGTGTCGCAGGTAAGATAGACGATGACATTGTACACACGAAGGGGACAGGACCCGAGTGATGAGCGACTCGGAGTCAAATGACGAAGTTACCCCAGCACAATTGGAGTCTAGTAGTTGTTGCTATAGATTTCTTTCCAATGTAATGATGTCATTGTGCCCTATGTATTAGCTCCGAATTAGTGGTTGTAATAGTCTTAGTGATTTTATAACGGAATAAAGAGTTTATCTCAATTATTGTTCATTAGATGCTCTGAATCATTCAACTGTTGTACATTCCTCTCTACTATGTACCTTGCTCACGTCTCCCTGATTTATTCCGCTGCTAAATTGGCGGGGCGTGATAGTTGGTATCAGAGCCTAGGATGTCCTTATTGAGATATTTTAGGTCCTAGGGTGTTCTAGGTGAACTGCCATGACACGTGTCTAAGCCAACCACCATACCTAAAGTGAGGATTGGGTAGAACCGTGGTTAAGATCTAATATATGTATACTTACCCCAGTTAATTTAATACTACTTCGCACCCTAATTCTTGAAGGGACTCTTAATGGACATCGACATGAGATCAACCCAGAGGCTAGTTCTGGCATGTCAGCAAGCCGCTCAACTGCTAGAAAGAGCTCTGGAAGAGACTAAGGAGATTAAAAAGGTGACCAATCAGAATGGGAAGAGAAGATATAACCATGGCAAGAAGGCCAACCAGCAAGTGAATCATAATGATGAGATCATCTGCCTTCATTGTCACAATCCAGGTCATGTGGCCAAGGAGTGTTGGCGAAAAATTGGAGCATGTTTACGTTGTGGCGACTTGAGACATCAGCTAAGAGACTGCTCTCTTCTAAAAGAACCATCCACTAACACAGAACTACTCAATTCTATGATGAAAGGGAACCAACCAAATGGTCACAAGAGAAAAATAAAGAAGAATAAGAACAACACACAAGTAGCCATTATTCGCAGATGGCGATGCAAGCTCTGCAATAGGAGGGGCCACACGTCGGGGAATTACTGGTGGAAACAAGGAAGATGTTTGGATGTGGTAGCTCCGACCACAAGATGAGAGACTACCCACAATTTGAGAACCAATGTCATGAGGAATTAAACTAGCAAGGTACACTGGAAGCCTTGGTGCTACTCTCTCCAAATCGAGAAGTAGGAACCGTGGAAGGTACCTCTGAACTCATAATGATTAATGCCTTTTATAATAAATTATTCACATGTAACCGAAGGAGTCATGGAATTTGGTGGGCAAAGTATCATGACTAAACCCTTAGTTGATTTCATATTATGATAGCGAAGCCCTAAGTGGGGGAGTTAATGGAATGAAATATTCGGAGTAAATTGGTAGTCATATCATATCATATGAATTTGGGGACCAAATTTTTTTAAGTGGGGGGAGGATGTACCAACCCGAAAAATTCAGTATTTAAAAAATTCGAAGTAAATACTCTCTTAAACCTCCATGGCTTGCCCTTGCTCATAAATACTCTCTTAAACCTCCATGGCTGGCCCTAGCTCATTGCCAAGGGTTCTAGACCAGGAGGAGAGGCCAAGGAGGAGGAGAACTCGTGGGGAGAAGGAGCTCTCAGGCTATCAACACTGTTCTTCAAGTTCTAGCCCTAGAAGAGGAAATCGTCCAAAGGTAGGCATTCTCATGAGCAAAACTAAATTAATTTCATCTATAGGTTGATCTAAACTCAGGATTCAAAGCCCTCTTGTCTCATATTTTCCATCGAGCATATATTTTCTTCTTGATTTTTCATGTTCTGCAATTAGCATGAGCCTGGCCCTTCATCTTAATTCTTGTTCTCTTTGTATACTCAACCCCATGTCACGAAATTTTTACTGTAGTAACTGATGCATGTTAGGCATCTTTTGCCCCTAAAAGCCCTAATTTTGATTCATCCTATCTTACGAATTTAATCGTTGATCTCAACTATGTATTGTCTCAAGTTCATCATGAGTACCTGTGTTTAAAGCATGTCTAAACCCTGTTTGTTTTCCTATTCCTATTTACTGCAAGTATCCATGCATGTCTACATCAATTTGCAACTGGTTTCATGATTTTTCATCGATTGTACAATTAGTTATGATTTTCTGAATCACCCTATGTCAAATATAGTAAGTTTGGCCCGCAATCCGATACACTGTTCTTGCCCTATTCAGATTAGGGCGCTGACCCTGTGAACGCGACGGCCCGATAGGCCGCGTTCACAGGGCCATCGCGACAGTGCCCTTCGTCACGATCTGATCACGATAGGGCCTGTCATCGCAATCTGCTGCCTGGTCTGCCTGAGCCTGTCGCGACCCTCACATGACCCCATCGCGACCTGCCTGCCCGAACCGACAAGCCCTTCGCGACCTGTACTAGACCCCATCGCGATCTCAGTTAACCCCGTCGCGACCCTCATTAGGGTACGTCGCGATCTGGCTTTTTGCATGAAAACCCAACTTTTTGCAAGTCTTATTGTTATACAGTCACCCCTTGTCCTATTATTTGTCTTGTACAAAGAAAAACGAAGTTACAATTATGGAATATATTTTAATTAATTCAAAAAAACACATGATCTATCTTGCCCATGATTTTCTCATATCACTTGCACTCACTTTGAACTATCCAATATGGCTTAATTGGCATGGAAATATTTCATAATGTATCTGGTAATTTATGTAATTAAATTGCCATACTTTAAATACGACTTGTCTTCGTTTCTCGTGCTGTTTTGGGAATACCGTTTTCGACGCTCCACTGTTCTAGAATTCCTCTAGAACGTCGAGCACTTGTTTCTATATACACACTCTCTTGACTTGGATGAACTCTCCGTCAGATATTCCTTCCGTCGGACTAGTGAGTCTTTGTTCAAGGCCTCCATAAGTCTCCCCTGTCCATGGATTCCCACATGGTCAACGAGCTAGTTGTACCCTAACACCTATGATACCCTTTAGGGATCAACATGATCCAAACAACAATTAGAAGTTCACTCTTATCTGGAATCACGCCGGACCTCTGGACCTGTGTGTAACATGACCAGCAGAAAGGCAGTGAGTTCCACTTGACTGCCAGCACCAAGTGCACGTGTTGTGCAACTGTTACTATCGCCTGTTTACTCGACTTGTTACGTGCAATGTCCACTAGCTCTCATCTATACTCTACTCGCTCATCTATTCACGTTCACCCTACTATCTCGTCCATTCATCTGGTGCTCTTATCTATTTCTTGGTAGTCTCTGTTGGCCATTAAATTGATTGTCTAAAGATAAACAAAATGACCAATGCCAGCGCAATAGGGTACGATCTGGTCCTGGGAGAGCGCCCAAAAGTGCCATTTGCCCGCGGGAGTTAAATGATCAGGATGTAAGCATTACATCCAAGTGCCATACTATCAAGATTAATCTATGACAATCAAACAAATTGCTATATTCTCTTGTTGTCTATTGACAAACAAAGTGCTATACTCTCTCTTGGCTATCTACGGATAACCAAAGTGCCATTACTATTCGATTGATGAAAGTTAATCAAAAGTGCTATACTATTTCGATTGATAAGAAAATCAATCTAAGTGCAATTTACTCTCTATATGGCCAACTACTTTTTCTCTCCTTGCTATACATGTTTCTTACTATTGCTTGACGTTGACGTTAATTGCCATCGTGTTATTGCTTTCTATCGTGACTTGATCTTATTCATTGTACCATACTTATTTCATGTGCTAGTTACTCATGCTCTTACTTTCTAGACTTTACATGACTCGCTCTATCGTTAGTTACTTTGCCATTAAATGTGTTAATTACTTAATGCCTGCTTGATTCACGAGATTTAAGTCCTACTGGGCATTATCACTCACCCTTCGTTATTTGTTATTGTGTCTCAAGTAAGATAGATGATGACGTTGTACACACGAAGGGGACAGGACCCGAGTGATGAGCGACTAGGAGTCAAATGACGAAGTTACCTAGCACAATTGGAGTCTAGTAGTTGTTGCTATAGATTTCTTTCCAATGTAATGATGTCATTGTGCCCTATGTATTAGCTCCGAATTAGTGGTTGTAATAGTCTTAGTGATTTTATAATGGAATAAAGAGTTTATCTCAATTATTGTTCATTAGATGCTCTGAATCATTCAACTGTTGTACATTTCTCTCTACTATGTACCTTGTTCACGTCTCCCCGATTTATTCTGCTGCTAAATTGGCGGGGCGTGACACCTCCTCCCCCACAGACACTTGGATTTCCCTTGTTAGCACCATCCACACTCAAACAATAGTTCATAATAGGAGGTATCCAACGTATGAGTTTGAGCTACTTGGTAGAAAGTTGGGAGAGAACCCAATAACTTAAGAACCTGCATTTCTTGAGAGGAAGGCGCCACTTTAAACTGAACAGTAGCTAGAGAATGAGCAACCATAACCTTAATGTTTCTGATCGCTGCTCCTATAAAAGGCTTCTTGTAACGTCGCGCGTTTTTCGGATCCCCGTGGATCCAGGTTTAGCGGGTTTGGTGGCCAATGTGAGGCCCATTAGTGTTGTGTGTTTCTTACTAGATCCTTACCGGGTTTGGTTTGGGTCCGTGTTGGTGTTCAGCTTGCTGGACGCAGTGTATTGGCGTCCATCGATGAGGACGTCGACTGTTGAACTTGGCGTCAAGTTTTGTGGACGTCTAGTTGTGGCGGTCTGGTTAAACGGCCCAAGGGTTGACGTTAACCTGACATGCCTGTGTTTTTATGGCAGACCCGAGCTCTGTTCTTTCTCCTCCTTCTCCCTTCCTCTTCCCCCACCTTCACCCTTGAGCTTCTTCGCGAGTTCTGACGGTCGGCGGGAGCTCGTGGGAAGGCCGTGGTGCGCGTGGTAGCGGCAGATCGGGCGGGGAATGACGGATTGGAGCGCGGTGTTCGTGGGACATTTCTCGGGTTTTGGCGTGATTCGAGGTTCTTCGGGAGTTTAATTGCGTTTCTGAGGTAGGGGACGAACCCTGTTAGCTTGTTAGAGACATTAAAACACGACTTAATCACTTGAACCAACATTTTTATTGTATTTTCGGATTGAGTTACACCGTGTGGGGTTAATGGGTGGGTTGAGTAATTTAGTGAATGAAGCATGCCGTGTTGGGCTGTTTTGGATTCATGCATGTTTAAAGAACCATTTCAGTACATTTTCTTGTAATTTAAACGGTTGGAAAACCTGTAGAGCCGGATTAGGGTTTCTGCAGGGTTTTAGGCCGGAGAACTTGGCGTCAAGATCTCTTGTCGCCAAGCTCACCAGCCGAGATATAAATGGCTAGATCGCTTGCCGTTTACTTCTTATAAGCGGCAGTCGATGTTGCCGCCAACTTGTGCATGTATTCATGCAGTGTGGTTTACGTAGTTTTTTTTATTATGAATATTACGTGTTTGTGTGTGTATGGCGATGACCGGTGTGAGCCAGTGCACTTGTTATGCTCTTGGAGCATACTGCTCATGTAATGGGCAAGTTTTACATAAATGATGTGTGATGTACGTAATCGCTTTACGTGATGTGTGGTGCGTTGGCACCCGTGGCACTCATGGAGTGCGTTGTCCATGTGTTGGGCATGTGGTTTACGTGGAAGACGTGTGGTACACCATCCAGGGTGTAATATACACATATTGTCTACGTGGTTTGAGTGTGTGTTTACTACACACTTTGTTGTAATGTAATTCTTATGATTTATCGTAGTAACTGGGCAGTGAGGTTCCTGTGTGAGCCTAGCCATGACTTTGTGGTGTTTGGGCAGTGAAGGTCCATACTGACCTAGCCTTGGTCCGTTGTTGTCTTTCGAATAATATTATATAGATTTATGAAGTAAGTGGTGTGTGTTGCCACGGTGGTCATGAGATGACCAATGATAGGCAAGTTAGCGGTTCAGGTATGTGTTGGTGTGGGATAGCTTTGGGGTCACACGGTGACCGATGTTAAGCTAATCCTAACACTTGTATATTGTGAATTATAAGTAAAGGCTATATGTGTAAGTATCGTGGTTTGTGCTAGCCGAGTGTGGTGGTCCGGCGCCTATTCCGGAATGCCTCTCTAGTCGGGTACCCCAGGTTCTTTGTGAGCCAGGCACGTGTGTTTGTTGTGCTCGGGGTTTTGTCCTGGTACTTGTGTTGTACCGTTGAGGTCTGTGTCGTCTTCCTGGACACCCTCACTCCTGAGTTTGAGTTGTACGTCCGGCTGAGGGAAAGACGGCAGTGGGGCAGCGACTTCCCAGAGTTTGTTCTTTTGTCGCTTGTAGCGCGCTCGTAGTTGGGGGTACGGACACCAGTAGTCGACACTGGTCCCCAGCTAGTCCTGTTTTCCAGTGCCTCACTTAGAGTGCTCCGGCCAGAGACTCTAGAGGTGCCAGGCATGGGCCTGCAGTTGTGTGTCTGCAGGTGTGGTGTTGGTTGGTCTCCACAGTTGTTTGACTTCTTCCTAGTGGAGCGGCAGTTGGACCTTTCGTCCGTGACTGCGAGGCTGAGAGGTAGTTCTTGTGTTGTGTTGTCCGGGTTGGATATTGGCCTGATCAGCCAGTAGTCCGTTCCCGTGTGGTGGCGTCGTTCCTTCCGACTCGTGCTTTGCTACTTGTCGTTGTTTGTGAGTTTGTGACTCGTGGTCGAGGTTTGACCAGTTCGAGGTGTGCCCTGGTGTTGGCACAGCTGTGACTGAGTTGTGGTTTGTGTGACTCGTCGATTAAGGTTTCACTTCTAATGTTGTGTCTAAGTGAGGGCACAATATAATCGAGGTTCAGTGTGGTGTTTATCACCTACTTATACCCTTGTTCGGGTGTTTGTGTTGTGGTACCTCAGAGTAGCAGGTACCTATTTCCTTCGTGGGTTACTTTATAGTTTTGTGGTGGTACATTGTGTACAAACCTTTCCGGGTACTTGTGTGTTGAGGAGGTCTTGTGGTTTGACCTGCCACTTGTTGTATCCTAACTGTTTTAGGTAGATCTTTGTTTATAATTTATTGTGGATTAGTTTGTGATTATTAATATGTTACCTTTGTGGGTAATTTGCCGATGAGGCTTATGGCCTAGGCATATTGTTGTTTAGTTAAACTATGTTCCGTGGAGGCCGTGTGAGACCTTCCACTTGTTGAGTTTTACTCTTCTTGGATATGATTCCAATTATAGTTTTAGTGTGTTATGATTGGCTTCGTGATAGCCAGTTTCGTTACCTTGTGTGTAGTTTCCGATGTAGTGTGGTTTGGAGTATAAAGGACCAACTCTTTGTTAGCGGTCTGTTACTCAAATGTTTGAGGTTTGCCTATAAAGCTTGTAGTCTGGGCAGTACTTTGCCTGTATGGCTTTTAGCTTAGGCAACCAATTGTCGTGGCAGTGTGCCAGTGAGACTGTGGTTTAGGCACTTTAGTAGTTGGCCTAACTAATGATTTTATGTAGTCCTATAAACCTACTTTTCTCTGAGGACGTTATGTTTATTATCATAAGCATGTTTAATTGTTATTTATTGTAATGATGTGAGCATGAAATGGTTTGGCTATTGTTGTTGCCAGTGAGACACATTGGGGTCGAGGTGTCTGTGGTTACAGTGTTGTTTTGGGTAGCCCCTACTGAGCCAATGACTTGTTGAGGCTCACTCCCCTACAGTTCTTTTCAGGGCTTGCCGTGTGTTTGGCTTGCAGCGGTGTTGTGACAGACTTGTACCACCAGCAGTTGAGTAGTAGTTACCGTTCTGTGAGCCTGTGCTCCCTCGGGGTATGCCCCAGGTAGTTGTACTCTTTTAAATTGGACATGTATTAATGTAATGGGACAGTTGTACAAATTTTTGTGAATAGATATGAGCACATGTACTTTCTTGTGTCTTATATTATTGTGGTTTGTCTTTTATACTCTTACTGGACACGTGTGTGAGATATCCCTTGCGAGACTTCGGTCCGTTTGCGGGAGGCGGATCTGGATATGGAGCCTTAATGGGCATAAATACCCCGGTCCGTCACAGTTGGTATCAGAGCAATGTCGAGTTAGAATATGAAAAGACATTGAAAGTATAATGTCCCAATACATGGATTAATGTCCACTGCTGGTAGTAAGTCTGTGGTTTTGTGTGATATGAAGTAGTTTTTACGTTTGCTTTTGGCATGTAAACCGTGTGTTTTTGTTTATTAAATTGGCAGTTGAGAGCAGTTGTTGTGCCACAATGTGAATAGTGGCATAAGTTATGTGGTAGCATTCTGGCACTAGTGCAGTTACATCAGTTAAAGTATAGTATTTAAAAGTTTTCAGTTGCAGAGATTAGAGAAGAAAGGTAAAGTAGTGCTTTGAGATATGTTAATAAAGTGCAAAGTTAGCAGAGACAAGCATAGAGTATTTTGTGATAGATCAGTTTGGTTGTTAAAGATTTGCAGTTAAAGGAATTGAAGAGATTAACAAGTTTGAATATGGAATTCAGTAAATAAGTTATAATGAGATAGAAAGTTGGCAGAGACAGGTGTATGGTAACAAGGTGATAAGGACCAGGTCAGTGTGTGTGATATGTTGCAGTTGAAAACCTCAGCAAATGTAATGTGGCATCAGAGATCTGAGTTAGATGATATTAAGAAACAATGTCTATAAGATTGTGATTAGTGTTATGAAGAGTTGATATGATCAAGAAAGACAGATCAGCTTTAAAAAAAGTATCAGTACATAAAAGAGCAGTGAATTATGGTAGATAGATTAAATATGCCCGAGATCAGAAATCTGAGAAAAGTGTTGTTATGAATAATGATGATAGCAGGAAGTGTGATATGAAGATTTGTATAAATAAGTATAGAAATGATCAGTTGAATAAAGAAAGAGAGAAAATAAGGATTAATGTGCAATAAGGATTTGTGAAATTTGCATAAGAGGAATATTTAGTTGATGATTGGCAGTTTAAATAAAGAAAAGATATGGATTAGAGAAAGGAAGAATTTAGCAAATGATGAAGTGAATAAGATCAGATGAGTCAGAAAATGTCGGTTAAAGTTTGCATATTGGTGCAAAGAAATGATTTAATTGAGCAGAAAGGAATTGTTATTAAAATATTTCAGGGTTTAAATGCTGGAGCAGAATGATTAAGAATATTTGAAAAGTTTATGTCCCAGAATTATGAGAATTAGCCAGAGAATGTCAGTAAAGCAGGAAAGATATATGAAAAGCGCAATATGTCAATAGTGGTTTGGCAGATCAGAAATTGCAGTAATTTCTTCAGCAGGAATTAATTGAATGGGACGATTTGAGAAGCAATTGAAGTCAGAAGAAAGCAATTGAAAGTAATACTGTGAACAGAAATTGTGGAATATTTTGCAAAAGTGTTCAGTGTGATCAGAGTAGCGCAGCGGAAGTAGAAGCAAGAAAGATTTAATATTCATAAATTGTTCAAGCTTTGCTGAGATAAGAAGAAAGTGTAAAGTTTTGCGCAGTGGAATAAAGGAACAGAGTTTATTATGATTTTTTAATCAGAAATTGGCTTTAAACAGTATGAGCAGAATAATATGAAAAAGCAGGAAATTCAAAGATGGTGATTGGTTTTCTTTGAAGAGGTGTCAGTTGCGAATGTAAATGTAAATGAGGCAGGATAATAGTTGGCAGTGATAAATAGAAAAAGGAAATGGCACCGGAAAGTTTAATAATTTGGAAAGATTATGGCATGAAAGAATATTACAGTGTAAGATATTTGAGAAAGATAAAGCGGTCTCGAAAAAAATATTGCAAACACAACTGGGAAATTGTGGAAATAGGTTCAGTCCAAGGAGATAAAGCGCCATTGGCAAGGCAGAATCACCTACAGTTGAAAGCTAAAGAAAGGCAATGGAATTGACAGAACAGAGTAAGTGTAAGATGAATTGAAAGGCTAAAACAGAGAAAGAGTATCCTACTTGTTCTGTGTTTGACTTTATTCGTTTTTAGGTGATAATTTGGTTTATTGTGATTTGTTTTATATGTCGAGGACGACATTTGTTTTTAGGTGATAATAATGTAACGTCGCGCGTTTTCCGGATCCCCGTGGATCCAGGTTTAGCGGTTTGGTGGCCAATGTGAGGCCCATTAGTGTTGTGTGTTTCTTACTAGATCCTTACCGGGTTTGGTTTGGGTCCGTGTTGGTGTTCAGCTTGCTGGACGCAGTGTATTGGCGTCCATCGATGAGGACGTCGACTGTTGAACTTGGCGTCAAGTTTTGTGGACGTCTAGTTGTGGCAGTCTGGTTAAACGGCCCAAGGGTTGACGTTAACCTGACATGCCTGTGTTTTTATGGCAGACCCGAGCTCTGTTCTTTCTCCTCCTTCTCCCTTCCTCTTCCCCCACCTTCACCCTTGAGCTTCTTCGCGAGTTCTGACGGTCGGCGGGAGCTCGTGGGAAGGCCGTGGTGCGCATGGTAGCGGCAGATCGGGCGGGGAATGACGGATTGGAGCGCGGTGTTCGTGGGACGTTTCTCAGGTTTCGGCGTGATTCGAGGATTTTGGGAGTTTAATTGCGTTTCTGAGGTAGGGGACGAACCCTGTTAGCTTGTTAGAGACATTAAAACACGACTTAGTCACTTGAACCAGCATTTTTATTGTATTTTCGGATTGAGTTACACCGTGTGGGGTTAATGGGTGGTTTGAGTAATTTAGTGAACGAAGCATGCTGTGTTGGGCTATTTTGGGTTCATGCATGTTTAAAGAACCATTTCAGTACATTTTCTTGTAATTTAAACGGTTGGAAAACCTGTAGAGCCGGATTAGGGTTTCTGCAGGGTTTTAGGCCGGAGAACTTGGCGTCAAGATCTCTTGTTGCCAAGCTCACCAGCTGAGATATAAATGGCTAGATCGCTTGCCGTTTACTTTTATAAGCGGCAGTCGATGTTGCCACCAACTTGTGCATGTATTCATGCAGTGTGGTTTACGTAGTTTTTTTGATTATGAATATTACGTGTTTGTGTGTGCATGGCGATGACCGGTGTGAGCCAGTGCACTTGTTATGCTCTTGGAGCATACTACTCATGTAATGGGCAAGTTTACATGAATGATGTGTGATGTACGTAATCGCTTTACATGCTATGTGTGGTGCGTTGGCACCCGTGGCACTCTTGGAGTGCGTTGTCCATGTGTTGGGCATGTGGTTTACGTGGAAGATGTGTGGTACACCATCCAGGGTGTAATATACACGTATTGTTACGTGGTTGAGTGTGTGTTTACTACACACTTTGTTGTAATGTAATTCTTATGATTTATCATAGTAACTGGGCAGTGAGGTTCCTGTGTGAGCCTAGCCATGACTTTGTGGTGTTTGGGCAGTGAAGGTCCATACTGACCTAGCCCTGGTCCGTTGTTGTCTTTCAAATAATATTATATAGGATTTATGAAGTAAGTGGTGTGTGTTGCCACGGTGGTCATGAGATGACCAATGATAGGCAAGTTAGTGGTTCAGGTATGTGTTGGTGTGGGATAGCTTTAGGGTCACACGGTGACCGATGTTAAGCTAATCCTAACACTTGTATATTGTGAATTATAAGTAAAGGCTATATGTGTAAGTATCGTGGTTTGTGCTAGCCGAGTGTGGTGGTCCGGCGCCTATTCCGGAATGCCTCTCTAGTCGGGTACCCCAGGTTCTTTGTGAGCCAGGCACGTGTGTTTGTTGTGCTCGGGGTTTGTCCCGGTACTTGTGTTGTACCGTTGAGGTCTGTGTCGTCTTCCTGGACACCCTCACTCCTGAGTTTGAGTTGTAGTCCGGCTGAGGGAAAGACGGCAGTGGGGCAGCGACTTCCCAGAGTTTGTTCTTTTGTCGCTTGTAGCGCGCTCGTAGTTGGGGGTACGGACACCAGTAGTCGACACTGGTCCCCAGCTAGTCCTGTTTTCTAGTGCCTCACTTTAGAGTGCTCCGGCCAGAGACTCTAGAGGTGCCAGGCATGGGCCTGCAGTTGTGTGTCTGCAGGTGTGGTGTTGGTTGGTCTCCACAGTTGTTTGACTTCTTCCTAGTGGAGCGGCAGTTGGACCTTTCGTCCGTGACTGCGAGGCTGAGAGGTAGTTGTTGTGTTATGTTGTCTGGGTTGGATATTGGCCTGATCATCCAGTAGTCCGTTCCCGTGTGCTGGCGTCGTTCCCTTCCGACTCGTGCTTTGCTACTTGTCGTAGTTTGTGAGTTTGTGACTCGTGGTCGAGGTTTGACTAGTTCAAGTTGTGCCCTGGTGTTGGCACAGCTGTGACTGAGTTGTGGTTTGTGTGACTCATCGATTAAGGTTTCACTTGTAATGTTGTGTCTAAGTGAAGGCACAATATAATCGTGGTTTAGTGTGGTGTTTATCACCTACTTATACCCTTGTTCGGGTGTTTGTGTTGTGGTACCTCAGAGTAGCAGGTACCTATTTCCTTCGTGGGTTACTTTATAGTTTTGTGGTGGTACATTGTGTACCAACCTTTCCGGGTACTTGTGTGTTGAGGAGGTCTTGTGGTTTGACCTGCCACTTGTTGTATCCTAACTGTTTTAGGTAGATCTTTGTTTATAATTTATTGTGGATTAGTTTGTGATTATTAATTATGTTACCTTTGTGGGTAAATTGCCGATGAGGCTTATGGCCTAGGCATGTGGTTTAGTTAAACTATGTTCCGTGGAGGCCGTGTGAGACCTTCCACTTGTTGAGTTTTACTCTTCTTGGATATGATTCCAATTATAGTTTTAGTGTGTTATGATTGGCTTCGTGATAGCCAGTTTCGTTACTTTGTGTGTAGTTCCGATGTAGTGTGGTTTGGAGTATAAAGGACCAACTCTTTGTTAGCGGTCTTGTTACTCATATGTTTGAGGTTTGCCTATAAAGCTTGTAGTCTGGGCAGTACTTTGCCTGTATGGCTTTTAGCTTAGGCAACCAATTGTCGTGGCAGTGTGCCAGTGAGACTGTGGTTTAGGCACTTTAGTAGTTGGCCTAACTAATGATTTTATATTAGTCCTGTAGTCCTACTTTTCTCCTGAGGACGTTATGTTTATTATCATAAGCATGTTTAATTGTTATTTATTGTAATGATGTGAGCATGAAATGGTTTGGCTATTGTTGTTGCCAGTGAGACCCATTGGGGTCGAGGTGTCTGTGGTTACAGTGTTGTTTTGGGTAGCCCCTACTGAGCCAGTGACTTGTTGAGGCTCACTCCCCTACAGTTCTTTTCAGGGCTTGCCGTGTGTTTGGCTTGCAGCGGTGTTGTGACAGACTTGTACCACTAGCAGTTGAGTAGTAGTTAGCGTTCTGTGAGCCTGTGCTCCCTTGGGGTATGCCCAGGTAGTTGTACTCTTTTAAATTGGACATGTATTAATGTAATGGGACAGTTGTACAAATTTTGTGAATAGATATGAGCACATGTACTTTCTTGTGTCTTATATTATTGTGGTTTGTCTTTTATACTCTTACTGGACACGTGTGTGAGATATCCCTAACGAGACTTCGGTCCGTTCGCGGGAGGCGGATCTGGATATGAAGCCTTAATGGGCATAAATACCCCGGTCCGTCACACTTCTGTATTCAAATCTCATCCTACATCTCCCCTTCCAAATCTCCCATAGCATGATAATTAGACAGTGAAAAGAAATGAACACCACTAGGTTTGGTACTTGTTCGTGTCGAGGGGGGGGGGCATCAATCCCCGTGATTACACCTTTTGGCGATCACGATGGGACCTTCACTGCCACCCTCGTGGATTTTGACTGCTTGCTTGCCATGTTGTCTTCTTTGTTCTCATTTTAGTGCCCTGTAGTCTCTTGCTCTTTGTTCTATGTGTTTTTCATGTTTGTTTCTATCACGACCTATCGCGGTGATGCGATCAGGTCGCGTCGTTTGTCGAGGACGCTTTATCAGGTCAGGCTCCTCTTCCTTCTATCTGCCTTGTCTTGTTTCTATCAGATCATGCATCCTTGTGATATGTCCTTGTATCATATGTTGTTGCATTCTGATGTTGAATGTTAGATCCTGCTAGGGACCAGATTTTCCTTTATTTTTACTTGTAAGTTTCGGTTCTAGTCGCGGCGTATAGCGAGGACGCGAAAAGGTCGCATCGTGGAGGGGCGTCACGTTATCAGGTATGCTTTATATGTTACTATTTTGACTCATGAATCGGTTTCTGTGTGCTTCTTGGTCCATGTGGTATTGATTCGCTGTTTTGTGTCTGTTCTCATTTGATAGCGTAGTCTGTTTAAGTTAGTTGAAGACCTCTTGGTGTTTCGGACCTCTGTTCTATCGCGGCAGGTTGCCCTATGGCGATAAGGTCGCAGTGTACATGGCCGCCGCGACTCTGCCCGAGGGCCATTTGGTCACCCTATTTGGTTCTCATCTATCACCTGTGCATACATTTCAGGCATTTAGGCCCATTGCATACGCTATTGAAGCCCATTTATTTAGGTTCCCCCTTGGATGAGTGAGTCCTCTCACCTACGAGCACTTGTAGGCTGAATCGGGCCCACCTTTCGAGGACCTCCGTAAGACCCCATGACCGTACGCACGTTGTGGTTTGTCGGGCTGGTTGTACCAGTTGTACCCCTTAGTCTGCCCCCCTCTTTGCGTATAAGCATACCATTCCTTAGCTTCACCGGAGGACTTGAGTCCATACCCATTAAGGTCCACTTGACCGAGTGACATCCTCTTAATTAATTCATCTAAAGGTCAAGTTTAAACCTTAAGAATTTGCGCTTTAAACACGACAACTTCAGTGTTCATCCCTCCTCCTCTCAGTCTTTCTTGCTGTGATTGAGTCTAGGTATTGTCTGTATCACCCCCTATTAGTCTTGGGGGGGGGTGTATGTGTCATTGTTTAGGGAGATCGAGTCAATCCCCTTCTTTCTTTGTATCTTATCATAATCCCCTCTTCGACATGGACCAATTTCGGGTCCTTGCCGATGATGCTCTTCTCTCGGGTTGCTCGAGGAGGTGGCCCTACCCTCTATGCCCACGCTCCGGGGCATATCCAGCCTCCCTCCGTCACTGGGATTCGATCCCGTCCTGCCTCTCCTTCTGGGGGTGATGACCCCCACTCACAATTCAGCCAGCTCCTTCCCCACCTCACTCCGGACCAAGTCCGAGAGTTTATAGCTGCTGCCAAGGGGAAACAGCCTTTGTCCCCCTGGGGTCAGAGTTCAGTCTGACCAGCGGATTCCTCCGCCCATGTCGCTTCAGCACCCCACCTCCCTTCATCAGGGGCAGATCCGACACCCCTCCGCCCTTGAGCCATTCACATTTCGGAACCAAGCTACCTTCCCCGCGAGAGGTCCGGCCTTGATCTCCCCCAACTACATACTATACGGCCGAACCAGCTCCCCTTCCCTGTGAGAGGTCTCACTCATTCGAGCAACCTCGCTCCCTTATTTCTGCGCATCAAGTCCAGTCTCCCTCCGACTTCCTTGCGGAGTGGACGAGCATGAAGAAGGAGCTTCATGACCTCCGGAGGCAAATCTATCCTCGGAAGGTAGCTGATATTGCCCTCCCATCCTTCTAGTACCTCCGGGTGCCACCCCAGTCAGAGCTCCCTGTCTACCAGAGATACTCTGGGGTGGGGACCCTTATGTTCATCTGAAAGACTTTGTTTACGAATCAGCACCACATAAGTATGACCGCCACCTCATGGCATACTTGTTCAGAAAATCCCTGGATGGTCCGGCTTTGGAATGGTTCTACTCATTGCCCCCTGAGGAAGCCGAGGATTTCCAAATTGTTCAAGAGAGATTTCTGCAGCAATTCCAAGATCGGGTGGGACCCAAATACTCTTTTGTGGATCTAGTAGCCGAAAAGATGAAGCCAGAAGTGGAGTTTTCTACCTACGCTGATCGGTGGCGTTCTTTGGCTGCCAAGGTCCGCTGCCCCATGCCTAAGGAGGAGAAGGTGAAGTTGTTGATTTCCAATGCCACTCCAACCTACCAAGCTATTTTGGCCATGAACGATATTCTACCATGCACCAGCTATATAGTCGAGCCCGTTTCATTCAGACCAACTTAAGGACTCGCCTATACACTCTATGTTTGAGACCCCCAAGGCCCGTTACACCAAGAAGCCATAAGGCCCAGTCACCGAGGGGATCCAAACCAATGAACAAGTAGGTGCAGTTAGCAATCCCCAAGGCCCGGTAGGTAGGTCTCCCTACACCCAGCAAGCCCAGTAGCCATGGAACAACAACAACAATAGACATCCACCTCCCCAAGGACAAAATCCTCCACAAGATCAGTGCCAGTACTCCCAGGTCCCTCCACCTCAAAATGGCTACGCCCCTAGGAAGCCCAATGGACCCAAAAGAGCCCAATACCCTCCTTTGCCTGAGTCCCTGGCCGACATATTTGCCGCCCTCATGTCCTTGAATGCCCTGAGACTCCCTCCTGAGAAGGCGAACTAGAATATGGCGGCTGATCAAACAAAGTACTGTGTCTACCATTGCCATCCGGGCCATAATGTGTCAGATTGTTTTCAGTTCCGGGACATGATATATGATCTTCATGAGCAAAACCAAATTGACTAGGTAGAGATGAAAAGATTAATTCAGACTCTGAGGGACCAACAGGGTCAGAGGCAACAACAACAACATCAGAGGGACAGTAGCCGTAGCAGCAACAGCAACAACAACAACAGCAACAACGACAGCAATACCAACCCTTCCAACAACAATCAAACAACAGCAACAACAGCAGCCGCAACAGCCGGCGAATGACCTAGGCATAATCCGCAACCCCATGCCACAACATCAGCCCGCTCCAAACCCCCAGCCAGCTCCACCACCTCCTCCACCCGCACATGTTAACCCTGTCATCCACCATCCACCACCAGAAGCTCAGTGGGCCTTCGATGACGAACATGAAGTGGGCCAGCTTCTGGTTATTTCCCACGTCACACCCACTACCCCCGCGCCTACATCCACCGTACCTCCCTCCTTCACGCCCCACATTGCTACCATCACCTCACCATCCTATTCCCCCGTCATGTCACCCATTATCCCTCCACCCAGCAACATCCCTTTCTCCCCTACGCCAGCACCCTACTACCCACCCTTCTATCCTTGACACCGCACCCCTCCACTCCACCATAATCTTGCCCTCCGGAGCGGGCGAATGTTCCATCGGATGTACCCTAACGCATCCGTGTCCATGCCAGTCACCGGCCCAACAAACCAGAACCAGCAGCAGCAAGATATGGAAGAAATCGATCCGTTCCGGGGACTCAATATGATATCCTGAAGCATTTGGATCAACCCCCGCCAGATTTCCATACTAGAGTTAATCAAAAGATCACAGACTCATCAAGATGCCCTAAGGGCCTTTCTGCAAAGGGTCATGGTCAGTGAAGACATGAACCCGAATAATCTGCCTTCAGTGCTCTCGATTGTAAACAAAGGACCCACTATTACCTTTTCTGATGGTGAGTTGGCTGCCCCAGAAGCCAGAAAAATGCCCTTATGTGTGACACTCACCATAAACAAAGTGGCTGTCGATGCAGCTCTAGTGGACATGGGAGCTTCTATCAATGTTTGTCCATTAAGCACCCTTAGAGCATGCATATATCGGAGCGTCAACTGCAGCCCACCCCCACCACCATCGCTGCTTATGACAATTCACGACGTGCCTGCCATGGAGTCATCACATTACAAGCGAATTGGGCCACTAGTCATGTCAGTGGAGTTCTATGTTTTGAACATTGATCATACTTACAAGGCCATCTTAGGGCGCCCATGGATTGAATCATTAGGGCAGTGCCATCTACAGCGCATCAGTGTTTGAAGTTCCCCTTCCAAGGGCGAATAGTCAAGGTGAAAAGCGTGGCAACGACACATACAGTAGAAGCGTTGAGAGGGTGCTGCCATCAGTATGGCCATCCAATAAGCCCGTTATCTCTGTGCTTGATGTCAACTATACTTGGGCCTATACATTCTCTTCTAACCGCCCAATTGGGTCTCCCCCTGTAGTGGCAGTCAGGAGAGATGTGAGCACATATAAAGGGGTGGGATATCATGTTTAGACTGGGTTATCAGTCAGGAAAAGGCCTGGTGCCCATCTCCAAGGGCGAACCAAGACTGTGGCCAGCACTAAGAAATTCACAAACATGGCCTGGGATACTCAGAATGGGCTGCTTTCTCATTTCCTTCACATCGGACCATGGCCCACTTACCTGGTCCTTGTATGAACACTTCGTCAGAGGGCCCGTGCAGCCCGGATACACACTACTACAGAGGCGCTAAAATCAGCTTACCAGTCCTTAGAAGAGCAGCGGCCCAATAAGAAGAAGAGAGCCGAGGCAGGTACAGAGGACCCAGATCAGGAAGATGTCATCTCATCAGTCAGTCTGCTGTTTGAAGAACCAGAAGCTGGGGCAGAAGAGTCAGAATTAGAAGACCTTGTTTCTGCAGTCAATCGTCTGTTCAGCGAAGAAGACATGCCGCAAGTAGCAGTATTATCAGCATCAGCAACCACCACCAAGCGACAGTTGCTTGGATTTGGTGAGGAAAGTCAGCCAACCAACTCAACCTGTTTCAGCAAAAGAGCTCTGGCCAGGGTTTTCCCGGCCTCCCATTCATCTTATTTCATCCATACTTGTTTATAATTTTGATGTTATTCCCTTGTCTCCCCCTTTATTATTCAACTCTCTCCCACGCCGTTGAAGCGTTAATTCGCCCTTCACCCCTCTTCACCATTTTCTTTAATGGCTCGGTTCTGTCTTTCTCCCGGAGCCTTTTAATGTAATGTAGTTCCTTTCATCAAAAATAAAATAAAATAAAAATAAATAATAGAAATCAGAAAATCCAAAAAATAGAAAAATCTAAAATCCAAAAATATGTGTGCCCCCCCATTCATCTTCTCTCCTTTTCTTCGGACGGCGATCCCCATCTTCCTCCTCCCCTTTCTCGAACGCGATCCCGTTCTCTCCTTCCCTGTTCATCGGACGGCGATCCCCGTCTTTCTACTCTTTTCTCCCTGCTTTCTGCCTCCAGCTGTTTTTCCCCTACTCCCTTGACGGCGATCCCCGTCATCCCTACTTTTCCTCTGCTCCGACGGCGATCCCCGTCACCCCCACTCTTGCTCCCTACTTCGACACGATCCCCTCACTCCGACTCCGCACTCCTCCTCTCCTCTCAGCGGCGATCCCCGCCCTTTCTCCTCTTTCTGTGCAAACCGTGCCTTCGTCTGACTGACCGACATGGTCCATTGTGCATTCTGGCGAGAGGCCTTCTGTTCCCCTGCGCCCCGTTCCTGCGGCCGGCACCCTGAGCTCGGGTGCCCGCCTCTTCCTCCAGTCCCATCGGAGGACCTCGCGCCCTGCCGCACCTTTTCTTGCTCATTCCAATAAACCTCTGGACACTCCTCCAGAATCTCCTGTAAATATTGGGCTTAGTTTAGAATCGGGGGTAGAATCTAGCAAGTCCTCGTCCCCATCTAGGAAGAAGAAGGTAATGGCATACCCCGAAGGTATCTGCTTGACTTAGTTCAAAGGTGGCGCTCTTCTAGCTGTCGAAGAGTTCGTTCAGGAAGCAGTAGTTTTGAACTTAGAGGATCTACATATAGAGGAAGGACTAGACGATGGTTTTTGGAATTTATGAAATCGTAGCCGAAGGAGACCCATTAGATGAGAATGATTGTGAGATAGAGGATGCTGCTGAGGCGTATGCTAGCGGTATGAGGAGATTCGATGAACCTACCTCAGCAGTCGATGAGCCCACTAAGAGGTAAATGTGGGAACTGAAGAGGACCCCAGGCTTTTAACCATAGCTTCCAGCCTCCCTCCCGAAGAAGAAGAAGCACTCATAGAAATGTTAGGGAGTTTAAGGATTCCTTTGCCTGGTCCTACGATGACATGCCCGCATTGACCCTGATTTGGTGGAACACAGCTGATCTTGAAGCCAGGGGCAGTTGCCGTCAAACAAAAGTTAAGGAGGTTCCTCCCCCAGATCGCTTTGAAAATGAAAGAGGAAATTGATAAACTACACAAGGTTAAGTTCATCCGTGTAGTCCTCTATCCATTGTGGGTGGCGAACATCGTCCCGGTCATGAAGAAGGACGGAAGGGTGCGAATCTGCATAGACTTCCGGGACTTAAATAAGGCATGTCCTAAAGATGATTTCCCCCTACCTCACTTGGACGTTCTGATTGATAATACTGCAGGGTTCGAAACTCTGTCGTTTATGGATCGGTATTCAGGCTACATTCAAATTCGTCTAGCCCCGGAGGATCAAGAGAAAACCTCCTTCACCACCCCATAGGGAACATAATGCTATGTGGTCATGCCGTTTGGATTAAAGAATGCCGGTGCCACTTATCAAAGAGCAATGTTAGCTATCTTCCACGACATGATTCATATTAATGTTGAAGTCTACGTGGATGATATCGTGGTGAAGTCTCGGACCAGAAGAGAACACTCCTCCGTGCTTGCCAGGGTATTTCGCCACGCACAAGAGTATCAATTAAAGATGAATCCAAAGAAGTGCATATTCGGGTTTCTTCGGGCAAGCTGTTAGGCTTCATAGTTAGCAAACGGGGGATTCAAATAGACCCACACAAGGCCAAGGCAATAAATGAATGCCTCCTCCCAAGAACATATCTGAGCTTCGAGGTTTGATTGGTCAGCTCCAGTTCATAAGGAGATTCATATCTCAGCACTCTCAAAGGTGCCGTCCCTTCTATGAACTGTTGAAAGGGGGAGTCATCTTTGAATGAAATGCTAAGTGCCAAGAGGCCTTTGATGAACTCAAGAGTTACCTTATGCATCCTCCCGTGCTTCAGGCGCCCATCCTTGGGAACCCTTGATCCTGTATCTGTCAACTATTGCGGACTCCCTAGGAGCTGTCCTTGCTCAGCATGATGAATTTGGCAAAGAAAGGGCAGTCTATTACCTATCTAGGCTCTTCAATCCCTCCGAGCTCAAACTCACCACAATGGAGAAAACATGTGCAGCGCTAGTTTGGGTAGTGCAGAATTGAAGCACTACTTCCTAGCTCATAAGGTGAATTTGATTTCTAGAATGGATCCTATTAGTATCTCCTTGAGAAGCCAGTCCTCGCCGACAGATTGGCACGCTGGCAAAGCTTCCTCTCCCAATTTGATATTTCCTTCATAGTTCAGAAAGCCATAAAAGGGTATGCCATTGCTAGCACTTGCTCACCTTCCTCTTCCCCATAGTGACACGGTTTAAGAGGAATTCCCCGATAAAACCTGTCACTCATTTCTCGCGATCCCTTCTGGTCGCTCCACTTCGATGGGGCTCTCAATTCTAGGGGATGGGCATAGGAGCTTGTTTGGGTTAGTGTGAATATATTCATTTCTCCTCACATTTTGATGATGACAAGCTATGATTAATGCATACATTGGAACATGTGAATTACATACACCTGAATTATCAATATTCAAAAAGCATGTTCCAGCACATTTCATTGATATTCATGATAATATATTTAACCAATGATTTTTATGCGTTTATTTTCTCAGGGACAACATTTTCTTACAAAGGGTAGTGTCGACACAACCATCAGTGGTGTCGACACAATGGCTCAAGCAAGACAGACATGTGAAGAAAAGATCAACTAGTGTGACACTAGTCCAGGCAGGTCGACACTAGAGATAGATCCCAAGAAATATTGTTAACACAGGCTTCTATCTCAGGTCGACACCAAATGCAGGCAGGTCGATAGTAAGAGCCTTCCCAGAAGGCCTGTTTGTCAGATGGCCAAAGCAGGTTGACACGAGATGATATCAGGTCGACACTAGAGAGCCTTCCAGAAGGCTTGTTTTGCTGTCTGGGACATGGTGTCGACACTGAATCATCTCAGGTCGACACTAGAGACCTCTCCCAGGAATTGATTTGCTAGTCTGGGACATGTGTCGACACACCTCATGGGCAGGTCGACACACTCCGGAATCTCTGTGACTTAAACTTGTCCTGGACACGTGGCACCCTAGGGAACTGTTGGATTAGCCTTGGATCGTGTGCCCATGACCCCCAAGGTACATTTGGACTATTAGGGTATAAATACCCTTCTATTGGCTATCCAACATGCAAGAACCCTTTCAGAGCCTCCGAAGTCCCATTGGCGGCTAGAAGGTTTCTCTCCCTCTCCTGTTCTTGTCTTCTGGTGCTTCCTCAAGCCAAATTCTCATCTGTTCAAGCATGAGAAGTGGAGATTGATTGTTGAAGAAGCAATTGGATCACCTCAAGGAAGCAGATCAAGTAGAAGCCGACTTCTGTGAAGAATTCAAGGAAGATCCTGAAGATCAGAATTGCAGAGCTTCGCCCAGGAACTTCCAGAGATCAAAGACCTTCACAATTAGACCTTCTACAAGGGAGTACATCTGAAGAGAAAAGCTATCAATACAATTCTCATCTTCATTTTTCTCTTCTGAGTGATTCTGAGATTGTGCATGGGTTGTTGCATGAGTCTCATGAATTAACTCTTGTTGGACTAGATCTTTTGCTAGAGGATCTAAGTCTTGTGTTTTTCTAGCAAGTTGTTTATGAGCCGTCGAGCTCAGTGGTCTTGAGTCGTCGCACTCAAGGTGTTGTTGAGCAGTCTTGCTCAGGGTTCTAGAGTAGTCTTACTCTAGAGTTTGTGTGAGTTGTAAACTCAGGTAGTTGGAGTTGTCTAGCTCCAGTGGGGTGTGTGTACCCAGGTTGTTTAGTGGATCCTCACTGTGTGAGGGTGGGATGTAGGAATCACATGGTGTGATTTCCGAACCACCTAAAAATCTCTGTGCATTGATCTGATTGTGGTTTGAACTTATCCTTCGTTAGATGCATGCATAGATCATTTAGATTCATCTAATCAACTTGTTCACACACTCCATTTGCACAACTCACTCAATTCATCTTCAGATCTGTGAATTTGTTTTCTCAATTTGTCTCTGATTCAAGAGTTTTTAAAAGGTTAAGCTTCCGCATTAGTAGGCCTAGATCTATCAACCCCCCCCCCCTTCTAGATCTTGTCCTCATCCTTTTCTCGTCCTTCAATTGTATCAGAGCGGGTTTATACTTGATCTGAGTATTTTTGAGTATTCATGTGATTTGTTTTACTTTCTTGTTTGTTTGCTGAGTGTTTCCTTCTTTGCTCCATCAGTTTAATTAATGGATTCCAGAGAATTCATAGCTAAGGGCCATTCCATAATAGGCCACCATTCTTTAATCGGACGGACTATTCTTATTGGAAAAATAGAATGCAAGTTTTCTAAGAGCCCAAAATTATGAAATCTGGAAAGTAGTGGAGGTAGGACCCTATGAGAACCAGGGAGAGGAAGAAACTGGACTTGGGAACAGATAAGAAGAGCTACATTGAATTACAGTGCCATGAATATGATTCAATGTGCTGTTCACCCAAAGAGTACTCAAGATCTCAATGTGCAAATCTGCCAAAGAGATGTGGGATAAACTTGAGTTACTCTATGAGGGAACATCTCAGGTTAAAGAAACCAAGGCTAACATACTTGTCTCTGAATATGAATTGTTCATGATGAAATCTAATGAGACAATCTCTGAAATGTTTGCCAGGTTTATGATCATAGTCAATGGACTGAAGGCCTTAGGTAAGGACTATACGATGCTGACTTGGTAAGAAAAATTCTATGTTCTCTCTCTTCAATTTGGCACACAAAAGCCACTGTCATGAAGATTCTAAAGATCTGTCCAAAATTTCTTTGGATGAGTTGATAGGTTCTTTAATGACATATGAAATCAATCTAAAGAGAAATGAAGAACACATAATCAAACCAAGCCAGTAGCTCTAAGGGCCTCATCTAGTAACAAAGACAAAAGTCAGGATAAAACCAGTTATGATGAGTCTGAGTCAAATGAGGATGAGATTGCCCTCATGACCAGGCAATTCAAAAATTCTTGAAATATAGAAAAGGAAAATTTTCTGGCAAAAAGAAATATTCATCAGGTAAAAGAAACACTTCCTTTCTAATGCTAATTCTAACAAGAATAAAAAATCTGACGAAATTGTCATCTGTTATAGATGCAACAGACAGGACATATGAAGGGAAAATGTCCTGAAAACAAGAAGGAGAAGCATAAAAAGATTCACAAATTCAAGAAGCCAAAGGCCATGGTAGCCACTTGGTCTGATGAAGACTCAAATGAAAAGGAAGAAGAAGAAAAATCCTCAAGTTCTGATAGTGAGGAATCTGCTTCATGGCGAATAGTTCTGATGGAAAGGTAAGTACATCTTTCGAAGACTTTTCAGTTGAAGATTGGCAAGATGCTTATGCAAAACTTGTTGAAAACTACACTGAAATGAGGAAAGAAAATAAACATCTCAAAAGAAAATTGAAAGCATTTACCATAACCAATCCTCAAACAAAAGAATTTGTGAACTAGAAAATGAAGTAACTGAACTGAATGAAGAAGAAGAAAATCTTCTGAATTTGATTGATGAGCATAAGCTAGCCTCTCAAAAGGTTACCCTTGAATTCAAAGAATTGTCTGAAAGCTGGAAATGGAAAACCATGATAAACAACAAAAGGTTGAAGAAATAAAAATCTTACAAAACCAGCTAAAAGAAAGGATGAAGTTATTGAAACATTCACAAATGGTAAAGATAATCTGGAGGCCTTGCTGGGAGCAAAATGAAATCAATCTCTCATGGACTAGGATTTGATAAACAAAAACCTAAGAAAGACAAATCTGGTGAAAAGAAGGATAAATCACCATTAATCAAATTTGTCAAAGGCCCTAGTCTTGAGAACACAGAAATCAAACCCTCAAGCAAAACACCAAAAAGTCCAAAAACTCAGAAACAAACAAGTCAACCAGGTCGACACAGTCACCTGACCGGTCGACACCAGTCCACAAGAAGAAGGATTCTGTGGCTGTTGTGTCGACACCAGTCAAGGAGAGGTCGACCTGCTCAACATCAACAAAGACAAACACAAAATCAAAAATTCAAATAAAAATTTGAAAAATCAAAAAAGTCAAAGGAAGTCATTCATGAAAAACCTTGGACTTCAAGACAAGATATCAAGCTGATTGGAACCAATGGCATTACAACCCATGTTGGTATCATCCCCAATTCTTCTATCCAAATTTTCTGATGTACCAACAAAATCCTTGGATTCCACCTCCTAATCTAAACTCTCATGTTCAAATAAAACTTCCCCTCCTACCAAAAACAAAACACTGGTGTTTTCATTCCTAAAGGAAAGAAGAAAGTGAAAAGACAGAGAACACTACACTGTAATAAAACAAAAATAAAAAACAAATCAAATTGGGTGAGAAAAGATTTGATAAAAATGTCCAAACATTCTGATGGTCCCAACACTGTTTGGGTACCAAAATCTTCTCTCCATTGATAGATTTTGCAGGAAGGTCGTGCACCCAATTCAAATGTGTGGTTCCTTGACAGTGGGTGTTCACGACACATGACTGGAGATAGAGCCAAATTTTCATTCCTGATTGAGAAGGAGGGAGGTTCAGTAACATTTGGAGGTAAAAATAAAGGAAAGATCATTGGATCTGGAAAGGTTGGTCAAACTTCCTCAAACTCTATTGATAGTGTTTTATTAGTTGATGGTCTTGATTACAATCTGCTAAGTATTAGCCAACTATGTGACAAAGGTCACAAGGTTGTGTTTGAATCCAATTTCTGTAAGATCATTGATTCATCAACTGATAAAATAAAATTTTGTGGAAAAAGGGAAAATAATGTTTACATGATCGACCTTAATAAAAACTTTTCTGAAAATCTTTGCTTTGTTGCTAATAAAGATGAAATTGCATGGACTTGGCACAAAAGACTTGGCCATGCAAGTTTCAGAACTTGAATAAATTGTTAAGGCTGAACTTGGTTAAGGGTCTTCCTGAATCTTTCTCTAACATTGAAAATCAAGTTTGTGGGATCTGTGCCCAAGGAAAACAAACTAGGAAATCTTTTAAGAACTTCAATGAGGTACTCACATCTAGGCCACTAGAACTACTTCGCATGGACCTTTTTGGCCCAACAAGAGTTCTAAGTCTAAGTGGCAAGAGATATGGGTTTGTAATCATTGATGATTTTACCAGATTTACTTGGGTTATCTTCTTGTCCCACAAAAGTGATACTTGCCTTGAGTTTAGGAAATTCTGTACCACTGCCCTAACAAACTTTTCATATAAAATCAAAAATATTTAACTAATCATGGGGTGAATTTCAAAACCAATCCTTTTCTGATTTATGTGCTGAACTTCAAATTCTCCACAAGTTTTCTTCACCAAGAACTCCAGAACAAAATGGAGTTCTGAAAGAAAGAATAGAACTCTTGTGGAAATGGCTAGATCCATGCTCTTAGAAAGCAATTTGCCCAAATCCTTCTGGGCTGAAGCTGTAAACACAGCAAATCACATTCTGAATAGAGCTTTGATCAGACCAACAATCAGAAAAACCCCCTATGAATTATTGAAAAACAAAAAGCCAAGCTATTTCTTACTTCAAAATCTTTGGGTGCAAATGTTATGTACACAACAATAATAAAGAAAATCTTGACAAGTTTGATGCTACGAGTCAGGAAGCCATCTTCCTTGGCTATTCAGAAGTGTCAAGAGCTTTCAGAGTGTACATTCTCAAAAACAAAACTGTTGAAGAATCTCCACATATTATCTTTGATGAAATTCCTTTTCAACTAATAATTCTAAATCTTGCAGGGAAAGACAAGACAGTGAAATGATGATTTCATTGTGGACTCTTCACAACTGTTGAGGAGCTTGAAGACATTGGTGAGAACTTGAACATCAATTCACCATCTTCAAGTGGATCAGGTAACATTGTTCCAGATTTAAGTACCCCTCAACAGGTAATTTCTGAACATCGAATTTTGAGAGACACCCATTAGATAATGTAGTTGGCAATTTGCATCATAGAGTTAGGACTAGATCATCATTCCTGCATGATATTGAAGAAGACCCACTAGCTCTAATTTCCTAAATTGAACCAAAGTCAATTGATGAAGCTTTATCAAGTTCTGATTGGATCAATGCCATGCATGATGAACTTCATCAATTTGAAAGAAATCAAGTATGGGAATTAGTACCTAGACCTAGTGACCAAACAGTCATTGGCACTAGATGGGTTTTCAGAAATAAGTTGAATGAGAATGGTCAAGTCATAAGAAATAAAGCTAGGCTAGTTGAAAAGGGGTACAATCAGAGTTTGGAATTGACTTTGAAGAATCATATGCCCCTGTAGCTAGACTAGAAGTAGTTAGGATTGTCCTTGCTTTTGCATCCTCCATGAAATTCAAAGTCTATCAAATGGATGTTAAAAGTGCATTTTTAAATGGATATATCAAGGAAATGTTTTTGTCGAACAACCTCCTGGATTTGAAAATGAAAAACATCATAACCATATTTTCAAGCTTCATAAGGCTCTCTATGGTCTTAAACAAGCTCCAAGAGCTTGGTATGACCGTTTGAGTTCCTTTTTACTTGAAAAAGGATATTCTAGAGGAAATGTTGATCCAACATTGTTCACAAAAACAATAAATAATCAAATAATTGCAGTCCAAATTTATGTTGATGACATAATATTTGGATCAACCAATAAAGGCCTGTGTAATGAATTTTCAAATCAAATGAAAAATGAATTTGAAATGAGTTTAATGGGAGATCTAAAGTTTTTCTTGGGATTGCAGGTTAACCAAACACATAAGGGAATCTTCATCAGTCAACCAAGTATGTGAAAGAACTTTTGAAAAGGTTTGACTTTCAGAACCTCAAGCATTCAAACACACCAATTGCTATTAATGCTAAGCTAGAAGAAGACTCTCATGGTAAGTCAGTAGACCCAAAGACCTACAGAGGTATGATTGGTTCTCTACTTTATCTTACAACTTCTAGACCTGATATTCAGTTTAGTGTGTGTTTGTGTGCTAGATTTCAATCAAATCCTAAAGAAAGTCACATGTTAGCTGTTAAAAGAATTTTCAAATATCTTGTTGGAACATGTGATTTAGGAATTTGGTATCCTGCTAACTGTAAGTTAGATTTGATTGCCTATTGTGATGCTGACTATGCTGATGTAAATTAGATAGAAAAAGCACAAGTGGCTTGTGTTTATACTTAGGTGGATGCCTAATTTCTTGGGCCTCTAAAAAGCAACATTCAGTTGCTCTGTCAACTGCAGAGGCTGAGTATGTTGCAGCAGGTAGATGTGGAACTCAAATTCTTTGGGTGAAACATCAACTTCTTGATTATAACCAAGACTTAGGTTGTGTTTCCATTCTATGTAATAACACAAGTGCAATAAATCTGTCTAAAAACCCCATTCAGCATTCCAGAACCAAGCATATTGAAATTAGGCATCATTTCTTGACAGATGAGGTAGCAAAGAAATCCTTTGAACTCCACTTCATAGAAACTGAAAAGTAAATTGCTGACATCTTCACTAAACCCCTTCCTGACAGTAGATTCTCATCTTTAAGGAGAGAACTTGGTCTTTGTAAATGTCCTTTAGGATTGGGTTGAGTGTTAGGCATCTTCTGAGGGGAGTTCTTTGCATCTTCTTATTCATTTGCTTCCGTGATTCATACTGATCATATCTCTCTCTATTTCACTTCTATTTCTTTTTGACAATGAACTCTTCAACTCACATTGTGTTGAACTTCTTGGTATATCAAATGGTGATTTGAAGAAGGACAAGTTCTGCTTGTCTGGACACTTTCACTATGTGAGAGTATGTGTCTCCGCCAAGTACCAAGAAATGAAAATGCAATTATTGAGGGGGAGCTTTTATTGTTTAAAGAGAATCTTTCCTGATTTCACAAACTTGCATATCTGTATTCTGATGAAAATGGTTGAAATCCTCATCTCAGGGGGAGCTAGAGAATTCACAAGTCATATCTTTTGAAAAATTCACAACTTTTCTTGCATGATGTCCTCATTCAGGTATCTAGAGTCTCAAAATGATCCTTTGAGTGATCTACTATATTCATTTGTCAACTCTCACCTATATTCTTCAAAACTATAGAAATTCAAATTTCTTTCAAAGACTGAAGGATAATGTGTGCCTTGAATCTAAACATGTTTTTGTTTGCAATTGATGTTGGATATAGATGATGTCTTTTTTATCAAAAATCTCCAAAATTTGTCAATTCAACAGAGCAATGGAACATGTGCTGAGAAACTGCACACCTTCACAATGAATGAAGTGCCATGTATGTCATGAGGCACTAATGCTATCTCTGTTCAAAGGGGTTCAAAATCAAAAATAAATGAAAAGCAAAATAAATATGTCCAATTCCTTTTTGATGATGACTGAGTAACTGGAAATATTGGCGTCTAAAAAACGTATATTTTCATGTTAAAAAGTCATCATTTACCCCTTTGAGACTTGATAATGGATAAATCTTTAGTATCCAGGGACTATAGTGTGTGAAAAGCATTAGTTCTTGAGTGAACAAGATGTATCTCATTTGATAGTTTGTTTCAAAAAAAAAAATGTCTATATCATTGGAGAAATGTTTTAAAAGAATCATTCTTATCCATCATCAAGTTGTCTTAAAAGTTGTATATTTTCAACACACTTGATTTCAGTCTAAAAGATTTTTTTATTTCTTTGGACTTGAAGAATATGGTAGTGTGTAGTTGATTGTTAAATGTATTATATCCCTCAAATCATCATTTTAATGACTCAAGTCACTGAATGCTCATATCTTGTTGGATATTGTGTAAAACTTGAATTGTGTTGAATTTTTGCAAAATATAACACATGAATTTTTTAGTCTCTTAAAAATCCTTGAAATGATTATTCCACCCATTGCTTATCATTATAAAGATATCCCAAAAGTCACAAAATTTTTCCATACTCAAATCTCATAATTTTCATCAGGTTAGGTCGACACTACTCCATCTAGTGTCGACACACTTTCACTCAGGTCGACACTCACCTCCTCTATTGTCGACACTGACCCCCCTGCCAGAGTCATTTAAGCCGTGGGCGCCGGTTAAGAGTTTGATGTTCTTCCGGGGTAGCTTACCCTTAATCCCCTTTTCTTCTCCAGGTCGACCTGACGGTCGTCTTCTTCCTGGAATCCAACAGGTTTTGACTCCATCTCCTTCCACCTCTTCCCTCCTTCAATCCATCCCTGTCATTCTTCTCTCATTCCTCACTCTCCATCCTCTTCTATTCCACTCCACCTTGCTCCCATGGCACCCAAGCAGGCCCCTCGCCGTGGAGCAAAGTCAAGGGCTACGGCAAGGCCCATTCCGGCGGATGTTGATCCTCCTACTGAAAGGAGAACCAAGAGGTGCCATGACCCTGTAGAGCAGCTAGGGCCGTCCTGTAACGACCGAGAATCCGCATTACCTGTAACAACCAGTAACCCGAATTCTGACCCGCTAACCCACGAGACAAGCTCGGAAGGGTAGGAAGTGAAAGTCCGAGGATACTATATGTAAGAAGATACACACCATGCAAAGCTGTAAAATTCCACTATATGAACATATCATATACAACCTCAGAGTCTGAGCAAAGTACAGAGTACAGAAGTACAACAAAAAGGTACTACTCACTGCAGCAAGGGAGCACCAACACCGGAGTGGCTAGACTCGCCTGGAATGGGAGTCGACGAAGACCCACCTGTAAGGGAAGGGAGTGAGTCTCAAGAAAAGAGACCCAATAGGGAAAAGTAACCCCACCGGCAACTAAACTAAAGTGCGGAAAGTAAAAACTGAAAGTAAGTACACGTCGCACCACAACACAAAACTGTAAACCACGTGGCTCAGTAACACACACTCACACACACAGCAAGTAGGACTCAGCTAGGGTCTGTGGCTCGGCGTCCCATCACCACAGAGGCTCTCAACCCCAGGCACGTGTGCACACTACAGACGCTCTCTCTCGCGTTTGGTCCACGACCGGTTTTCCCCTACGCTTGACCCTAGCGGTAGAGAAGGGGCTCCACGGAGACCGGCTCAAAACCACCACAAGGAGTACGCTCAGGACAGAGTCGCACTCGACGTCCTGGCTCACTAGCGGAGGATAACCACACACTAATCATCTAGACGGAGTCTCACCCACGCCTAGGTAACACAATAGAAACGGGTACACGGTAATGCAACGCGCGTACAACAGACGGAACACACTCAACGTCTGAAACCCCGTACAGTAAGTAAACACCTCGAGTCACAATCAACTACTCAAATGCACAGGCGGAGTCACACTCTAAGCCTGGCCCACTTGTGCTATTAGGGCGGACATCACATGTCAATCGCCTCTAAACACACAACTCAAGTCTGCTGGGAGAAAGGAGATTAACGGCCACATCGATTGCCGCCAATATGAGGTAAACGACACTCACCATGTCATTTATTCTGATTAAACGGCAATCGACCTTGTCGTTTAAATCACCCCTGAAGATCTCAACGTCAACAGATGTGGACGTTGATATCTTCAGTCCCCTAAACCCAGAACTGAACCAAATCAGTTCCAATGGGCAGAACCACCCAACAGAACCTCGACTGATGGAGGGAAACACTTCCTCTAATCAATCTAAACTACCAGTACAACGAAATTAAACAGTCTAACGCCTAGATTGTCCAAATTTACCCAAAATCCCGGCATGATACAACTGAACCCTAAACCATGATTTGCACACCAATTCACTTAATTGGGCATGCTTGTTTGATGAGGAAGGTTGTAGGAGTTAAGTCCCTACCTCAGAAAGCCTTAAAAATCCTCAGACAGCCACTAATCACGCCGGATTCCCCCGAAGACTCCGTGCGAATCACACCAAAACCACGCGTTTCCCGCCCGATCAAGCAACGCCACACGATCCAGGGGCTTCCCACGAGCTCAGATCAACCAACAGAAGCTGCGGAAATCAAGAAAAGCAAAGGTGGAGGGAAGGAGAGGAAAGGAGAAAGATAGGTTCTGCTCTCAGGCTGCCCTATTTCAACAGGCCTGACCAGTCGACGTCAACATCACTGGTCGCCTACTGAATCGCCTACAGACTGACGTCCAGATCCCATGTCGTTGAGTTCAACATCAGACGTCCACATCGCTGGATGCTGACTCTGACTCAACGGCAAGCCCTGGCCGTCAACCCCAAGTCAACGACAATGGTCTTGTCGTCGACCACACAGAACCACTACAGACCCAATAAGGATCCACTAAAGACCCGAGACCTTACACATCCTCTGCATCCCCATCATCTGCTAAGAGAGGTAGGGCTTCATCTTCTGGGCGAGGTCGTGGGTCTGCCTACCCTAGGAGGAAATTCTGGATTCCTCTCCTGAAGTCTCTGAGAAGTCAACCTCCTCATCCTCAGAGTCTTCCCAGCCCTCTAAGAGAACTCCTTCCAAACCACTTAGTGCAGGGAAGACCATTTTGAAGCCTAGAGCTGTGGACTTAGAGGACAGTGAACTGAATGCTGCCTTTCCTGAAGTCCTAAACTTCTTCAAATTTCAGTCTTGGCAACCCTTTATCTCAGAGTTTCGCATCATCTACCCTAGACTTGTCCAGGAGTTCTACATGCATTTGGAATGCACAGATGAGGGCTACAAGTCAAAAGTCAAAGGGATTGAGATTGATATGCCTACAGACATTGCAGCCACCATATTCAAAATTCCAGATGAAGGAGAAGACTACCATAACTTTGAGTTCAACATTCATGAAGCATATACCATCTTGACTGGATTGCCTGCAGATGAGTCTGATCCCAAGCAAACTCATGTCACTAAATTCAACACCAACACTTTTCCACCAGTGTTGAGGCTTACCCATCACATCCTCACCAATATCATAACACCTCAAGGTGGTGGGAGAGACAGACTCACAGACATCCAAAGGTTTTTGCTATACTGTATGAGCAAGGACATAAATGTCAATCTCCATGTCATCATGTACCAGATCATCTCTGAGACCACTAGGGCAGATTTGCATAGATCACTTCCTTATGCAGCCCATTTGACTCAAGTCTTCAAACACTTTGGTGTGTCTCTTGAGAATGAGAAGTCTGAGAAAATTCCTAAGTCCAATATTTATTGCTTTAAGAATGTTCAAAAGTTTATGGGCTTTAGGATTGTGGGTGATAAGGTTAGGAGAGGGCCAGCTGCAGTAGAGGCCCCTGTGGTGCAAGAGGATCAGCCTCCAGTGCAAGAGGATCAGCCTCCAGCTCCAGAGGATCAGCCTCAAGTGCATGAGGACCAGCCTCCAATGAATGAGGATCAGCCTCATGTGGCAGTTGAAGTTGATGTACCTTTTAATGCCCCTCGTTCACCTCAACTTCAGCCCTCCTCCTCCATGAACCTTGAAACTGAAATTCCATCTTTTCTCCACAACCTCCAGTTCATGCATCCACATCCTTTGGTGGACCTTCTGTTCCACCAGAGCTATACACCTTTTTAAATGACAAATTTGATGCTTTGAACACCTCTATTCAGACTATGTCAAAAAATTTTGAGTTGAGGATTCAAAGGTTGGAGAACACTGTGTCTGGCAAATTTATTGAACAAAAAGTAGCTTCTGACCATGCAACGCAAAGGTTTAACAGGCTGATAGGCACATTGGCAGATGCTTCAGTTGAGCTAAAAGAGCATCAAGCAGAGTTGGAAACAGTTCTTAAGGGAATTTTGGCAAATTCCCAAGCTGATGTCTTCAACACCAAGGAGACACTCTCTCATATTTCTAAGACAAGGCTAGGACTGTTCATATCTCGGTTCAACCCGAGAAACCGAACCGAACTGAACCGAACCGAACGGTTTGGTTCGGTTCAACTAATTACATTTCGGGTCAATGAACCGAATCAAACTAGTTTAATAGTAAATGGGTCGGTTCGGTTTTTTCTTACAAAAATCTTGAGCTGAACCGATCGAACCGAAATAACCCTAAAAGCCCCCTTTGCTGCGCTGACCTTCCCTGAATCCCTAATCCGGTAATCCCTCCCAGATCAGGCTCTCCAATCTCCTCTATGCTGCGCAGCCGAGTGTGGGACTCAGAGCCCCAGCCTGTCGGCCTCTTCCATCGCCCCGAGCAGGCGAGCCTCCTTGGCCAGGGTGGTTGTCGCCGTCCGTGGAGTCTTCGACGTCTTCATCTTCGTCGGCAGATCGAGGTGAAGCGGCGGTACTCGTCGGAGAAGAAGGAGCTTGACAGGAGGAACAAGACCCCCCCACAAGCCCCACCCGCAAGGCGAGAAAGCTTATCCTCCTGCCACCACCGTTGCCTCCTTCTCTGCACTTCACGCCTCTTCAGGACCCCTACCGTTCTCAGGTGCGACTCCTCTCCTCTCTCCCGGCACAGCTCCCCTGGTTTGTTTCCCTTTCCTGTTTGTCTCTTCTATTGGACTTTGAAGGCATGGGAAATGGTATCTTGTATTTTGTTGGAGTTTCTCCCTTCCAGTTCCAGTCTTTTTGGGGTTTCCACGGATGGATTTCACTTCCTCTATTTTGGAATGGTGATTTTGTATTATAATGAATTTTTGCTGGTCAGTATTGGGGAAGAATGAGCAATTTCTACTCTTCGTGTTATTTCCTCTGTTGGTTTTTCTTTCATATCTGGCTGATCTTATCGTAATTTTGCATTAGCCACGAGTTGGAAGAAGAAGTAGTCTAAGGGATCCCTTGTGCCGTGTGTGATCATTGTCGGAGGAAATTAGATGCCATGACATACGCATTTCTACTCTTTGGCTTCGATTCTTCTTGCATAATCTGAAAATGGCGGACTTTGATTCCGCTCAGTAAGGCTGCTCTGTTGACATTTCTTTGTTGTTCCGCAGAAATCACTTCTTATGGTTGCTATAAGACAATGGGACACCAAGGGCAGGGCAAACTAGATAGAACATATTGTTCCAATAAGCTGATTGAGCTTCTGTGAGCAAAGAACTAAGATTTTTTTGTTGTGTTTACATATATTCATGTGTGTTTACATGAACTAAGTTTTTTTTTTTCCTTTATATGCTTTCACATGTGGGGAATCACTTGGTATAGGCCTTCACCTATCAGTAAGTTAAGTTTCATCTTCTTATATAGCACAGAAGGTGAAATTTGAAGCCAAAATCTTCCATAAGCAACGGAGTGTAGCAGCGACTGAGCTATGCTCATTAAACAATCCTTTTTAGGCTAATGGGTGTCTAATTGCCATCTGTCAGAAACTTTCTGTGTGATAACAATCCTTTTTAGGCTAATGGGTGTCTAATTGCCATCTGTCAGAAATTTTCTGTGTGATAACAATCCTTTTTAGGCTAATGGGTGTCTAATTGCCATCTGTCAGAAATTTCCTGATCCTATGGTTTTATCGTAAGCTGCTTCTTTTCCTCAATGTAGACATGGTAGTTGGGTCTTTGATCTGGTTGTTGATCTTTATTTAAGGTTTTCAATCTCCATTACAATACACATCTCTTGGTTGTTAGGTGGAGAGGCCCAAAACTGATATAGGTTTTTTGCAGAGTCATTTCTCCTGATTGTGATGCAAATATTGCTTTCTCGTGTGATTTGTCTCCTATCTACTTTAATTTGGTGTAAGTAGGTTTTTTGGGTGGTATCATTCTAAGTAGGTCCAAGTATTTTTCTGATATTCTTTCCTATATTGTTGTATTTTGCATTAATTATCTACATACATTCTGAAATAACTTTCTGTCTGTCCCCCCTCTTCTTCAGTCGTTTTGGAAAGTTTGTGGAGATCTAATTTGATGCAAGTGGTAGAACATCTGGTACAGTGATTAGGACGTACCTTCTGGAGAGGTTTCGTATTGTAAAGATAGCAGATCGTTAAAGGAATTATCATTGCTTTTATCAGCTCTGTGCTTCTGAGGAGATAAATATGTATCTAAATCAATTGTCTAACTTTGCGCGGAAAATGAATATGTTCTCTGTATATTAATTAGGCTATTAGTCACTAGTTGTGGCATTTTACACTTATTGTGCATATGAATAACATTGTTTAACTTTGTTTCACTATCTTTTTTATGTTGTATTAGGAGTATAATTAATTCGATGTCATCAAATACTCCTACAACTGAGGGTACAAGTTCAGATCCTAATATTGCTACTCAAACTCAAACAAGTTCATCAAGAGTAAAGAGGAAAACTACAAATTTAAGATCAAATGTGTGGGAGCATTTTACAAAGATTGAAGGGGAAAATAAGTGCCAATGCAATTACTGCGGTACTATGTATAGTTGTGATCCAGTCACTTGTGGCACAAGTACACTTAGAACACATCTAAATGTAAGATGCAAGAAATATCCCTTCAGTGGAGCTGTAAGCAAGCAAGTACAAGTTAGTCCTCACAGCCCTTTAGTTGGAGAAGGAACAGAGGGAGAGCCTAGACATATTGTGTCAACTTGGAAATTTGATCAACAACTAGTTAGAAAAGCGTTGGCACACATGGTGATTGTTGATGAACTTCCTTTTAATTTTGTTGAGGGGCAAGGGTTTAAACATTTTTGTAGTGTTGCACAACCAAAGTTTCATATTCCTTCAAGAATCACTGTAGCAAGAGATTGTTTTGAAATCTATGTGGAAGAGATGACAAAGCTGAAATCTTTTATAAAAAATAATTGCCGAAAAGTTTGCCTTACGACAGACACATGGACTTCATTGCAACAGATCAATTATATGTGTCTAACTGCACACTTTATTGATAATGATTGGAAGTTGAACAAAAAGATCTTAAACTTTTGTCCAATTTCTAGTCATAAAGGTGAGGCTATTGGTAAGGCAATTGAAAAGTGCTTGAATAGTTGGGGTATTGAGAAGGTTATGACAATTACTGTTGACAATGCTAGTTCCAATGATGTTGCCATTGCATATTTGAAGAGGAGAATTAATAATTGGGAGGGCACTGTCTTGAAAGGAGAATTCATTCATATGAGGTGTGTTGCACATATCATGAATTTAGTTGTTAATGATGGTTTGAAATTATCAAATGAGTCTGTTGCACGCGTCCGAAATGCTGTGAGATATGTGAGACAATCTCCATCAAGACTTCGAAAATTTAAGTCTTGTGTTGAAGAAGAAAAAATCTGCAGCAAAAGTTTGTTATGTCTTGATGTTCCTACAAGGTGGAACTCAACTTTTATGATGTTAGATACAGCACAAAAATTTCAAAAGGCATTTGAGAGATATGAAGAACAAGATCCATTTTTTATAAGTGAACTTAGTGAAGGAGATGGCTTAGGAAAGCCACAAGATGAAGATTGGGAAAAACTGAGAAATTTGACGAGCATGTTGGAGAATTTTTATGATGTTACTTTGAGAGTTTCTGGGGCACTATATGTTACCTCTAACACATACTTTCATGAGATTAGTAATGTTGATTGTCTCCTAAAAGAATGGTGTGGAAGTGATGATTATGTTTTCAGTGATATGGCATTCAAGATGAAACAAAAATGTGATAAATATTGGGGAAATGTAGAAAAGCTTAATCTCATGATGTTTGTTGCTGTGGTTCTTGATCCCCGATATAAATTGGTGTATGTTGATTTTTCAATCTCTCAAATGTATGAGAGTGGTATGGCATTGACATTGAAGAAAAAAGTGAAGACCGTCCTTTATGCTTTGTTTGATGAATACAAAAGTTTGGATGGGACTTCTAGTGGACAACAGGTAGACACGTTTCAAAGTGCATCTTCAACATCAACTTCTAGTAGATTACATAATAAGCATCCGGCACAAAAAGTATGGTCAGTTATGAGGGATCGATTCCATCAACACATGGCGGAAATGGAAAGTGATGATATGAAATCTGAGTTGGTCAAATACTTAGAAGAAGTGAGAGAAAAAGATGTGGACTCATTTGATATTTTGACTTGGTGGAAAATCAACAGTTCTAGATTTCCTGTCATTTCATTGATGGCACGTGATGTCTTGGCTATTCCTGTCTCTACTATAGCATCAGAATCTGCATTTAGCACTGGTGGTCGTGTTCTTGATGCATTTAGGAGTTCTCTATCTCCTAAAATAGTAGAAGCGCTAATTTGCACTCAAGATTGGGTTCGGTCATCTAAAGATCGACTTAGCATTGAAGAGAAATTAGAGGAAGTTGAGCAACTAGATGAAGGTAATATTTATTTTCTATCATTTATTTATTAATTTGGATGAATTTGAGTTTACTAAATATATGGTTTTTTTTTCAGAACTTTCAGGTGTTACATCAGTGCCTCTGGTTGTTGATATTGCATAAGTTTTGTTGGTAAGTATTTCTTGTGTATAATTAATTTGATGATGAGACAAGTTTCCAGAAACTTCGGTCTTGAGGGTTTTGGGTTCTCTCTGCTTAATTAAATGATAAAAGGAGGATACACACAGTTCACAACCTGCTTATTTAGCAATTGTCTGTCCCAATTTAGCAACAGCTACACACTTGTCTGCTATCCTGCCATTGGAAAAGTTGATCAGTGTTCCATCTGATTAATAACTGTTGAATTTCTTGTATTAGGAATTTAATTTCCTGTTGTGCACATCCTGAGTTGTGGTTAGTAAAATTCAACTACTTGTTTACTGTCCTCCTCTATCCATACTCCTCTCAGTGCTTGCTCCTCCATTTCCTGCATAACTTTGAATTGAACACTCTCCCAAATTTCCATAGCCTCTGCCTTCAACACTGAACAGGTGCATGCCCACGTAAATTTCTCCCACCCTGATACAGTAACCTGTGGGATCCCTCATGATGTATCATGCTTCCACCAACCCATCCTTTTTGTGAGTGTTTAGCACTTGCAATATTCTTTCGTTTTTATAGAAAAATAACATGTTTAATGATTATATACATACATACATATTTTTCTAAGAAAAGAAACATACTTAAGGATCATATACATACATACATACATACATACATACATATTATATCACCTATTGTGGTTGCCAGCCTTCAAATCCCTTGGCTTCATGCTGCAGAAATTGGCAGAATCATGAAATGGCAAACCGTGGTTAGATTTTTATTAGAATCTGATGTGTGTGGAGATTACATCTATTCTATTTGGATGAGCTTTTCAATATATATGTAGAGAAATATTTAGTGCCTTTCAAAAGAGACAGTAAAATTATCTTGTCTTTTTATAGTTTGCTTATACTAACATAACTAACATGTTACTCAGGACCACAGCGAAGACCCACCCCTCCTGAGCACACATTCATGGGCAGTTTTTCTTGTAAGTATAGTATATTCCTGTGAAGACTAAAATTAGACAATGACCACTATATATATATTATAAAATTGCCACTCATTATATGCATGTGAAATTGCCGACTGAAATCTCACACTCGTTGGTTGTTTGCCACCTTATTTAGAACTCTGCATATTGCATGGGCTGCCCTGCAACAAGGAGATGCATGCAAACACACTTCTCACAATGTCGGTGGTGCAATTGTAGTCTTAACAGGAGTATGCAAATGAAAAATCATTTTATGGGATATGGATCACGAATTCATGTATTGGCATCTGGGTTTTGGCAGAAATAACTCATAGACTTTATCAAATTAATAGGCTGGATCTTGCATAAAGAATGCTTGATGTTCTTGGCAATTATTTTCTGATAGTGTAGGCTGCTGGAATTCAATGTATGTTATGTGGTTCTGTAGTTCTTATTCTTGCTAAGATGGGGAAGATTTTACTGGTTCTCCATAACTTTTTGTCTTTTCTCTTTGTGAATCCATGCAAGAGTACATGAATTTTCAGCCTCCATAAACCTAGATATTCAATGATATTGTGTTCCTGCCTTTCCTTCCAACATTTTCTTCAGAACTGGTTTCATTTATAGCATCATCCATCATCTTGTTTTGTTTGAACTCCTTGTAAAGGCTGGCATACCACAATCAAAGAATACTTGCTTTGGGAGCTGTGTTCTGTCAGAAGTCATTTTCTGAGTTTTTTAGCAACATCTGTTGCCCATCCGTGCACTCTTATGTTGTGTTTTTAATTTAATTTTGTTGTCTGACTCTTGGCTTGTCCACTAACTCTATCCACTAACTCTAACTTCTTGTTTTATATGATCAGAAGAAGAAACACATTTATGATATCAGTGCAGAAGCAAAAAACACAGACAAGATAAATGCAAGGAACCAAACAAAAGCAATGTGCCAGAGAAGTGCAGAAGTTCTGAAGTGCAGAAGCTAAAACATGGAAGATCTTTCATATTTGTGTTTTTTGAGAATTTTATGTTTTTTGGAATTTCTTATGGATTACATATCCATGTTGTTGTTGGATTCACATTGTTAGACTGTTATTATATGAACAATTCAAATTATATAATATATATATTGTATATATATATATTATATTATATTAATATTATCTATGTGTCAGCAGTCCAAAAAAACCCCATCAGATCCAAGTTGGTGATATCCTAAATGAACAGTCCGTAGAAGCCCAACAGGCCCAAGCCATTTGTATATGTGAACAGCCCCAAAAAAATGACCAGCAGGTGCAAACCGATGGGCTGAACCGATCCAAACCGAACCAATTCGGTTCGGTTCGGTTCGGGTCATCATCATCTCGGTTCAGTTCGGTTCGGGTCTTAATGGGTTTCGGTTCGGTTCGGGTTGACCCGAAAATGGTCATAAACTGAACCGAACCGAACCATGAACAGTCCTAGACAAGGCTGTCTTTTGCTCATTTGGTAGATGACTTGGAGAGCATGAAGAATTTTTCTGCTCATATTGATGAAGAGATGTCTGCTCTTAAAAAGGAATTCAAAGTTTTGAATAGACCTGCTTGGTCAGCTGGCTCTTCTTCATCTTCACAGCCAATGTCAACAGAGTTCAGTGCCCTTCAAGCTACAATGTCAAAGAACTCAGAGAGAATGGAACATCTTTTGCAAACAAGACTTTCCACTATCCAAGCACAAATGAAGTTCAGTCTGGCTTCAATGGAAAAGAGACTGACAGATATTGAGACCATTTTGATACCCATTCCTCCTCCTCCTCCTCCCCATTAATGTAATTTCTTTTGATGATGTCAAAGGGGAGAAGATAGCAAGAACTTGTAATGCTTTTTAATGTGTTTTTGAAGATTGCAATGTTCATATTTTGTGAATGAAATGAATAGAAACATTTGTGTCTTCAATGTGATTGAAAATTTTTTGAATGAATGTGAATGTGATGAATGCTTGTCAAGCTGCTTGACCTTTGTGTGAGAATAGATTGTCTTTAGTAACATTGTGTCTTTCATGTGTGCAACTTTTAAATGTTACTAAAAATGTTCAAAGGTCTTTGACAAGTATGAATAAAAGGAAATGAAAATGCTTAAAATCACATTTCATTGAAACTTTCCACTTCCATATGAATTTAATGTTGTCATCATCAAAAAGGGGGAGATTGTTGGGTTGAGTGTGAATATAATTCATTTCTCCTCACATTTTGATGATGACAAGCTGTGATTTTAATGCATAACAATTGGAACATGTGAAATACATCACACCTGAATTAACAATATTCAAAAAGCATGTTTCCAAGCACATTTATCATTGATATTCATGATAATATATTTAACTAATGATTTATGCATTTATTTTCTCAGGGACAACATTTTCTTACAAAGGTAGTGTCGACACAACCATCAGTGGTGTCGACACAATGGCTCAGAGCAAGACAGAAATGTGAAGAAAAGATCAACTAGTGTCGACACTAGTCCAGGGCAGGTCGACACTAGAGACAGATCCCAGAGAAATATGTTAACATGCTTCTATCTCAGGTCGACACCAAATGCAGGCAGGTCGACACTAGAGAGCCTTCCCAGAAGGCCTATTTCTCAGATGGCCAAAGCAGGTCGACACGAGATGATATCAGGTCGACACTAGAGAGCCTTCCCAGAAGGCTTGTTTTGCTGTCTGGGACATGGTGTCGACACTGAATCATCTCAGGTTGACACTAGAGACCTCTCCCAGGGAATTGATTTGCCAGTCTAGGACAGTGTGTTGACACACCTCATGGGCAGGTCAACACACTCCGGAATCTCTGTGACTTAAACTTTGTCTTGGACACGTGGCACCCTAGGGAACTGTTGGATTAGCCTTGGATCGTGTGCCAACGACCCCCAAGGGTACATTTGGACTATTAGGGGTATAAATACCCTTCTATTGGCTATCCAACATGCAAGAACCCTTTCAGAGCCTCCCAGAAGTCCCATTGGCGGCTAGAAGGTTTCTCCTCCCTGTTCTTGTCTACCTGGTGCTTCCTCAAGCCAAATTCTCATCTGTTCAAGCATGAGAAGTGGAGATTGATCGTTGAAGAAGCAATTGGATCACCTCAAGGAAGCAGATCAAGTAGAAGCTGACTTCTGTGAAGAATTCAAGGAAGATCTTGAAGATCAGAATTGCAGAGCATCGCCTAGGAACTTCCAGAGATCAAAGACCTTCACAATTCGACCTTCTACAAGGGAGTACATCTGAAGAGAAAAGCTATCAATACAATTCTCATCCTCAATTTTCTCTTCTGAGTGATTCTGAGATTGTGCATGGGTTGTTGCATGAGTCTCATGAATTAACTCTTGTTGGACTAGATCTTTTGCTAGAGGATCTGAGTCTTGTGTTTTTCTAGCAAGTTGTTTGTGAGCCGTCGAGCTCAGTGGTCTTGAGTCGTCGCACTCAAGGTGTTGTTGAGCAGTCTTGCTCAGGGTTCTAGAGTAGTCTTACTCTAGAGTTTGTGTGAGTTGTAAACTCAGGTAGTTGGAGTTGTCTGGCTCCAGTGGGTGTGTTGTACCCACGTTGTTTAGTGGATCCTCACTGTGTGAGGGGTGGATGTAGGAATCACATGGTGTGATTTCCGAACCACCTAAAAATCTTTGTGCATTGATCTGATTGTGGTTTGAACTTATCCTTCGTTAGATGCATGCATAGGATCGTTTAGATTCATCAACTTGTTCACACACTCCATTTGCACAACTCACTCAATTCATCTTCAGATCTGTGAAATTTGTTTCTCAATTTGTCTCTGATTCAAGAGTTTTTAAAATTGGTTAAGCTTCCGCATTAGTAGGCCTAGATCTATTCACCCCCCCCCTTCTAGATCTTGTCCTCATCCTTTCTCGATCCTTCAGAGCTGTCTTGCTCACCCCAGAATGGATCACCATTCCTCTAGCCTATCAGCTTCAATTCTATGCCACCAACAACATCTCCGAGTATGAGGCTCTCCTTGCCGGTCTTAAGCTCGCCTATCTCTTAGGCGCACGTCATCTCAAGATTATAGGAGACTCTCAGCTCATTCTTCGGCAAGTTCTTTCTACCTATCGCACTCGTGACCCTAAACTCAAGCCCTATTAAGATCTGGTCACTCTCCTAGCCAAGCAATTTCGTTAACTCATCTACATTCATACTCCTCGTTCTCAAAATATCCTGGCCGATGCCCTCGCATCCCTATACTCCTCTCTCTCCTTCCCTCTCAGCCGCAACGTTGAGACAATCACCGTTCGAAGGTTAGAGGCTCCCTCCACTCAGGACCCTAGGTTCGTTAACCTCAGGAGTTCTCTAGTTTTGAAGGCTGAGAGAAAAGAAGCGAATGAGTTATTGCTTGTTGAGCTAGGAGAAATGATGTTAGAAGAAAGGCCGTGGTACCATGAGATTGAGCAATATTGTGGAGACGATACCTTTCCCAAAGAAGCTGAAGTGGAGGACAGGCGAGCTATCCGTAGAGCAGCATTAAAGTATACCCTCATTGGTGAAGTTCTTTACAGACGCACTCTAAATGGAATGCTCCTTAGATGTGTGACAGATGAAGAGGCTCGGAAAGTAATGGAAGGATCCCACTCTAGTGAGTGCGGAGGCCACATGAACGGCCAAATGTTGGCTAAGAAAATTCTTAGGCAGGGCTACTACTGGCCAACCTTAGAAGAAGACTGTGCCACCTACGTTCGTAGGTGTGTCAAGTGCCAGATCTATGCTGACAAAATCCATGCCCCTTCCTCCTCTTTACATCCACTATCTTCTCCTTGCCCTTTCTCCATGTGGGCCTTTGATATCATCTGGCCTCTTGGTTATCCTAATGCTCAGGTAAAACAAAAATCTTTCATCCTCACTGCTACTGAGTATTTCACCAAGTGGGCCGAAGCTGAAGCATTTGCAGAAATCAAAGGCTCAACCATGTGCAAATTCATCATGAGGAACATCATCGCGCGGTTCAGAGTGCCAAGTAGCCTCGTCACCGATAATGGACCCCAATTCATATCTCAAGAGCTTCAGGACCTGTGTAAGAAATTCAACATTTCCTTGCATCATTCGTCTTCGTACTATCCGCATGGCAACGGCCAGGCCGAAGCCACAAACAAAACTCTTTTGAAAATTCTAAAGAAAACTTGTGAGTCTAATAAATTCGTTGATTGGCCAGAAAAGTTAGTTGAGGCTCTGTGGGCCTACTGCACCTCCGTCCGCACGCCCACAGGGCAAACTCCGTTCTCACTTACTTATGGGATGGAGGTGGTATGTCCACATGAGATCCTCATCCCTTTGCTAAGAATTCAGTTAGACAAAGAACTTAATCCCGATGAACATCCGGAGGGGTTACTGGTACAACTAGAACTCTTAGACGAACGGCGTCTAGCCGCGGCCGATCATGTGCTTACATATCAAAACAGACTCTCAAGGTCTTTCTAAAAAAAAGTGATTGAGCATAAATTTCAAGAAAGAGACATGGTTTTAAAGCGCATTTTTATAAAACCTGGAGGTCCAAGGTTCAAATTGTCAGCAAATTGGGAAGGGCCGTAAGTTGTTAAGGAAGTGTACCCCGGAAATGCGTATAGGCTAGTTAATGCCGAAGGTGAGGAGCTCTCTCACCCATGGAATGGGCTGTACCTTAAAAGATTCTACCCCTGATATTGATAACAACACCCATTTGCAAGAGAGAATGTTGTTGGCTATGTGTCTCACCTCCCCTCATTGTGGTGGATGATCTCTATGTTCGGCCACACACACAACACGGCGACTTAAGGCCAATTCCCCTTTGTTTATGGTGTTTTCATTCAGCCCTCATGTAGGGAACCTGAGGTCGATTCTCTTCTCACTCGGACGAGGTCCAGGGGAAAAGGGAATGGTAGCATGTAGGCCAGCAAGTGGTATGTATCATGTGTATGAAGTCTTAAAGAGGGACGGTCAATTCAAAAGAAAAAGCAAAAAAAAGGAAAGGAAACAAAAAAATAAAAGAAAAATGCTAAAAAAAATTAATAGGGGCATGTCAAAGAGTGGTAGTACAGTTCCTCGCGGGACGCCCTTGAACCCGGTCATACGCATGCCCCAAATTCAAAGAAGAGCAATGACCCTAAAGTCCCTGGACAACAGATAGATTGCACATATGACATACCCATTGCAAATCTTACAAGCCAGTAAACCCAACCCCAAGACCAAGTCTTGTCTCATCACTAATCTTCCTATTCTCCCTAGAAGACCAAAGGACTCCCACATCTGGTCTATGTTAGAACATCAATATTCAAGGGGCAAGAAGCCTTAATGAGCCAAGGACAAATGCACGCTGCACATCGTCATTATCCATCAGACAAGAGATGGGGATGATATCCATGGCCAATTACTCAAAAGGCAAGAAGTGTTGTTATCAAGATCTCAAAAATAAAAAAAATAAAAAAAATCAGAAATTTCAAAAAGCCAAAAAATCGAAATTTTCAAAAATAAAAAAAATCAGAAATTTCAAAAAAGCAAAAAAATTAAAAAATTTCAAAAAAAAAAATCAGAAATCTCAAAATCTAAAAAAATTAAAAATCTCAAAAATTAAAAAAAATATCAGAAAATCCCAAAATTCCAAAAAATGTGTGTACATACCGCTTTCCTTTAGCATACATTGTTTACTTTCCTTTCCGCCTATTTAATAAGGCTCAGCCCCTCGACAATTATGAAGTCACATTCATGTTTATTTAAGCGCAAGGGGCTGAGTCAAAGAGCAGATCTGACTTGTTCTGATGAGTTTGCAGGAGCAGGTAATTTCTAAGGGACACGTGCGACGCTCGGTATTTTCTTCATCTCTCTCTCCCGTGTTTGAATCTCATCTCACACTCGTACCAATTGCCAATCATTCATTGAGAGTTCACATGAAATAAAATTCCACTAAAAGATGAACGGCCTGTACAAAAGATGGGGAGGTGGCTCACAAGTCTCCTCAGTGTCCACCGCCACTCTCCCCAGATCCCTCCTGTGGGTCCGGTGGTGGCGGCATCTCGCCGTCACCCCTACCGCTCTGGGCACTCCTGTCACCCTAGCGGCGCCTCTCCTCCTCCTTGTTCCTCCGCCGACTGGAGGAACCTGACAAATACTGCCCTACAGAGGTGGCGGTCGCCTTGCTGACGCTCGCCCCGCTCCTGCTCCTGCTACGCGAACGGCCTATGTCCGTTACGATCTGCTGGAGGCTCCGTGCCACCGCCTGCTGCGCCAGTAGCTCCGCGCGCAGTCGGGCGACCTCATCCTGGTCTCCGGGTGGCCTCTGCACTCACAGCGCCGCCAGCTCCTTCGTCACCTCCGCGACCTGTGCCTCAGCTGCCTCTGCCCGGATGTGCAGCTGGTCCCTCTCGCTCTGGGAGCCCAGACCTCCCCCTGGAGCTGGTCCCTCTGACCCTGGAGATCCATGGCATGCTCCGTGGTAAGCCACAAATCTCTCTGCTGCATCAGAGCAATCAGTCAATAATCAATTGTTAAAATAATCAATCAGAAATTCTATCATGCTTTCCCGCTCCTCCAGGTGCCTCTGAGCCTCCTCAGCCCTCAGCACTGCTCCTGCCAGCTGGGCCTCCAGAAGTGATGGAGAGCCCCCTGCACCTCGTGAAGAGGAAGCACCGCCTGCTCCAGTGCTCCTCACTCTCTCCAACTCCCTCCTCTGCGCACAAAAGCACGTGTCCGTTTCCAAAATTTGCTTAAATTGGATTAAGTGCTGAGGTTGGGCAGAGTACTCACCAGCTCCGCCGTCTGCCTCTGCGCCGCCTCCCGATCTCTCGGGCCGGAGTCCCTAAAGGTGTCAAGCATGGGCTTGCGGGGTGTGTGACCTACAGGTTGTGGTGTTGGTTGGTCTCCACTGTTCTTGACTTCTTGTTGTGGAGCGGCAGGTTGGCCTTTCGTTCGTGACTGCGATACTAAGAGGTAGTTCTTGTGCTTTGTTTTCCGGGTTGGATACTGGCGTCATGACCAGTAGTCCGTTACCATGTGGTGGCGTCGTTTTCGTACAGACTCGTGTTTGGCTACTGGTTGTAGTTTGTGTGTAACTCACTGGTCAAGGTTGTAACCATTGTGGTGTGCCCTAGAAGTGGCACGGTTCTGTGATTTAGTGTTGTACCTCGTGGTAGTAGGTACATGTACCCCTTGTGGGTAGAGTTGTGTTGTGGTACGTGTGTCTCATCCTCAGCAGATGTTGAGGAGTGACCATGCATACTATAAAGATCTTGCGGTGTGATTCTCCACGTGATGTGTGTTACTGGTTATGGTTTGGTATGCGGGTATAGGCTGGTGGTCTCCAATCCTGATATTCCGTGTGTGTGGTTTGCCAGTGAGACTGTGGCCTAGGCAGTGGTTTGCCGATGAAGCTTATGGTCGAGGTGGTTCGGTTGTAGGGTGGGCTAGCAGTGCTAAGCGAGTCTTGTGTTTCCCTTTATTTTCCGAGGACTGGGTTTAGCTAGTGTGTTTGTGATTAGTTGTTGTTTAACATGCTTGTGTGTGCATGTTACGCTTCGGCTACCGGTGTTGCCAGTGAGACCCTTTGGGGTTGAGGTCTCTTAGTGTAGTTGTACTTTCTTTGTAGGAGGTCCCTACCAAGCCAGTGACGTGTTGAGGCTCACTCCATTACAGTCTTTGTAGGGATTAGCTGGTTCTGTGCAGCTCGAGGAGGAGTCGTGGTAGACTTGTACCACCAGCAGTAGAGTAGTTGAGTCGTCTGAGCTTGTGCTCCCTCGGGGTATGCCCCAGGTAGATGTACTCTTTAGATTGGACATGTAAATTTGTAATGGGACTTTTGTACATTGTAGTTTACAGTTATATACACTTGTAATTTCCTATGTTATATACTGTACTTGTGGTCTTTTATATTCTTATTGGACATGTGTTAGTGATATCCCTTGCGAGACTTCCGTTCGTTCACGGGAGACGGATCTGGATATGGACCCTTATTGGGTATAAATATCCAGGGCCATTACATGTTACAAGTTAAAAGTTCGTGCGTGCTTGCTTGCTTGCATGATATGGCCATCCTGCATTTTTGCAAACTACTGATATCTTGCATGCTTGTATATACTGCTCTACTGTTAGCTCTTTCTTGTTTCATCATGCTAGATCTGATTCAATCACTCTCCTTCTTTCTATCTTGTTCTCCTATTGTGTTTAATTGGTTTATCGTTCATGTATATCCTGATTATTATGCGTATCCAGTTCATAAAATGTTAATCACTTATATTACTGCCCGTATGTTGAGGTGTAAATTCTACTGGGCTAGTTTGCTCATACCTACTTCTTAACAATTTAGGTAATATAGACTAGGAAGAGGAAGGCCAGGCTTCACACGAAAATGCATCTGAGTGACGAGTGCATCCCATCCTTAGTATTTGTAGTCGTTTATTTTGAGAGTAGCTCGATGTAGTAGGATGTGAGAAGTTACAGACTTATGTACTTTTCTTCTATTATGAGTTGAAGTTAACAATGTTGGGTTTAACATTAATGATATATGGAATATTGGTTTAGTTGTGTTTATTATATGTTTTGACGGTCTTCGTCGTTCAAACCCGTTAACCTAAGAATGAGCTTGACCCAACTCCGCCTCCTGCGAACAGGCCAATGCCTTGCAAGGATATTAACACAATGTTTGTGAAAATATAGGAACACATTAAGCATATTCAAGATTACACATCTCACATATATTTACTTGAAAAATACATTGTCAGTTCTCAACCAGAGTCAATATACAAAGTACAGCAACCTGGGGCATACCTCGAGGTAAGACAGAAAGTATAATTACACTGCTGGAGGTGCAGGCCCAACTCCGCTACGGTGGGGTTCAAAATTAGACAAGGGACGAGACCCCTCCTACTCTCCTTCACTTGAAAGGAGTAGGGGTGAGCCTCACAAGTCACTTTCTCAGTAGGGAAACTCCCTCAAAAGCTTAAACAACAACGAACTCACATTAAGTGGAAGTAAAGAGGTAAATTAAATAGTAAATAGCTCTACCTAAACATGGTGCTACAACTGTAAATAAATAAATAAATAATTCTAAACTAATAACATGGATCAACCATTAATAAATAAATAGCAAACCTCGCCCAAGTGTATGAGCAAGAGAAGGGTAATGCTGCCCTCGGGCCATGAAAACTAGTTCGTGACACCAGCTACAGACCCGAAAAAGTCACACAAAACTGCCTCTCAATCTCGTAGCCACAGACGTACGGTCCAGCTACTACTCCACCTCAACAGAACTAACGAACTATGGAGACCAACAACCACCACACCTGCAGACCACACAGCTGCATGCCCATGCTTGGGACCTTTAAGAACTCGGGCTCGAGCTCCCTGAAGTGAGACACTGGAAAACAGAACTAGCTGTGGTCCAGTACATCTACTGGTGTCTGTCCCCCAACTAAGAGTGCACTACAAGCAACCGAACACAACCACAACACATGAATTGCTGTCCCATTTCTGTCTTTCTCTCAGCAAGATCTACAACTCAAACAAAGGAGTGAGGGTGTCTGGGAAGACTACATAGACCTCGACAGTACTCATCGTATTGGGACAAACCCCGAGCACCTACGTGCCTGGCTCACAGAGAACCTGGGGTACCAGACTCGAGAGGTAACCATGGAAGGGGCGTACTATCCAACTCGCCACGTATGCATAAACAACACAAACACGACTATCTTCAGTCTCAACATGTTCCACTGCACCGCTTACAAACGTTAAATGCAGGAAATAGTATCATAGCAGAATCGCATAAGCACGAATAGGCCTAAAGCCCGCGGAAGCCAGAAGGCAATGGGGCGCTCTGTCACCTTTAGAACGTGACTCTTTGATATAGCGCATTCTGATCTGGAACACGACAGGTCAGGCTGTCGCGTTCAGAACGCGACAACTGGGGTCGTCACCTTCATAGACAGAGCCCCAAATTGGAGATTCCACCTCCGAAAATCCCACAAACCACATGCAAACGACCGTAAAAAGCATTTATAAACAATCTAATAGCTACACTACCATGTTATTTACCAACTAAACCTCATTCCATGGATCAAACATAATGAACACACCATCTACAATAAGAAACGGAGCATAATCTCCCTACGTACGTGAGGTACGCAAAGAACAACCATGAATCGGCGTTTCCCAGGCTCCGAGCAATGTCCTCGTGTCTAGAGCACGCCGAACAATGCCCCAAACCCCTGAATTGCCCAGAAACTAGCTACCACTACATGAAAAAGTGGCATATCCGACGGCCATAATCCGTCGGAAATCCGACGGAAATCCATCAGAAAGAGTGCCTTCTGACAACTTTCCGTCGAACGGTCGTCGGAAGACGTCTGTCGAAAAATTTTGGTTAGAAATTACCGACGGAAACCTAATCCGTCGGCAATCCATCTGAAATTTCGACATAATATTTCGTCAGAAAATCTGTCAGAAAGTCTGTCGGCAACTTCCGACGGAAAAAATCCGTCGAAAATTATTCCGTCGGAACTTCTGACAGAAATGCCGACGGATAAGTTCCGTCGGCCAACTATACATTTCCGACGGATCACATCCGTCGAAAAACTCGTCGAAAATTTGTAATATTTTTTTTTTAAATTACATAAATTAACAATGATAATTTACAAAACCTATTAAAATATTCATGCATTCTACAATAATAGGTACTCACTATGAAACATAACAAATATAAAATCATACACAATACTAAATGCTAAAAATCAAGACAGAGCTTCCTCTACTCTGTTTGGTAGACCTATAGTTCTTAACCTTGCACAACTATGAACGTGACACATCGGCTATTGTGACAAGAACGTGATGGTCTACACCGTCGCCTTCTCACCGTTGACGCCAGTCGGCAGCCCTGCATGTGCCACGCGGCGAGCATGCAACCAAACAATCATGAACGGCAACAACGTGAATGCAATCTCCAGAACTATCGCATTAATAATGTGACATACAACCCTATCGCGTTCACAGACAGTGAACTAGTGGGCGCTTTGGGCCCAAATTCCCGGCCCACAACACCCAAACAACCCACGGAAGGCACCAAACACCAACCATTGGCCACACATCGGCCACCAAATCTATTAAACCACGATCCGAACGGTCACGATGTTACGTATGTGCCTTGTTTTGTTGTGTAGATACAAATCTAAAGCTTGCTCGCAAGAGTCTTCTTTGCTTACTATTCACGTCTCGAAATATTGACCTTTAATCCTCAATAATATTTTTGCTGCATACGTTATTGAGACATAACATAAAAATTGGGGAAACTAGTGCCATATGAATCTAGACTCATGGGGGAACAAGTTCTATGTTGAGTGCTCAGTCTGGAATCAACTCCACAAAAAGATACAAAACTCGTAATATAGATTAGGGTTTTAAACAAGACAGCACAACGTTTTAACATGCAAGATTTAATTCATGAAATCCACATTATAGAAATTCGGGAAAATATTAAGAACATGATCTATAGAGCTGTATGCATGCATGAATGAGTTTAATTAGAGTTGGGCATGGAGATAACCTACTTTTGGGTGAATAAATATTCGTCCTCTAGAAAACCATAGTTTCGACCCGTTGGTGAGAACACCTAATTTTCACGATCTACTAGGTAACAATTGGGAAAAATAGTGCCATAAGAAACTAGACTCAAAGAGCTTTCCATGGGTATATGTCTTGCATGGTTTGGTCAAGATTTTACTAAACTTTGGTGACAATCTTGAAAGGTCTTGTCTGTAGGTCGCAAGTGGAGCTGAGCACGAAGTTGCCTCTTGACCAACCTTCCTCTTGTAGTTCCCAACCTCCAAAGAGTCCAACCATGACCTCAGCAACCCTAGGGCTCGTCTCATGGGAGAGAGGGGGCTTATTTAAAGGGGGATGGATTTTTAGATTAGGAAACCATTAGGTACGAATTTAGGTGTATTCTTCCTTCAATTGAGGATTTCTCTCCCTAATTCATGATGGAAAGAGTATGAAAACCTACCTTAGGTGGTAACCATGAATTTGGGCATGCTTGGAAGTCCATATATGTCTATTGGGATAGAATTTACCCCTTTGTGGTCCATTAGTGAAATTTTCTGAATTTCTAGTTATTTTCATAGCATGAATTTATTTGTGGTCCAAAGAGATCCTTTGGTCCATTTCCTTCTTTGGGTTGTCAATACCCATTGTTTGAAGTCCATCCATGATTTGTATTTTATTTTGGACTCCCTTAAGTACCTGTGATAGTAATTTTATGACTTATTCCCTAATTATGATAATAAGTTGCAAAACACCTTAAACTTGGCCAATCAGATTTTTTCTTGTACAAATTTCTTCGTGGATTATTTGGGAATATTATTTAGAGTTGAACTATAATTTTCTCGGAATTGTCCGAAGTGTTTACAAACACATGACATTGGTACATACGTTTTTACTATTCTGATAATATTAATTATTATGAAATTTTTAGGGTGCTACAGCTTCTATAGTTTAGTTTCATGTAGTATCCTCTATGGTGGCAGTGTCTTATAGGCAAATTGAAGTATTATTCATTCATGTAGTTCATGTAGAAGTTCACATTGTTTCCATTGCACTCATTCGCATATTTACATGCTCAAAGCATAAATCACATATCCACATGTTAGGATTCAAACTTTCAATTTACCATAGCATACTCTATTCAAAATTTTAGCATCTATCATGCTATGAAATCACTTTTGCATGCATTTTCATAATTGCGATATTCGAAAAACTTCAAGCATCCATATTCAAAACTATGTAACTTTCTATACAAAGCTCATAATTAAATAAAATTTTAATTGTAACATACTTCCAGTAGATTTAATGAAATCTTAATTTTCAATTTTTTTTTGCATGCAAAATTATTTATAAAATTAAATAGTAAATCTGGGAACAATATCACATAAATCCATATTTTCTATGGTGGTTAATACTTGCTGTCAGGAAGTGTAAACTATCATGTTCGGTCCTAGAACAATTTCAGTCATGCCATTTAACAATTTAATCACTATGCACGCTTGCACAGAAATCAAATAAACATAAAACTATTATTCATTTAATATATATTTAGAATTAAAAATAAACAATTTGGATGAAAATCATTGTTTAGAAATTCAAGAACTGATTACAGACTTTTCTGGTATCCAGATAGAACTATCAAAGATCTAAAAACATGCATTCGTTGTCATAACATTCCATTTAAAAGATATAGGAGAAAATTGTAAGAAAGAACTTGACGACAATATTGACTGCCATTTACACATAGTAAATGACAATGTATGTTTCCGTCAACATGTGTTAGCGGCAATGTTGATTTTCATTAACCTAAACTTAGTGGCACAATGTGTTGCCGTTTAGTTCCTCTAAGAAAGCCAGAAATAAACAACACATGAAATGATAAGGAAAAACCTCCTCGAAGAACCTTATATTATTTGTAAAAACTAGTAAAATCATGACCTATCGAACATATGACCATAAGCAAAACCCTTGGTTACTTGCCTCAAAAGCTTCACAAATCTTCGGATTAATGTCGAAGAAGCCTGCCTTGTATGCACAAGACAACAACCCCTCCATGATCCGATCTACATTCTAAAGCCTCGTGGAGGCCAATCCCTCGTCCACAGCACCTCCTCAGGTCCAAGGGTTCTTCCTTACCCACGGATCAACCCAAAAGCTTCCTTGATAAAGATCATTTGCACCAAGAAAACCCCTTTTTCACTAGGAATCTCAAGCCAAAATGTGGCTTCAACCGGCCAGATCTAGGGTTATTAGCATAACTCCGTGATCTAAACACTTAATCCTAGCCATCCACATCAAAATGCCTAAATCCTATGGTCCTAAACATTCACAGATTGTTGCCATAAGTTCTGTAAAAATCTCGATGAAAATTGGAAAGGTTTATTGACGTCAATCATCGTTGTCATTGAACCAAAGTTAACGACAATCGATGAAGCCGTCAGAAAGATAGAAATCTGGGTAGACGACAATGGACATTGCCATCGAAATGAAGTTAACGACACTCAATTGTATAGTCAACTACGCTTGACGGCACACTATCTTGCCGTTCAGTTCATACCTGCAGAACAAAAGCATAACAATAGCAGAACTTTGTCATAGCATACACTTAGTTTAGAAATAAAATTGTAGTCAAATTCCTAGGGTACCGCAGACGGTGACAATAGATAGAAACAAAGACAGTTACAATAATGGTAGACGAGACTCAATTTTATTAACTATCACATAAATAACTTTGAAACTCATAAAAGTCAATAAAATATAAAATATGATTGTGAATAAAAATGTCTTAATCACTTGCCTCTTGCATGCCAAACAAATAACAAATTAAGCTGAACCTCGCCTTCGATACAATGTTCTTCTTCTATTAGATTATCCTGATACGCCTCGATAGATGCCTCTAGAGCGTGGTTCCTATGAGCAGAACCTCTTACTTAGTACGAAGAGGAACACTTCATGCTCTCCCTCTCTAGCTCTTAGCCGCCCTGTCTCTCTCTTCCTCCCTTGCCATGGAGTGGTGGAATGGTAGGAAGAGAGGAGAGACCCTCCTATTTATAGGGTCCAAGAATAGCTAGGATGGTGACACCTCGCCACCTTCCAAGGTCCAAGATGGTGACAGTTGTCACCATCTCCTCCATGTTTATCCTAAATGCCACCTTACCCTCTTTCCAAAAGGTTCCATTAATCAGGATGGTGACAATTTTCAACATCTTATTCAACTCTAACCCAAGCTTGCATTGTCAACACCTTATCCATTCCTATCCCAGCATGCTTAGTCAACCTTTCTAGAAGCTTCCTATAGTGCCACCTCACCCTTACACATGTCACCCACTTATTTATCCTTATCCAATAAGCCTTTAAACCATCCTTATAAATTATTTGCTTACATGCCCATTTTGTATGTGCATATATACCCATTTTCATCCCACATGAGAGTAATTTCCCAAAATGGCCTCCAACTGAGGATCTGAAGGCAGTTTTGGGAACTTATACAATTTAAGTTAAACCCTTATAAAATTGGTCAATCATAGCTCAAACCCTAACTTTTTAGTAATTATGTTCACACTTTTCTATTATAGATATACACAATTATTACACTTATACTTTCATAGTATTTATATATATACTTTTTCTCTAAAAATAAGAGTTAACTAAATATAGTGGTGAAATACATGCAGTTTAAACATCTAACACCATAGCGATGACAACCTTGAATCAACGTATATGGTGATGTCGATAGAAAACAAAAGCAAAATCATGCAAAATGTATACAAAAAGTTGGGGCATCGCATCCTCTCACCCTGAAAAATAACATCGTCCTCGAAGTTCACTCTAACACCTACTAGATAAGAGTAGGAACTTTCCAATGCCACTACCTTCGACTCCATGGTAGCCAAATCACACTTCCACTTACAAAGCCATTGAGGTCTAATGGAGATCAGACATGTAGGTGATTGGTTTTAGGTCTTGTGGGAGATTGCTAGTTGTAGGTTCCCTGCAAGCCAATTCACGTGAGTGATGGCACTTGTAATTATGTACAATCTCTTTTGGTAATATTATAATGATATTTTCTCACTGTATATTCCATGGGTATGTATACTGTGATGTCCATGGGTCTGTGCAATAGGAATTGGACCATGATGAGATCTTGATAATAAGGCCAATCCTCTTTGAACACAGATTCTAAATATTCATAGTTGTATGTTACTCAAGAAGGACATTAAGATGATTGGACAGAACGGTGTGCTATAAACCCGTCCGTGTGATGGAGGTCGTTGGTCTCATAGCTACTTGTGTGTAGACAATAGGGATATGGTGCAGGTGCTTATTGGAGAATGAGTTTACTAGATGACCCGCTCTCAGAATATTGTATAGTTAATGATATCTAATTGTCAGACAATGATTCCATAGTCCATGTTGTGCAACTGGTCCTTAGACTTGTGATACCAAAAATGACTTGTTTGAGTACTCATTTCATTGATACTGGATTTATAGGTCTGGATGTTCCAGGTCTATTATAGTCAGTCATTGGGAATGGTAGCCAACCTTATGAAGGTAATTGTTTGTTAATAGAGGATCATCCACTCTCAGTATCATAAGAGGAATATCCCATATTATCTTAAGGTCAATCAGATTTAGAGAGAAGGAGTTCTTCGAAAGAATCATAAGAGTTTGACTTTAACAGATTTTGTATAGGCCTAGAAACATCATTCCTAATATACAATCTTTGGGATATTAGATGTATGAGGGACTAAATGAACATGGTAACCGTGGGCTGAAAGGTTTAATAGATTTGATTACTGGTGCCATTTGAAGATTATGGCGTAGTGACCTAGTACGTCCATAATCGATGAGTTGAGTGAATATCTATGGAGTAATTCACTAAGTCGTAAGGAGTTCTGAGTCAAAATGAGTTCTGACTGGTGCAACTCACAGCCAGCTCGATATTGGGCCTAGAGGGTCACATACATAAAGTGGATAATGTGATGAATGGAGGATTGGAAAAAAGTTATCCAATAAGTCTTCTTTAACCCATTATAGATCTATTAGGTGAGACCCAATAAGCCTACACCTAATGGATAGAGATCCATGGATTATTGGGTCTATGGTAAAATGGTCCATTAAAAAGAACATACTAGGATGATGTCACCTTGCCCCCTTCTGGAAGGGGGACACCTCATCATCATGATAAAGTTGTCATGTATGATGACAAGTGCCACCCCTTCAAGAAGGAGGACACCTTGTCATCTTGTGATGATGGCATGACAAGGTGTCCATGCAATGATGACATGATAAGGTGTCCCCGATGAGGTGTCATGTAAGGCTATCTATAAGTAGAAGAGGTTCTTCTAAAGATCATAGGTTATACCTCTAGGAGAAGCCACCTTCTTCCTCCTCCTCCTACCCATCTCTTGAAAAGTAGCGGAAAATAGCTATGAAGAAATCTAGAATGGGGGGGCAGATGAGAGATTTCTACCAAAGTAAAAATTAAACACTTATCAGATTAGGACCTTATGAGAATTTCAAAGTTCTGAGATATGCACAGATTCAAATTAGTACAGATAGAGAAAGTGAAGTGTAAATCTACAAATTATTAGATGATATCATATTGAATAGCAAACATGCCTATCAATCATCTAACGTTAAGATAGATCAAACCACAGTGACAAAAAGAGTTAGGGTGGTTCGGATTACACAATTGTGTATCGTACATCCACCATCCCACACACACACAAATCTGCTTATGTATCTTGTTCAAACAGAACACACAACACACACACAATCTGAGATGAACAAAATCTCAAATTAGAACACACACATGAAATTGAGCAGAAGGATAGCTCCAATTTCACACTACACACAGAATGATTTGAAGTTGAGATGTAGAACCAGTTGAATGACAAGAAATTATTTAACATATGAGAATAGTTCGAATTTTCCCCTTTGTGCTTCCAACTAAAACATCTGAATTCCAACTTCAGCCTGATGATGTAGACTCCTGAATTTGAGAATTCAACTTGACTTTGACCACTCACAACAACTAGATCTCCAATTCTTTAGATCTAAAGCAGCAGCAACTTTCAAATGAACCCTCTCTCTAGCCGCCGCTTTCTACTTCTGGGAGATGAAGAACTGATGTGTGTTGCCCCTAAAGTGTGAGGATCGTCGGCATTTATAGTCCCATGTATCCACGTGGTACCTTAGAGTTTAGGGGCACAAAATTCCTGCTCAAAAGTTCTTCGATCAAAATCTGGCACGTGTCCAAGAATTCAGATTTTGGATCATCAATCGAAGTGTGTCGACACAATCAAGTTATGTGTTGACACATGATCCTGGCTTACTGCTCTATCATTTCTAGAAGTTAACATGTTGTAATCACGGGGATTGTGCCCCCCCCCCCCCCCAATACACGCAAATATATGCTCAATATAAAGACATGGAAAAAAGGATGTGATCGCCACCTAGATAGTTGCCTAAGAATAGAAATAACACGGGCTAACTAATCTAGGAAAAGGAGAGAGAACACCATACTGACCTGAGGTCGCGACGGGGAACCCCGTCGCGATGAAGCTGGTGTTGCGACGCCCTCGCGTTCCTCGGTCGCGTTCTCTATAGTGCGGGAGAAGTGTGGAAGGACCTTCTTCCTGCCCTCCGACTGGGTAGAGGACAAGAGCTCCTCGTGAGAACTAGCTTGAGTACCTGCCAAAATAATGAAAATAAGGAAAAGAACCGTGTTAGAACATATTAAGCATAGTATCCATCCAAAAATGGAAAGATGAGATCAAGCATGGTGGGAATGGACCTGGGGGTGGTTTTAAACCCGTTGGGTATATGGAAAACATGGGAAGAAAAAGGGAAATGAGTCCTATCTAAGAAAAATAAGCAAATGCATGAAATGAAGAGGAAGAAGGAAGAGGAAAGAAGGAGCCCCATATGGAGCGACTCCCTGGCGTGGTGGACGTCCTCTGATGCTCCAGATGCTGAGGAAAGGTGGTCGGGTCGCCCTCTTCACTCACCAAGCTCCATTGATGAAGAGATTGTCATGGCTTGGTGTGAAGGATGTGTGGAAATGAGAGGGGAAGGGTTGATTTCGAGCTAAGTCCAGCTCACAGAAAATTTTGACAGCCCTTCGGGGTGAAATTTGGGGTCCCCCCTTCTCTAAAGAAAATGGGCTTGCTTATATAGAAAATGAGAGAGAAAATCCCATTATTAGGTGATAAATACCCATATGAGAGGATAAATGTCATTAAAAATCGTGGTAGAGTCATAGGGAGACTCCCAAGGAGACCCTTAGCCCAAAACCGCGGCCATGGGGGTTGGGAGGTTCAAATGGATAGAGATAAGGCCGTAAGGAGATAAATAGGAGGTGTAAGACCTTGCCCCCTTGGGCCCTGTGGCCCTGTCCTCAGGGTCACGACATGCTCTCTGGTCGCGACGTGGTCGCGATAGGGACGCCTTCGCGACAAGGTTTGGGTCGCGACAACCAGGGGTGTCGCGTTTTGGTCATGACGGTATGGCCGTCGCGTTGTGGTCGTGACGTCCGATGGCGTCGCGATGGTCCTTCTGACAGACGTGACCGGTGTCCTTTCTGTCAGAACGGCTCTGTCGGGTGTCAGGCGCACGTGCGTGAACGCGACATGGGCACCGTCGCGATCACTTTCCCCATCTTCGAGGTTTTGACCTGCTTTTGGGGTCACGACAGAGGCGACTGTTGTGATAGGGTCGCAACGCCTAGGGGTGTCGCGACGAGAGTCTTATCACGACATGTCGTTCCGTCGCGTTCTGGGGGCCGCCGGGTTAAAGCCAAGGCCGCGCCCCATTTCCCCCTCTCGCCCTCTCAACTCTCTTTTCCCCCTCTCCTTCCCCTCTAGAGTTTCTCGTGCGGTTTCTTGGCGGATCGTGGTGCTTGAGGCGTCTGTGCTGAGGTGGTGTCATCGCGCCCGTGCAGGGGACCTGTTCGTGCCGTTTGGAGCGAGGGGTAGGCATCCTTTCCTACGAGAAGGCCTTAATGGGTTCGTTCTTCGTGTGGAGGTAGGGACTCTTGATCCTCTCTCCCTAAGCATGCTCCCTTCCCCCTCTACAACGTGTTTCCTCTGTGGTTTGGGGCTTGGGAGTGTGAGAACTCCATTCTCGAGGTTGAGTGAGGTTTCCCTTCGAGTGTAGATCCATGTTCATGGGGTTTTTAAGGGTGGTTTAGATGCTTTACTAGCTTTCCAGCATGTTGAGCATGATCCCCTCCCCCTTGTGTGGTTGTTTCCCTATTTTTAGGGTGGTTCCTGGAGGAGTTGCTCCGGAACCCCCCTCTGTCTGAGAACGCGACGACTGTAGAGGTCGCAATCTGGTCGCGACGGCCTGGCCAGTCGCGATGAGATCGCAACGGCTCGGGCCGTCGCGACGGGGTCGTGACAGGGTCGGGCGTCGCGACTAGGTCACGACAGCCCGATGCGTCGCGACCTCAGCAGTGAGACAAGTTTCTGATTCTTGCCATCTCCGCTTCTTTTTACTGTACCTGTGGCACCTGTGCTAGTTCCCTAGTATGGTCTATACTAGTCTTTCGCCCAGTGCTCGACACTTGAGGGCTTGTCCCGTGTGAGAGGTTGTTACCGTTGCATGGGACCCCTATCCTCGGGAGCCTGTTGAGGGAGTACTCTGGGCTATGAGTGTGCTCGAGTTGGCAGCCACCAGGCGGACTCTGGAGCTTAGGGGAAAATGGTGGTTAGGACAGTGGCGTGTGAGTCACTTGCAGAGCTCTCGTGGGTGGTCTGGGATGCCGAGGATAGTTAGGAGTTCTACCCGGCGTAGGCCAGCCAGTCCTTCTTCTCACTGCCTCGCTCTTTGCGGCCCCAAAACCGCTTAGAGAGGCTAGGCATGGGACCGTAGTCCAGCCAGACTACGGCGGTTACTGTTGTGTTACTTGTGTCCTATCTCTCTCTGACGAGACATGAGGGTCAGGACTGAGGTCGAGGATAAGACGTCGGTGGACACACCTGACCGTGACTAGTGGTAGTGTTTTCTTAGCTAGTGTTCTTTGTCCAGGCGGAGTTCCCTCCGTCTGTGTTCGCTAGCCGTGTGGTGGTCACGACGAGCAATCGTACGGAGTTTCTGACCGTGTGTACTTTCCGTACCGTGCTAGTTGTAGTTTCGCTTCTGCACTTCTGTTTGTAGGTAGAAGATATAAACTATTGTCATTCATTTGATATTTATATTCTCCTGCCTGTTTAGAGCCAGTAGGAGATTGGTAGTCCCTACTGAGCTTCTGTTGTGAAGCTCATCCATCCTTTTCCCAGGTGAGACTTCTCAGCAGCGCCAGGGCGCACGCCGGGCGGAGGAGACGGGGTGGTAGTCGGGGTCCCCGTAGCTAGCAGTGGATCCCCTGTTTCAGAGTATGGCACCCTTGGGGTATGCCCCTAAGGGACTTGTTCTTCCCTTTCCTTTTACTTGTACTAGCGTGCGTGCGTTGGGACTGTACTTAGAGCGGTACACAGCGGTCTCGCTCTCTTTTCTATTTCCGCCTGTACGGTTCTAGATTAGTGGTTGACATTTACTTCCGTTACATATCCTGTTAGACGTAGATTATAGCCCTTCCGGGTCCCCGGATCCGTGGGCGGCGACCGCGAAAATCGGGTCCCCGGCATGGGCCGAGGGTCGGGTTCTCGGGTCGTTACAGGAGGTGGTTACAGAGGCCAGCTCACGCGGCTGAAGTCACGACGCATCGTAGGGGCACGACAAGAATGATCGCGACGGCCATGAGGAACGCGACAATGAGGTCACGTGCATGGATATGCATGGGTTGTTGCGGCGGCCAAAGGGGTCGCGGCAAAGATAACGCGGCGCTACGACCCGTCGCGTTAAATAAAATTGATTATTCTTGAATTATTGGCTAATCAAATAGGAGGATAATGATCATTAGGGCTCATGGACTCTTTAAAAGATAATGGATAGGATTTTCATGGAAATTGGGCTGTTAATGGGCTCAAAGCAAGACTAATGATGGGCTCAAGGTGAGTGACCAACTTAGGGCTCACTGAGATAACAAGAAATGTGGTTCAACTTATAAGCCAGAACCGGGTGTCTACAGATTGCCCCTCCTTAACTACTACTTTGCAAGGGAGCATAGTGGAAATGCAGCGGAGGTGTCATGAAGTGATGGCGAAGCGGAAATGACGCGGAGTGGACTGAAAAGTGGGAGCCAAGGTAAAGAGACACCCGATCTAACCAACAAGTAATTGGAATCCTCGTGAAAGGCACGAGTTAGCTGCTCGAGCAGAATGCAAAGAAAAACACAAGTCTGGATGAGGAGGAGAAAGAAAAGGACGATCAACCCCTCGATTGAGAGGTACCCTAGCCGATTGGCCTGCAGGTTTCGTTTTGGAGGGACATGTGCGTGCCAGGCAGGTAACTCATGACTCTGTCCTGGGAGCGGTTCGCAACCAAAGCAGATCAAAGGAGTAAGATGAAAATTGGATAGAGAATCCAGACAGGGAAATTCTTGTCAAACTGATGGGAACAACTCACTCGGAGGCAATCCTTCCGATTCAGAATGGAAAAAAGATTTCTTGTTTGAAACATGAAGAATGTTTGGGCACTCAACAAGAGCTCACCATTAGCCAGAGATGAGTTGTGAAAGCTCAAAGACCTATATGATGCATGTTGAGCTAAAAGAAAAGAAATCATTAAAACGAATGCAAAGAAAATGAGAAAATAGAAAATACATCAAGGATAATAATGTTAAGCCAAATAAGAACGGATCAAGAGACTACCCACAACCGCAGTGCAGGCATGAATCTATCGTCCCCGAACTTACCCGACCTAACGGCCTATCCAACGATTGATAATGTGCACCTAGATTATCACTGTTTTTGGCAAAGGGGAACTCAAATCCCAGAGAAGATTGAGAACTAGCTGGTCCTTGAAACGATATAATAGATAAAATATCATATAGTAATGCAAGGAGTAGGGGTAGAAACACATTACTTGAGTCACCTGTGACGTTCCTTTTTTTGTGATTTTCTAAATTTCTGATATTTTTTTTTGACAAAATAGACATAATAAACACAAAAATGACAATATATACATAAACACAATCGAATAAGAAAATACATTATGCACAAACATGGAAAATAACACACATGATAGAGAGGCGACGCCTTTGGGGTCCGCGACATAGTCACGTCGCCCCTCCATGTCGCGACCTTGTCGTGTCATATCGTGGCGTCGTAACTCTGACCGAACTCAGAAAACGCAAAAACCTGTGTTTATCTCTATCCTAAGACCCTTAGACTTCTATTAGAACTCCTAGACCACTTCTAATCTTATCCTAACACTTAGTTTCAGGATTAGGATGGGTTGGCTCCCCCTAGAGCTCTATAAATAGGGCTGTTTAAAGTGCTAATCCCACAGCTCACTCTCCCCATATATCTTCTTTAGTTTTCTCTCTCCTGTAGTCATGAAGAGATCTTATTCTGCCTTCCAAGATGACATCCCGCCTTATGCCGGTCCCAAGGCGGCCCGAGAGTCTCATGCTGAGCTCCAGCAGCTTTCCTCCATCCCCAAGCACATATGCACATGCTCAGAGCTTCAAGTAAGTGATCTTCTTCTTTAGCTTTGATTTTTTGCTCTGTTTTTTCCTTTGTTTTCTTCCTCTCCCTCCCCTGCTCTCAATCTTCTCTTTTCTACTCTTCTATAGTTTCTTCCTAGCCAGAGGAGGTTCTCCAAAGTGTTGGGTTGAATGCATATTCATATCATTTCCCTCCTATTTTGATGATGACAAGAGATAATTTTTAAAGTAATTTAAATGAAACATGTCAAAAACATCATACCTGAACATTTATCATTTGTACTCATAATAAAACATTTTACTAATGATATATGTGTTTAAATTTCAGGTACAAACACTTTTTGCAAAAGATGTGTCGACACACTCTTCCATGGTGTCGACACAACAACACAGATCCAAAGGCAAAAGGTGAAGAAATATTGAGACTGTGTCGACACATGTCAAAGAGTGTGTCACACGAGTTGCAGATTCCAGGAATAAGTGTACCCAGGTCGACACACTCTCAAAGCAGGTCGACACTGGACCCAGTTCCCAGAACAACCAGTTTGCAGAATTGAGACAGCAGGTCGACACACTCTCAGAGCAGGTCGACATTGGACCTAGTTCCCAGAACAGCTAGTTTACAGATTTGGGACAGCAGGTCAACACACTCTCAGAGCAAGTCGACACGGGACCTTCTTCCCAGAACATCAGTTCTCATATTTGGGACAGTGTGTCGACACCACCACCAGGGAAGGTCGACACACTACGGAAAGTTTGCAACTTAAAGTGGATGGCTGCCGCGTGTCAGCCCAGGCCGATGGGGTATCAACCTAGGATCGTGTGCCCCTATACCTAAAGGGTATCTTTGGATTCTTTTGGGTATAAAAGGCCCTCTATTGGCCATCCATCCACGTAAGAGACCCAACTGCCTCTCAGAGCCTCCTGAAAGTTCCCTGGCGGCTGCAAGAGGTTGTCTCCCTTCTCTGCTCTCCGTGTGGTTCCAGAAGACCAATTCTCATCAAGCCAAGTGTGAGAATTGGAATGTGACCCTTGCAGAAACCTCTGAAGCATCCCAAGGAAGCAGATCCTGTAGAAGCCTTCGTTGGAGAAGAATTCAAGGAAGATCCAACAATTCCAAAGTGCAGAGCATCGGTTTTGGACTTCAAGAGTGCAATCTTCTTCCCAATCCAAGCTTCTACAAGGGAGTACACTTGAAGAACGAAGTTATCTAATACAATTCATTGTACTTCTGCTCTTCTGAGATAGCTTTTGAGATTATGCAAGTGCTTCTGCATAGCTCTCATTAGTGCTCCCATTTTCGACTAGATCTGTGCTAGAAGGTCTATCTTGATTGGTGTCTAGCAACCATTGTGTGAGCATTGTGCTAAAGTTGTGTGAGCATTGTGCTCAGATTGTTGTGAGCTGTCGTGCTCAGTTTGAGTTGTCTAACTCAAGGTTGTGTTGAGCAGTCTTGCTCAGTGGTTCTAGAGTAGTCTTGCTCTAGAAGTTGTGTGAGTTGTAAGCTCGCAAGTGTTGGAGTTGCCAGGCTCCAGTGGGTGTGTACCCGGTTGTTTTAGTGAATCCTCATAGGGTGTGAGGGGTGGATGTAGGAATCACTTGGGTGATTTACGAACCACCTAAAAATCCTTGTGCACTTGTCTATCTGTGGTTTGATTTCATTATCCGTTAGATGCTTGCATAGGATCGTTTAAAGTTCACTTAATCAACTGATTTCATATCTGCTTTTACCAACTCACTCAAATATCATCAGATCTTGGTTTTTCACTGATAAAATTGCCTCTGATTCAAAAGTGTTTTTAAACTATTTAAGCTTCCGCAGAAAGTGGCATGGATCTATTCATCCCCCCCCCCCCTTCTAGATCTTATCCACACTTTTCCTCGATCCTTCAATTGGTATCAGAGCGGGTTTACTTTGATCTGATTTATCTGAGCAATTTTTGTTTCTGAGTGTTGTGTGTTTGAGTGTTTGCTTGTTTGGTTGCTAAGCATTTTCTTTCTGCTTTAGAGTCATGGATTCCAAAGGTTTCATAGCTGAGGGTCATTCCATAAATAGGCCACCATTCTTTAATGGGACGGACTATTCATACTGAAAAAACAGAATGCAAGTATTCTTAAGGGCCCAGAACTATGAGATTTGGAAAGTAGTAGAAGTGGGTCCCTATGAAAACCAGGGAGAAGAAGACACCTGGACTAGGGAACAAATAAGGAAAGCTACATTGAATTATAGTGCCATGAACATGATTCAATGTGCTGTCCATCCCAAGGAGTATTCGAGAATCTCAATGTGCAAATCTGCCAAAGAGATGTGGGATAAACTCGAACTACTCTATGAGGGAACATCTCAAGTAAAAGAGACTAAGGCAAATATTTTAGTTTCAGAATATGAACTTTTCATGATGAAGTCTAACGAAAATATTTCTGAAATGTTTGCCAGGTTCATGGTGATTGTAAATGGATTGAAGGCCTTGGGTAAGGAATATACAGATGCAGACTTGGTAAGAAAAAATCTACGTTCACTTTCTTCAATTTGGCATACAAAGGCCACTGTCATTGAAGATTCAAAAGATCTGTCCAAAATCTCTTTGGATGAATTGATTGGATCCTTAATGACATATGAAATCAACTTAAAAAGAAATGAAGAACACATAATTAAGACCAAGCCTATGGCACTTAAGGCCTCTTCAAGCAATAAAGATAAAAGTCAGGAGAAAACAAGTTCTGAGGAGTCTGAGTCAAATGAGGATGAAATTGCCCTCATGACTAGGCAATTCAGAAAATTCTTGAGATACAGAAAAGGAAAAATGTCTGGGAAAAAGAAGTCTTTCTCAGGTAAGAAAAACACTTCCTTTTCTAATTTCAACAAGAATCACAAAACTGACGAAAATATTGTCTGTTACAGGTGCAACAAACCAGGACACATGAAGGGAGAGTGTCCTGAGAACAAGAAGGATAAGCACAAGAAATTCAGAAGTACAAGAAGCCAAAGGCCATGGTGGCCACTTGGTCTGACGAAGACTCAAGTGAGGAAGAAGAAGAGAAGAAATCCTCAAGCTCTGAAAGTGAGGAGGTTTGCTTCATGGCCAACAGCACAGATGGAAAGGTAAATACTTCCTTTGAAGACTTTACTGTTGAAGATTGGCAGGATGTGTATGCAGAACTGGTTGAAAAATATTCTGAAATGAGAAAAGAAAACAAACACATCAAAAAGAAAATCGAAAATCTTTACCATAACCAATCTTCAAACCATAGAATTTGTGAACTGGAAACTGAAGTAACAGACTTGCTTGAAGAAAAAGAAAATCTCCTGAACCTTATTGATGAACTAAAACTTGCCTCTCAAAAGGCCTCCCAAAATTCAAAAACTTAACTGAAAAGCTAGAAATTGAAAAACAAGAAAAACAACAGAAAATTGAAGAAATTGAAACTCTTAAAAACCAGCTAAAAGAAAGGGATGAAGTTATCCAAACCTTCACAAAAGGTAAAGATAACTTAGAGGCATTGCTAGGAACCACCATGACAACCACCTCTCATGGATTAGGATTCAACAAAAAGAAACCCATGAAAGATAAATCTGGTGAGAAAAAGAACAAAGCACCACTAATTAAATTTGTCAAGGGTCCTAATCTTGAAAACACAGAAATTCAACAAACAGCAAACAAAACCTTAAACAAAACACAAAACAAATTAAAAACTCAAAAACAAAAGAAGACAATCAGGTGGACTCAGTCTCCTGACAGGTCGAGCTGCTCAACATCAAAAAATTCAAACAACTCAAATAAAAATTTGAAAAATAAGAAAAAGACAAGAAAATCATTTGTAAAGAACCTTGGACCTTCAAGACAACATTTCAAAATGATTGGATCAGTCCTTGGAGCCAATGGTATAACAACCCCTGTTGGTATAATCCTCAATTCTTTCATCCAAATCCTTGGATGTACAAACAAAATCCCTGGATTCCACCTCCTTATCTGAACTCCAATTCTCAAATGAAAAACTCCCCTCCCATTGAAAACAAAAATGTTGGTGCTTTCATTCCTAAGAAAAAGAACAAACCTAAAAAGACTGAAACCACCAATTTAACTAAACAGAAATAAAAAACAAGTCAAATATAGGTGAGAAAGGATTTACTAACAATGTCCAAACATTCTGATGGTCCCAACTCTGTTTGGGTACCAAAATCTTCTCTCCACTGATCTTGTTGCAGGAAGGTCGTGCACCCAACTCCAATGTATGGTTCCTTGACAGTGGGTGTTCACGACATATGACTGGAGATAGAGCCAAATTCTCATTCCTGCTTGAAAAGGAGGGAGGGTCAGTTACATTCGGAGGTAAAAATAAAGGAAAGATCTTGGGATCTGGAAAGGTTGGTCAAACTTCTTCAAACTCAGTAGATAATGTTTTATTAGTTGATGGTCTTGATTATAATCTGCTCAGTATCAGCCAACTATGTGACAAAGGTCACAAAGTTGTGTTTGAATCTGATTTTTGTAAGATAATTGACTCATCATCTGATAAAATCAAATTATTTGGAAAAAGAGAAAATAATGTCTACATGATCAACCTAAATAAAAACTTTTCTAAAAATCTTTGTTTTATTGCAAATAAAGATGAAATTGCATGGACTTGGCACAAAAGACTTGGCCATGCAAGTTTCAGAACAATGGATAAGTTATTAAGATTGAATTTGGTTAAGGGTCTTCCTGAATCCTTCTCTAAAGTTGAAAATCAATTTTGTGGGATATGTGCTAAAGGAAAACAAACTAGGAAATCTTTTAAAACCTTCAATGAGGTACTTACATCTAGCCCACTAGAACTTCTTCACATGGACCTTTTTGGGCCAACAAGAGTTCTAAGCTTAAGTGGCAAAAGATATGGGTTTGTAATCATTGATGATTTTACTAGATTTACTTGGGTTATCTTTCTATCCCACAAAAGTGATACTTACTTTGAATTCAGGAATTTCTGTACCACTATCTTAACAACTTATCCATATAAAATCAAAAACATTTTAACTGATCATGGGGGTGAATTTGATAACACATCCTTTTCTGATCTATGTGCTGAATTTCAAATATTTCACAAGTTTTCTTCACCTAGAACTCCAGAACAAAATGGAGTTGTGGAAAGAAAGAATAGAACTCTTGTGGAAATGGCTAGATCCATGCTCATAGGAAGTAATCTGCCCAAATCCTTCTGGGCTGAAGCTGTTAACACAACCAATCATATCCTAAATAGAGCTTTGATCAGACCAAAGATCAGAAAAACCCCCTATGAACTGTTGAGAAACAAAAAGCCAATTGTTTCTTATTTCAAAACTTTTGGGTGCAAATGCTTTGTACACAATAATGACAAAGAAAACCTTGACAAGTTTGATGCTAAGAGTCAGAAAGCTATCTTCCTTGGCTATTCTGAAGTGTAAGGGCTTTCAAAGTGTACATTCTAAAAACCAAAACTGTTGAAGAATCTCCACATGTTATTTTTGATGAAAATTCCTTTTCCACTAATGATTCTAAATCTTGCAGGGAAAGACAAGACAATGAAGAGGATGACCTCATTGTGGATTCTTCACCAACTGTTGAGGAGCTTGTCAATAATGAAGAGAACCTGAACAACAACTCACCATCTTCAAGTGGGTCAGGTAACATTGCTCCAGAAGTGGGCACTTCTCAATAGGTAATTACTGAACCTCGATATCTGAGAGATCACCCATTAGACAGTGTAGTTGGCAATTTAAATGATAGAGTAAGGACCAGATCATCCTTCTTGCAAAATATTGAAGAAGATCCACTAGCTATAATTTCCCAAATTGAACCCAAGTCAATTGATGAAGCCTTATCCAGTTCTGATTGGATTAATGCTATGCATGATGAGCTTCATCAATTCGAAAGAAATCAAGTATGGGAATTAGTACCTAGACCTAGTGACCAAGCAGTGATTGGTACTAGATGGGTTTTCAGAAACAAATTGAATGAATCTGGTCAGGTAATTAGAAATAAAGCTAGGCTAGTTGCAAAGGGGTACAATCAAGAATTTGGAATTGATTTTGAAGAGTCATATGCCCCTGTAGTTAGACTAGAAGCAGTCAGAATTTTCCTTGCTTTTGCATCCTTCATGAAATTCAAAGTCTATCAAATGGATGTCAAAAGTGCATTCTTAAATGGATATATAAAGGAAAATGTTTTTGTTGAACAACCTCCTGGATATGAAAATGAAAAATATCCTAACCATGTTTTCAAGCTTAATAAGGCTCTCTATGGTCTTAAGCAAGCTCCAAGAACTTGGTATGACTGGTTGAGTTCCTTTTTACTTGAAAAAGGATACTCTAGAGGTAATGTTGATCAAACTTTGTTCACAAAAACAGTAAAAAATCAAATAATTGTGGTCCAAATTTATGTTGATGATATAATTTTTGGCTCCACCAATAAAGGCCTTTGCACAGAATTTTCAAATCAAATGAAGAATGAATTTAAAATGAGCTTAATGGGAGATTTAACATTCTTTTTGGGATTGCAGGTGAACCAAACAACTGAAGGAATCTTCATCAGTCAAACCAAATACGTCAAGGAGCTATTAAAGAGGTTTGACTTTCAGAACCTTAAGCACTCAAGCACACCAATTGCAATTAATGCTAAACTAGAAGAAGATCCATCTGGTAAGTCAGTAGATCCAAAGACCTACAGAGGTATGATTGGCTCTCTGCTCTATCTTACAACTTCTAGACCTAATATTCAGTTTTGTGTGTGTTTATGTGCTAGATTCCAATCTAATCCTAAAGAATGTCACATGCTTGCTGTTAAACGAATTTTCAAATATCTTGCTGGAACATGTGACTTAGGTATTTGGTATCCTGCTGGTTGCAAGTTAGATCTGTTTGCCTATTGTGATGCTGATTATGCTGGGTGCAAATTAGATAGAAAAAGCACAAGTGGCTTGTGTCTATTTCTAGGTGGGTGCCTTATCTCTTGGGCTTCTAAGAAGCAACATTCAGTTGCTCTGTCAACCGCAGAGGCTGAGTATGTTGCTACAGGCAGATGTGGAACTCAGATTCTCTGGGTGAAACATCAACTTCTTGATTACAACCAAGATTTAGGGTGTGTACCCATCCTATGTGATAACACTAGTGCCATAAATTTATCTAAAAACCCCATTCAGCACTCCAGAACAAAACACATTGAAATTATGCATCATTTCTTGAGAGATGAGGTTGCAAAGAAATCTTTTGAACTCCATTTTATTGAAACTAAAAAACAAATTGCAGACATATTCACTAAACCCCTTCCTGAAAACAGATTTTCATCTTTAAGGAGAGAACTTGGTCTTTGTAAATGTCCACCTTCTTGATCTCTCTCAAGGTTTGGGTTGAGTGTTATGCATGGTCTAAGGGGGAGTTCTTTGCATTTCATAATTCTTTGCTTCCTTGAGTTACATTGTTCATATCTCTCTCACTTTCAATTCTATTCCCCTTTTTACAATAAGTTCTCCAACTCTGATTGTGTTGAAATTTCTTGGTATATCAAATGGTGATTTGGAGAAGGACAAGTTATGCTTGTCTGGACACTTTCACTATGCGAGAGTATATGTCTCCGCCAAGTACTAAGAAATTGATATGCAATTGTTGAGGGGAGTTTTTACTATTCAAAGAGGATACCTTTTCTGATTTCAAAAACTTGCTTATTTTCACTTCCACTTCTTTTTGATAATGAACTCTTCAACTCTTATTGTACTGAAATCTCTTGGTATATCAAATGGTGACTTGGAGAAGGACAGGTTATGCTTGTCTGGACACTTTCACTGTGCGAGAGTATGTGTCTCCGCCAAGTACCAAGAAATGGATATGCAATTGTTGAGGGGGTGTCCTCGTTGTCCAAGAAGAAAACTTTTTTGATTTCCAAAATTTACATATCCTTATTTTGATGAAAAGTGGTTGAAATCATCATCTCAGGGGGAGCTAGAAAATTCACAAGTCATGACTTTGCAAAATTCAAAACTTTTCTTGAATTTCATCAATTCCTTGCATGATGTCATCATTTAGAAGTCTAGAGTCTCAAAATGAACCCTTGAGTGATCTCTTATATTTTTTACTAATCAACTTTCAACTACATCTCTCAACCCACAAAAATTCAGATTTCTTCCTAGGCTAAACATCAACTTGTGCCTTGAACTTAAAACATTTCCTTGTTTGCAACTGATGATTGGATGTATTTGATTTCTATCTCACAATCTCTCCACTTTTTTTTAAATCCAACAGAGCAATGGCACTTGTGCTGAGAAACTGCACACCTTCATAATGAATGAAGTGCCATGTATGTCATGAGGCACTATTGCTAACTCTGTTCAAAGGGGAAACAAAATAAAAATAAATTCAAAACAAAAGCAAAATGTGCTATGTTTTTGATGATGACTGAGTAATTGGAAATATTGACGTTTACAAAATGTATATTTTCATGTCAAAAGGCCATCATTTACCCCTTTGAAACTTGACAATGACTAAATCTTAAGTAACCAGGGACTATGGTGTGTAAAAAGCACTAGTACTTGAGTGAAAGAGATTTATATCATTTGATAGTTTGTTAAAAGAACAAAATGTAAGCATTATTGGAGATATGTCTAGAAAGAATCATCTTCATTCCACATCAAGTTGTTCTTTGAGATTGTGTTTTATTTTCAACACAATTGCATTTAGTCTAGATGACATCTTTAATTCTTTAAAGTTGAGAAATATGGTAGTTTATAGTTGATTGTTAGATATATTATATCCCTCAATTTTTCATTTTGTTGATTCAAGTCTTGGAATGCTAATATCCTGTTGGAAGTTGTTTGAAAAACTTGAACTGTGATGAATTTTTGCAAAATATAACAAATGAATTTTTTAACCATGTGAACATCATTTGAGTTGAGGATTCAAAGACTGGAGAACACAGTATCTGCCAAGTTCATAGAACAAAAAGCTGCTTCAGACTATGCGGCTCAAAGGTTCAATAGATTGATTGGAACAATGGCAGATGCCTCACTACAGCTGAAGGAGCATCAAGACAAGTTGGAGACAGTTCTTAAGGGAATTTTGGCAAATTCCCAAGCTGATGTCTTTAACACAAAGCAGACATTACATGAGATCACCAGCACAAGACTGTCATTTGCTCATTTTGTGGATGATTTGGAAAGCATGAGGAACTTCAATGAGTACATTGACAAGCAGATAACAGATTTGACCAAGGAATTCAAGATAATGCAAAGACCTGGTTGGTCAGCTGGTTCATCATCATCCTCACAACCCATTGCAGCTGATCTAGCTAGAATTCAAGCCACCTTAATCGAGAATTCAGATAGAATGGAACACTTTTTGGTCACAAAAATGACCACCATTCAAGATCAAATTAAGACTAGCTTGCACTTCATGGAGAAAAGATTGTCTGACATAGAGACCATTCTTCTTCCCATTCCTCCTCCTCCTCCATCTTCTACTAAATGTAATTTCTCTTTTGATGATGTCAAAGGGGGAGAAGAAAGAAAGAACAAATGTTTGTAATCTTTTGGAATGATTGTAATGGTTCTCTTGTTAAATGAAATGAAATGTTTTGCTTGGCTTGAATGATTTTCTCAATTGTGTATTTAATGTGATTGAAAATCTTTTTGTGAATGTGATTGAATGATTACTTGTCAAGTTGCTTGACTTCTGTGTACAAAAATTCTCATTTCAAGTAACATTGTGTTCCACAAGTACATCATCATCTGTTACTAAAACATATCAAAAGGTCTTTGACAAGTTTAAACAAACAGAAAATAAAATGTGAATAACAAAAAATTGCTTAAAATCTCATTTCATCAAAACCACATTGTAATATGGATTTATTGTTGCCATCATCAAAAAGGGGGAGATTGTTGGGTTGAATGCATATTCATATCATTTCCCTCCTATTTTGATGATGACAAGAGGTAATTTTTAAAGCAATTGAAATGAAACATGTCAAAAACATCATACCTGAACATTTATCATTTGTACTCATAAGAAAACATTTTACTAATGATATATGTGTTTAAATTTCAGATACAAACACTTTTTGCAAAAGATGTGTCGACACACTCTTCCATGGTGTCGACACAACAACACAGATTCAAAGGCAAAAGGTGAAGAAATATTGAGACTGTGTCGACACATGTCAAAGAGTGTGTCAACACGAGTTGCAGATTCTAGGAATAAGTGTACCCAGGTCGACACACTCTCAAAGCAGGTCGACACTGGACCCAGTTCCCAGAACAACCAGTTTGCAGAATTGGGACAGCAGGTCGACACACTCTCAGAGCAGGTCGACACTGGACCCAGTTCCCAGAACAACCAGTTTGCAGATTTGGGACAGCAGGTCGACACACTCTCAAAGCAGGTCGACACGGGACCTTCTTCCCAGAACATCAGTTCTCATATTTGGGACAGTGTGTCGACACCACCACCAGGGCAGGTCGACACACTACGGAAAGTTTGCAACTTAAAGTGGATGGCTGCCACGTGTCAGCCCAGGCCGATGGGGTATCAACCTAGGATCGTGTGCCCCTATACCTAATGGGTATCTTTGGATTCTTTTGGGTATAAAAGGCCCTCTATTGGCCATCCATCCACGTAAGAGACCCAACTGCCTCTCAGAGCCTCCAGAAAGTTCCCTGGCGGCTGCAAGAGGTTGTCTCCCTTCTCTGCTCTCCGTGTGCTTCCAGAAGACCAATTCTCACCAAGCCAAGTGTGAGAATTGGAATATGACCCTTGCAGAAACCTCTGAAGCATCCCAAGGAAGCAGATCCTGTAGAAGCCTTTGTTGGAGAAGAATTCAAGGAAGATCCAACAATTCCAAAGTGCAGGGCATCGGTTTTGGACTTCAAGAGTGCAATCTTCTTCCCAATCCAAGCCTCTACAAGGGAGTACACTTGAAGAACGAAGCTATCTAATACAATTCATTGTACTTCTGTTCTTCTGAGATAGCTTTTGAGATTATGCAAGTGCTTCTGCATAGCTCTCATTAGTGCTCTCATTTTCGACTAGATCTGTGCTAGAAGGTCTATGTCTTGAGTTGGTGTCTAGCAACCATTGTGTGAGCATTGTGCTCATGTTGTGTGAGCATTGTGCTCATGTTGTGTGAGCATTGTGCTAAAGTTGTGTGAGCATTGTGCTCAGATTGTTGTGAGCCGTCGTGCTCAGTTTGAGTTGTCTAACTCAAGGTTGTGTTGAGCAGTCTTGCTCAGTGGTTCTAGAGTAGTCTTGCTCTAGAAGTTGTGTGAGTTGTAAGCTCTCAAGTGTTGGAGTTGCCAGGCTCCAGTGGGTGTGTACCCGGTTGTTTTAGTGAATCCTCACAGGGTGTGAGGGGTGGATGTAGGAATTAGTTGGGTGATTTCCGAACCACCTAAAAATCCTTGTGCACTTGTCTATATGTGGTTTGATTTCATTATCCGTTAGATGCTTGCATAGGATCGTTTAAAGTTCACTTAATCAACTGATTTCATATCTGCTTTTACCAACTCACTCAAATATCATCAGATCTGGGTTTTTCACTGATAAAATTGCCTCTGATTCAAAAGTGTTTTTAAACTGTTTAAGCTTCCACAGAAAGTGGCATAGATCTATTCATCCCCCCCCTTCTAGATCTTATCCACACATTTTCCTCGATCCTTCACAAAGTGCCTTGGCTAGCCCCAATGATAGAGCTACTCCCACCTTCGTCCATTCACCACTTAAAGGAGTGGGGACTGTCTACTGCGTTCGTGCTAGCCAAGCAATATCATAAGATCGTGCATGTGTGGGACAACATTACGGCATTGGTGGAGCTGTGGCATCCCCAAACCCACACGTTCATCTTCTCCAAGTTCGAGGCTACTATCTTGCTGGAGGAGTTGGAGACAATGTTAGGTCTCCCACGGTACCAGAGGGGAGAGGAGGTCGCTCTCTCCTACACAGTAGCGCCTATCAATGCGTGGAGCATCCTTGGGGAAATTACCAATAAGAAGACAAACTTGCACTCCATGACCAGCCGGATGCAGGTACATCTCCTCCCCATCGTCCAATGGGTGATCTCCCAGTGCAAGCGCTGTTGGCCCTTTTGGTACGGCAGCAAGCTAACCTAGAGGGGGGGTGAATAGGTTTTCTGAGATCTGAAATAGAAACTTAAACACAGAAATTAACACTTGAATGTTTGGTTAGTTTAGTGTGATAAAGAGTAGTAGTGCGGAAGCAAATAAACAATCACACAAATAACACAAGAGATTTATCCTGGTTCGGCCCTTCCCACATGGAAGTCCTACGTCCAGTCCCCAAGCAACTTCTTGGGATTTCACTAACCAAGGGTACAGTCCCCCTTAAGGACACTACAACACCCAGCACCCCAGCTGGTCTTCTTCTCTTTCCCGGCAAGAAGGCAACCCACTTCTCTTACAGGTAAAGAAGCCAACCTCCTGGTACCAACCCCAGTGCGGTTCTGCTAGACACTAACCCCTAGCTAGGTTATCAACTGGAACAAACCCCAGTTTGGTTCAGCTAGACACAAACCCCTAGCTGGGTTATCTACTGTATACAGTCCTACAGCCGGACACAGATCTTTCTTAGAAAGATCAGACTGAGAGGCTTTACAAGATAAACACTTGTGTAAAGCTCACAGTCCCAGACTCTCCCCAGATATACAATGAGCTCGGAGAGAAAACAGAAGAGAGAAAAGAAGGCTCGAGTGCTTGAAAGCTTGGAAGCTTGAGAGCTTGAAATGCTTTGAATGCTTCTTCTTGGCTCAGGCTCTTTCTCTCTTTCTTGAGTGTGTGTGGAGTTGAGGTGTTTCTCACAGTTGTACACTCCTTCAAAGATATTCAGGAAAAAGGCTCTATCTTTCTTCAGCAGTGCTCCTTCTTTTATATGAGCATTTTGAATGGATCCGTTGAAGAGATCCGTTGGAGTTCTAGCCGTTGCTCATCTCCTCTTCATTTGTCTTAATCAGACTCTGATGGTCTTCGATGTCTGTGAGCATAGAAGAGAGTGTTAGCATAAAAGAGTGTTTATGATAAACGATGCATGGTACTGTGCTTCTGCTAACATGCTGAAAATAGAGGTCATATCTTTTTGACAAGACTCTGAAATATGCATGCAGCTTTTTGTCAGAAGATATTTGACTTTTCATTTAAGCGCCAAGCATATTTGAAATATAAAGGCAATCTGTGTTTGAACAGAATCCATGAAGAAATCGTTATGAGATCGACTTCTTGTGCTTTACAGAAGAAATCGTTGCGAATACTTATGAAATCGTTATGGCATCGACTTCTTGCGCTTTACAGAAGAAATCGTTGCAAATACTTATGAAATCGTTATGGCATCGACTTCTTGCGCTTTACAGAAGAAATCGTTGCAAATACTTATGAAATCGTTATGGCATCGACTTCTTAACAAATCGTTGCGCTTACAGAAGAAATCGTTGCGAACACTTATGAAATCGTTATGGCATCGACTTCTTAACAAATCGTTGCGCTTACAGAAGAAATCGTTGCGAACACTTATGAAATCGTTATGGTCACTTAATACTTTGGCACTTTAAACAGAAATCGATGTATATTGATTAAACATCGATTTTATCATTTTAGTGCGCCATATATTGCATCAATGAAAGACTTAGCATTTTGCTATGGGATTGATGCGACACAGATGAAACAAAAATATTCATTATGTTATCATCATAAGTTTTGTTATCACCAAAATACAAGGACAGCCATAGAGTGGTTCAACAATCTCCCCCTTTTTGGTGATGACAAAATTTATGCGAATTTTCTGATAGGGATAATCATGAAACGCTTTAAATCATGAAAACATGCAGAATTAAATCTTGAAACATGCAGAGACATACAGAAAATTCATAGTGCATACATACTCTCCCCCTTTTTGTCACTAACCAAAAAGGAAGGATCTTACCATGCATTTCTCTCCCCCTTAGAGAGAACTTCTTACCATAGAGGGGTTCAACTAATCTCCCCCTTTTTCTTATAAGGGATAACTCCCCCTTATTCTCTGCTTCCCCTTAATCAGAGCTCCCCCTGAGTGAGGAACTTCACCTGAATGAAACTTGTAAATAATTATTAGTAATGAAGACCAATTCAATTTTTGTGACTACTCTTTCTTCAGATGTGATTTGAATGAAGAGTCTGCAGTCACTCCTGCCTTGAGCATCCTTGGTTTTTGATGCTCCAAGGCTAACCTGCAAATAACTACTCAGAAGTAGGTACCCAAATCTTTTGGGTCCTTGATGATTAGATGCATAAAAATAGCCTTTAGGTATCCAAACTAGGTGCTTAGTTGTGCAGGTGTTCACAGTGTGTCCTAGTTTATTGCAATGAGAGCAGCAATGAATATAATTTGTTTTGCAGTTCTTATTGCCTTTGTGATGCATGATTTGAACATAATTTTTAGAAACCTTTTTCTTTTGATAAAGCTTGGTTGTTTCAGGTTCCTTTTTCTGAGGCATTTTGGTTTCTTTTACAAATTTTGGTAAAGGATATTTTCCTGAGTTTATTACTTGTTTTCCTTTTTCTGGAGGTGTATAACCAAGCCCTTGTTTGTCATTTCCAGATTTTGATCCTTTTAAGCATAGGGCTAGAGATGTTTTTCCTTTAGTTAATTTCCTAACTGATTCTTTTAAATAAAAATTTTCTTGAGTTAGAGCTTTCAATTTTTCTTCTAACTCTATCTTCTCATTATTCTTACTTTTTAAATCTTCATTTAAAAGATAATTATTATCTTTACATTCTTTTAATTGATCTTCTAATTGTTCCATTTCTGATTTAAGATCAGAATTAGTGTTTTCCAAACAAGTAAGGTTGTTCTTGATATTTTTCAATTTTTTTACAACAACCTTGTGTTTATCATAAAGTTCATTAAAAACATGATCTAAATCTTCAGATTCTGATCCTGAATCTGTGCAAGAATCAAAAATGAGTCAGAATGTACCTCATCTAGTCCTGCCATGAGGGCAAGATTTACTTGCTCTTTCTCCGATTCTGAGCTTGATGTTTCGGAGCTTGTGGCCTCATCATTTTCCCAAGCAGCTGCCATGGCTTTTCTTTTAAATTTCTTGTGCTGCTTCTTGAGCTTTTCGGTTTGGCCATTCTTCTTTAACCTTGGACAATCTGGTCTCAGATGTCCAGGTTTTCTGCATTCATAGCAGACTGGTTCCTTTTCTTTCTTTTCTTTCTTTTGAATCCTTCTTGATCCATTTTTCTTCTTCTTAAAATTTTCTGAAGCTTGGACAGAACTTCATCTACGTCACTGTCTTCAGAATCTGCATTTTTGGAACTTGAAGAAGAAGAAGTGGAAGGAGCAGCTGCAACTTTAAGAGCATTAGTACATTTTTTCTTAGATGAGCTTTCAGATAGTCGCTCCATATTTATTTCATGTGCCATGAGAGAACCTATTAAATTTTCAATCGACAATTTGTTTAAATCATGGGCCTCTTCAATAGCAGTTACTTTAGGTGTCCATGAAATGGTTAAAGACCTAAGTATCTTTCTAACATTTTCTTCATCAGATAGGTTTTTACCAAGAGAGCTTAAACCAACTACTATGCTTGAAAATCTATTATACATCTGAGTGATATTTTCATGTGGAAGCATTTTAAATTGCTCATATTGAGAGACAAGAATGTCTATTCTAGTTTGTTTTACTTTATCTGTTCCTTCATAAGTTATCTGCAATTTATCCCACATTTCTTTTGCAGATCTGCATGCAGAAACTCTACTAAATTCCTTTTTGGATAAAGCACAACATAAATAGTTCTTGGCTTTAAAGTTTAGAGATAATTTATTCTTATCAGCTACTGTAATGGCAGTAGTACCTTCAGCAGGAACAACAACAAAATCACCTACCTCTATTACCTGCCACAGATCGAAGTCTGTGCCTCGAATGAAGCATTCCATTCGCATCTTCCAATATTGGTAGTCCTCTCCATCAAAGAATGGAGGTCTGGTGACTGATTGACCTTCAGCATATCCTTGAGCTGCCATGGATCTTTACTCTAAGATCGTTGGATCTTCTTTGAAAGTTCAGAGACTCGCTCTGATACCACTTGTTGGCCCTTTTGGTACGGCAGCAAGCTAACCTAGAGGGGGGGTGAATAGGTTTTCTGAGATCTGAAATAGAAACTTAAACACAGAAATTAACACTTGAATGTTTGGTTAGTTTAGTGTGATAAAGAGTAGTAGTGCGGAAGCAAATAAACAATCACACAAATACACAAGAGATTTATCCTGGTTCGGCCCTTCCCACATGGAAGTCCTACGTCCAGTCCCCAAGCAACTTCTTGGGATTTCACTAACCAAGGGTACAGTCCCCCTTAAGGACACTACAACACCCAGCACCCCAGCTGGTCTTCTTCTCTTTCCCGGGCAAGAAGGCAACCCACTTCTCTTACAGGTAAAGAAGCCAACCTCCTGGTACCAACCCCAGTGCGGTTCTGCTAGACACTAACCCCTAGCTAGGTTATCAACTGGAACAACCCCAGTTTGGTTCAGCTAGACACAAACCCCTAGCTGGGTTATCTACTGTATACAGTCCTACAGCCGGACACAGATCTTTCTTAGAAAGATCAGACTGAGAGGCTTTACAAGATAAACACTTGTGTAAAGCTCACAGTCCCAGACTCTCCCCAGATATACAATGAGCTCGGAGAGAAAACAGAAGAGAGAAAAGAAGGCTCGAGTGCTTGAAAGCTTGGAAGCTTGAGAGCTTGAAATGCTTTGAATGCTTCTTCTTGGCTCAGGCTCTTTCTCTCTTTCTTGAGTGTGTGTGGAGTTGAGGTGTTTCTCACAGTTGTACACTCCTTCAAAGATATTCAGGAAAAAGGCTCTATCTTTCTTCAACAGTGCTCCTTCTTTTATATGAGCATTTTGAATGGATCCGTTGAAGAGATCCGTTGGAGTTCTAGCCGTTGCTCATCTCCTCTTCATTTGTCTTAATCAGACTCTGATGGTCTTCGATGTCTGTGAGCATAGAAGAGAGTGTTAGCATAAAAGAGTGTTTATGATAAACGATGCATGGTACTGTGCTTCTGCTAACATGCTGAAAATAGAGGTCATATCTTTTTGACAAGACTCTGAAATATGCATGCAGCTTTTTGTCAGAAGATATTTGACTTTTCATTTAAGCGCCAAGCATATTTGAAATATAAAGGCAATCTGTGTTTGAACAGAATCCATGAAGAAATCGTTATGAGATCGACTTCTTGTGCTTTACAGAAGAAATCGTTGCGAATACTTATGAAATCGTTATGGCATCGACTTCTTGCGCTTTACAGAAGAAATCGTTGCAAATACTTATGAAATCGTTATGGCATCGACTTCTTGCGCTTTACAGAAGAAATCGTTGCAAATACTTATGAAATCGTTATGGCATCGACTTCTTAACAAATCGTTGCGCTTACAGAAGAAATCGCTGCGAACACTTATGAAATCGTTATGGCATCGACTTCTTAACAAATCGTTGCGCTTACAGAAGAAATCGTTGCGAACACTTATGAAATCGTTATGGTCACTTAATACTTTGGCACTTTAAACAGAAATCGATGTATATTGATTAAACATCGATTTTATCATTTTAGTGCGCCATATATTGCATCAATGAAAGACTTAGCATTTTGCTATGGGATTGATGCGACACAGATGAAACAAAAATATTCATTATGTTATCATCATAAGTTTTGTTATCACCAAAATACAAGGACAGCCATAGAGTGGTTCAACAAGCGCAAGACCGGGAACCACCTCGCTATTTCCAAAGCAACCGCCATCTGCATCTGTGGCATCATTCTCTTCCCAGCTGAAGACGGTGCTATCTCCATTGCGAATCTGAGCATAATTGACTCCGTCTCAGAAGGTATGAAAATTGGCCAAGCCGTCCTTGGTTATCTTTATGTTGGACTTACCTCTGCAGCCATTGGAGGTCCCTTCTTCGGCTCTGTCATCGCCCTCGATCTGTGGATGAGCATGCACGTACAGTTCCGAGCCATGGATACCCTCTCCACCGAGTGCAAGACCATGCTACATCATCCCCTTGCATTCGTCGGCACGCCTCTCTACATGACTCCCCAGGCATGGTGTAAGACAACCTAAGTGAAAGGATTGAAGGCTTGGCGCGATTATCTTAAGAACATGACAGTGGCGGAGTTTGACATGCGCCCACGCTTCCTTCACAACAGGACGGTCTACCTACCGCAGCGTCCCGGACTGGCGCTACGACTTCTGGGCAATGAGGCGCTGACCCTCTATAACCTAGACCGTTGCTATCTATAGTGTGGAGCGGCCCGCACAGTGGTCCCTTGTCTTTCATACTACCCGCCTATTCAAGGTTGGAAGAGGGCAAATGAGCAGGATGAACGGGACATGCGGAGCGCCATCGTCCACTAGGAGGTGTGTGCCACGAGCATCATCACGGCAGAGGTGGGCGAGGAAGAGGATGTGATCCGAGAGTACCTCGAGATGCTAGAGAGGATCCGTCCAGTTCCGCCAGCGACTTGATAGCTTAGATAGATAGACATTGTATTAGGTGGTAGTTAGGGCGGAAAAGAGCATTGATTGATTGTAGGGGGAATTAGACAATGTATTTGATTATTTGACTTAGTGAAAATTTGACTTTTGTTCAATTTGTGCGCACTGTCAAAGTCGCGACCTCTACAGATGTCGCCTTAAGGTCATGACGGGGCAGGCAGTCACGACAAGGTCACAGCCGACCTAGCTGTCGTGACAATAACGCAACACCTGTGACCGCCACAACACCAATCGGCGATTCAAAAACGTAAAAGCCCTTTCTCTTCCCCCCTTTGTGCGTTCAAACCTCTTGCTCCGGCGATTTCTCCCTGGACGACCTTCCACTTTTCTGCACTCTCTTCCTCTTTCTCTTTCTCTCTTTCTTCCTCACTCTCTCAAGGTGCTAGTAATAGAGGGAGGAAGTAACGGAGGCGGTGGCGGTGGTGATTCGCCAAGCGACAGTAGGAGGAAACGGCTGGAGACGAGGACCGCTCGGCGGCGCGAAGGAGCTCCTCCGGCTATTGAAGAGGTGCCTGAAGTGGAGATGGCGGAGGAGGAGGCCCCGACGATCAACGTGGAGGCAGCGGCGGCGGCCCGGGAGGAGGCAATGAAAAGGGTAAGTTTCCGACCCTAATCCTTTCAATTTTGATTGTGGATGTGTGGGAAGCCCCTAGAGGGCCTATTGTAGGGTGAAAAGCCCAAGAGAACCGCCCCCAAACAAAGGGAACTCCGACCAAAGTTGCGCCTGAGAATGTGACGGGTCACCCCGATGCGATATCAGCAGTCGCGATGGGTCAACGGGCCGCGACACTGTCGTGGTGCATCGGTGCGGCGCAATAATGTCGTGACGCAAAGGTCCGACACAACATGGTCGCGACGCACACGATCGTCGCAACAGGGTCGCGGTGCACCGCCACGATGCGACAAGGTCGCGGTGGACTAAACCACCGCAACCTCAGCCGAATAAACCCAAAGTTAATTGCTTTTATTGATTAACTGCCTTTTTTGTGTTTGCAGGGCGAGATGAGGGCCTGGGTTTCTTGGATTGTAGTTTTAGCAGTGTTTCTAGCCTTCCCAGGGTTCCAAAGAGAGAGGATCGAGGAGATGGGGTTCGGGGAGATCCTACAGATGGAGTGGATGAGGGCGGATGCCCCTCTTACCCAGGCCCTGCGCGGAAGGTGGGACACACAGACGACTGCATTCGTGTTTCCATGGGGACACATGATCCCCAACCTGGAGGATGTGAGCAGGAGTACCGGACTGAGGGTGCATGGTCGTCCGGTGAGCGGATTCACTTACCCTTGCTACCGAGTTTTAGCCCATAGGCTCTTAGATTTGACTGAAGGGCAGACGTCTTCCCTGCTCTCTAGAGTTGATTTGCAGGAGAGCCTTGGACTGTTAGAGATTGGGAGGAGGGTAGCAGAGTCGGTGGGTGAGCAGTTACAGCGGTTGAGGAGAGGCTCCGAGGAGATCCTAGCCAGCGAGTTGGGACAACAGACAGATTTGGATCTGCGTTGCTTCCTCACCCTCCTCTTCGGTAGACTAATGTTTGCCATGAGGGGCGACCCAGTCCACTACCGGTTCCTACCGTTGCTGGAGGATCTAGGCCAGATGGGTGACTATGCATGGGGAGCAGGGTTCCAAGCGCATCAGTTCGAGAGCTTGGGCTCCTCCGACCGACAGACAGCGATCAACGGCTTCTACCCCTTCCTCTAGGTACACACTTCTTCACTTGCCCTTCACTTAAACTGCCTCTTGATATTACAAATGTGGTCTGATTGTAGCTTCATGCTCTTGCACGTCTGGGCCTACCTCCACCTCCCTGGTCTGAGGAGGGGAGTACTAGAACGACCGGGCGCCGTGCCCCTCGCCCGCCGTGGGTGCCGTGCCGTGACACGCACCCGCTGGGAGACCAGCTGCATCCCTCCAGGATGCCATTGATGCCTACCCCCAGATAGATGTAAGTGTTTTTAATAAATTGCATTTTCAATTGCTTTCAATTGCCTGGCTACCAATGATATGTGCTTGATGTGCAGTTGGTGTGGAAACCATACCTAGGGGAGATAGACGTGGGACAACATTGGTTGGAGCTGGCTCGCCCCTACTTCGGTAGGATGGTGTGGATCCATGCTCTCAACCTTGTGCTACCTCTTCACCACTATCTGACTCAGAGGTCTCTTGGCCTACGTCAGAGTGTGGTGGAGTTTCCTAGCCGTGACCGGACCCCTAGGCCAGGTCGGAGGTTTCGGGGACTCCACGACACTACCGACTGACGTGAGAGGGCCCGTGAGCAGATAGCCGACTGGGAGCGCAAGGGAAAGGGGTCCGGTCGGAGGCCACCTCGGACGATGAGTACTTACAGGCATTTGCCTTGAAGTACGGTGCGAGAGTCTACCGAGGCAGGAGACGACAGGTAAGATCTACAACGTTAGATTATTTTAATTGTTCTTTGATTGAATTGAGCTGACAGCTGTGATGCTTTGCAGGTAGACATGACTGAAGAGATCACCTCGCTCTGGGCCCTGCTCCACTCGGCGGCACAGGATCGCGAGGCTGCTCGGAGAGAGGTAGAGCAGCTGGTAAGTACATACTCAGACTTCAGCACCTTACCAATTTCATAGCTGATTTAAAAAAAAATTAACGTGTGTTAAATGTGCAGCGGAGAGAGCTAGACCGAGGGAGGAGGACACAAGTAGGTGCCTCCTCTTCTAGAGCAGCAGAGGATTCCCAGTCAGATCTAGCAGACCGACTGGCCCGTGCAGTGAGGAGAGCTGAGGAGGCAGAGGCATCATTAGTAGAGCGGGTAAGTGTGCTAGTGATTTGAAAATTGAGATTTTATTTACACTGACCTTGAATTGACTTCCTGCAGGTGGACAAACTGAGGACCGCTACTGACCGAGTGGCTGAGCTGGAGAGGGAGAGGGACAGCGTTGCAGCAGAGAGAGATCATCTATGCCTCAAGATGATCGAGATGATCGCAGAGCTAGAGAAGTTACGTATGCAGGGTCCGGCTGCGGATCAGGCAGAGTTGACACGACTTTGCTTTGACTTGCATGCGCAGCAGACTCTAGCTCGGAGTCTGCAAGAGATGATTACGACGATCGGCCAGTCCCAGAGCAGGAGCAGAAGCGGTGCGAGCGGTGCTAGCCGGGCGATGGGCACCTCCGTGAGGCAGTACCTAGTAGACTCCTTTGGCCGTCAGAGGAATGAGGAGGAGGAGAGATGCCTGGCAGAGGAGGCGAGTTCAGGAGCGGTCGGGTGGTGGTGAGATACCACCACCACCCGATAGGCGTGAGGATCTGGGGAGAGTGGTGGTGGACAGTGAGGAGCTTGTGAGCCACCTCCCCCTTATCTTTGTACATATTGCTTTTAACTAGTGGATTCTTACATTTTATGCCAATGTTGTGATTGCATTTGAATATGATTGACATGAGTGAGATGAGATCCAAATGAAAGAGAGAGTAAGAAAGAGAGTGGAAAATGAACTGAGTACAACGTTTGTATCGTTCTTCAATCCCTGTCCCTACACACTTAGCAAAACAGGTTAGATCTGCACTTGGCTCAGCCCCTTACTCTAAATAAAGGAGTGATTTGATCTTCGTGATAGTCAAGAGGCTGAGCCATATTAAATAGGCAGGAAATTAAAATAAATAATGCATGCTAAAAGAAAATGATATGTACATCTCTTTTTTGGCTTTTGTGATTTTTGTGTTTTTTTTATTTTGGGATTTTTGAATTTTTTGGATTTTGGGGTTTCTGATTTTTTGGATTTTGGGTTTTCTGAATTTTTTGGAATTTTGGGGTTTTCTGGTTTTTTTTGGATTTTATGGGGTTTTCTATAGTGGTACCCTTCACATTTGAGCCAGTAATTATGAGTCTCATTTTTCTTCTCACTGTCAAACAACCCCTAGGTGCAGTGTGTATTTGTTCTTGGACCTCCCACATCAGATTGCCCTAGCCATCGGTGTTCGTACATAGACAAAGTGTAGAGGGGAATTCGGTCTTTTAGGAAGACAGGACGACATATAGAAAGACATGGCGTCATGGTGCAGGGTGGTGGTTTGTGTGATCCGATTAGGGGGAGTGTTTCATGTGAAATATGTCTGTTGTCCAGAGACTTTATGGTCATTTATTTAGGGCATGCGTATGACCGGGCTCAAGAGCGTCCCGCGGGGAACTATACTACCACTCTTTGACATGCCCATATTCCTCATATTTGACTCATTTGTTCTTTTTCATTGCATATTTCATTTGCATATTTTCATAAACTGTCTCTATTTGAGAGTTCATTCGCACATGATCAACTCCCCCTTACCTAGTCTACAAACCAATCAATCCTTTTACCCCTAAACCTTTGTCCAAATAAGAAGAGAACAGACCTGTACCCTCCTACGCAAGCGCTAGGCCAGAGCACTCTTGTCTAAGGGACTTCGGCTATGGGTGGTCGTGTAGTGTGTGGTGACTAACCTTAGGAGTGATCCAACAATCATAAGGATGAGAAGCTCAAAATAGCCAATGCTCTTTTAGAAAAGGGTGCCCTTATAGATAACCTTTTTTAAGGGTAGAATCTTTTCAAATACAAACCCTTCCATGGGTGAGAGAACTCACCATCAGCATTGATCAGCCTGTACGCGTTCCCGGGGTATACTTCCTTAACGACGTACGGACCTTCCCAATTAGCTTGCAGCTTGGACCTAGGACCTCTAGGTTTTATGAAAATTCGCTTTAAAACCATGTCTCCTTGTTGGAATTGAACTCAATCACCTTATTTGAAAAGATCTTGAGAGCCTATTTTGATAAGAAAGTACATGATCGGCCGCGGCAATGCACAGTTCGTCTAAGAGTTCCAACTGTGTAAGCAACGCCTCCCGACGTTCGTCGATATTAAGTTCTTTATCCAATTGTACCCTTAGCGAAGGAATGAGAATTTCATGTGGGCATACTGCCTCCATCCCATAAGTAAGTGAAAATGGAGTTTGCCCAATGGGCGTGCGGATGGAGGTACGGTAGGCCCATAGAGCTTCAATCAATCTCTCTGGCCAATCAGCAAATTTATGGGACTCACAAGTTTTCTTTAGAATTTTCAAAAGTGTTTGTTTGTGGCTTCGGCTTGACCGTTGCCCTATGGATAATATGGACATGAATGATGCAAAGCAATATTAAATTTCTTACAGAAATCCTAAAGTTCTTGGGATATGAACTGCGGCCCGTTGTTGGTGACGAAGTCACTTGGTACTCAAAACCGCGAGATGATGTTCTTCATGATGAACCTGCACATGGTTGAACCTTTGATTTTTGCAAATGCTTTAGCTTCGGCCCACTTAGTGAAGTACTCAGTAGCAGTGAGAATGAAAGATTTCTGTTTGATTTGAGCATTAGGATCACCAAGTGGCCTGGCGATAGCAAAGGCCCACATAGAGAAAGGCCAAGGGGAAGATAGTGGATGCAAAGAGGAACACGGAGCATGGATTTTATCAGCATGGACTTGGCACTTGACACACCTACGGATGTAGATGGCACAGTCTTCTTCTAGGGTTGGCCAGTAGTAGCCCTGCCTAAGAATCTTCTTAGCCAACATTTGGCTATTCACATGCCCACCGCATTCACTAGAATGAGATCCTTCCACTACCTTCCATGCTTCTTCGTCCGACAAACACCGGAGGAGCATTCCATTTAGAGCGCGTCTATACAACACATTTCCAACAATGGTATATCTTAACGCCGCTCTACGGATGGCTCTCCTATCCTCAGGTTCAGCCTCGTCGGGGAAGGTACTGTCCTTGCAATATTGCTCAATTTCGTGATACCATGGCCTTTCTTCTTCCATCATTTCTCCTAGTTCCACGAGCATTATCTCCTTCGCTTCCTTTCTCTCTGTCTTCAACACCAATGAGCTCCTAAGGTTAATGAACCAAGGATCCTTAGTGGAGGGCACTTCTAAGCTTTGGACAGTGATTGTCTTAGCGCTGCGGCTGAGAAAGAAGGAGAGAGAGGAGGCCAGAGATGCCAGGGCATCGGCCAGGATATTCTGAGAGCGAGGAGTATGAATGTAGATGAGCTTGCAGAACTGCTTGGCTAGGAGCGTGACCAGATCTTGATAAGGCTTGAGCTTGGGGTCACAAGTGCAGTAGGTAGAAAGGACTTTCCGAAGAACGAGCTGAGAGTCCCCTATGATCTTGAGATGGCGCGCGCCTAAGAGATAGGCAAGCTTTAGACCAGCTAGGAGAGCCTCATACTTGGAAATATTATTTGTGGCAGGGAACTGGAGTTGATAGGTAAGTGGAATGGTGATCCCTTCTGAGGTAAGTAAGACAACACCTATGCCCTGTCCCCTAGAATTGAGAGCCCCATCAAAGTAGTGTGACCAAAAGGGATCGCGAGAGATGAGTGACAGGTTTTCGTCAGGGAAATCCTCTTGAACCGTGTCACTCTGGGGAAGAGGGAGGTGAGCAAGGTGCTCAGCCATGGCATATCCTTTTATATCCTTCTGGACTACAAAGGTGATATCAAATTGAGATAGGAAGCTCTGCCAGCGTGCCAATCTATCGGCGAGGACCGGCTTTTCCAGGAGATACCTAATAGGGTCCATTCTAGAAATCAAACTCACCTTATGAGCTAGGAAGTAGTGCTTCAATTTTGCACTACCCACACTAGCGCTGCACATGTTTTCCCATTGTGGTAAGTTTGAGCTCAGAAGGATTGAAGAGCCTAGATAGGTAATAGACTGCCCTCTCTTTGCCAGAGTCATCATGTTGTTCAAGGACAGCTCCTAAGGAGTCCTCAATAGTCGACAGATATAGGATTAAGGGTTTCCCTGGGACAGGTGCCTGCAGCACGGGCGGATTCATCAGATAGCTCTTGAGTTCATCGAAGGCTTCTTGGCACTTAGCATTCCACTCAAATTTGGCTCCTCCTCTTAACAGTTCATAGAAAGGGTGACATCTTTGAGAGTGCTGAGATATGAATCTCCTATGAACTGTAGCCAACCAATCAAACCTCCAAGCTTAGATATGTTCATAGGAGGAGCCATCTCATTGATTGTCTTGGCCTTGTGCGGGTCTATCTGAATCCCCCATTTGCTGACAATGAAACCTAGCAATTTTCCTGAAGAAACCCCAAACACGCACTTCTTTGGATTCATCTTCAATTGGTATTCTTGTGCGCGGCGAAATACTTTGGCAAGCACGGAAGAGTGTTCTCTTCGAGTCTGAGACTTCACCACAATATCATCCACGTATACCTCAACATCGATATGAATCATATCGTAGAAGATAGCTAACATCGCCCTTTGATAAGTGGCACCGGCATTTTTCAATCCAAACGGCATGACCAGATAGCAATAAGTTCCCCAGGGGTGTGGTGAAGGAGGTTTCTCTTGGTCCTCCAGGGCTAGACGAATCTGATTATAGCCTGAGTACCCATCCATGAATGATAGAGTTTCGAACCCCGCGGTGTTATCAATCAAGACATCCAAGTGAGGCAAAGGGAAATCATCTTTTGGACATGCCTTATTCAAGTCCCGGAAGTCTATGCAAATCCGCACTCTTCCATCTTTCTTCATTATCGGGACTATGTTTGTCACCCACAATGGACAGAGGACTACACGGATGAATTTAGCCTTGTGTAGCTTATCAATCTCCTCTTTCATCTTCAAAGCAATGTGGGGGAGAAACCTCCTTAACTTCTGTTTAACGGCAACTGCCCCTTGTTTTTAAATTAAACTATGTTCTACCAATTCGGGGTTAATGGCGGGCATGTCGTCATAAGACCAGGCAAATGAATCCTTAAACTCCCTCAGCATTTCTATGAGTGCCTCTCCTTCCTCAGGAGGGAGACTGCAGGCTATGGTCAAGAGCCTAGGGTCTTCTTCTGTTCCCACGTGTACCTCTTTGGTGGGTTCGTCCACTGCCGAGGTGGGCTCATCAAATCTTCTCATGCCACTCGCATTAATCTCGGCAGCGTCCTCTATCTCACAATCATCTTCATCCAATGGGTCATCCTCGGCTAAGATCTCATATACTCCGAACCCGTCGTCTAGCCCTTTCTCCTCATACTGAGCTTCTATGTTCAGAATTACCGCTTCTTGGACGAATTCTTCCACAGCTAGAAGAGCGCCACACCTTTGCAACAGGTCTAGAAGATACCTACGGGGTATGCCACTACCCTTCTTCTTCCTAGATGGGGACGGGGACTTGCTAGATCCTACCCTTGAATCTAAATTAGGTTTGATATTTACAGAAGGCTCTGGAAAAGGGTCCAGAGGTTATTGGAATGGAAAGGAACAGGCGCGGCGGGGGGCCGCAGAAAACCCTCCGATGGGTCTGGAGGAAGAGGCAGCCACCCGAGCTCAGGGTGCCTGCAACAGACTCGGGGTGCAGGGGAACAGAAGGCCCCTCACCCAATCACCCAAAGTGACCATGGTGGTCAGTGGGCGAAGATCGCAGCTTGGGCCGAAGGAGAAAGGGGGGATCGCCGCCAAGGAAGAAAGGGGGTGACGGGGATCGCCGTCAAAGCAGAGAAAAGCACGGGAGTGACGGGGATCACCATCAAGAGCAGGGGAATTTGACAGCAGAAGGCGAAGGTGGGGGAATGACAGGGATCACCGTCATGAGTGAAGATGGAAGTGGGGGTCAGGGATCGCTGTCCAAAAATCAAAGGTGATGGGGATCGCCATCGAGAGCAGGAAGGCGAGGGGACGGGGATCGTCGTTCGAATTCAAGAGGTGACGGGGATCACCGTCAAGAGCAGGAAGGTGAGGGGACGGGGATCGCTGTCCGAGGATTAAGAGGTGACGGGGATCACCGTCGAGAGTAGCAAGGCGAGGGGAGGGGATCGCCGTCCAAGGATGAGAATTGCAGCGGGAGATTGGTGTTTGAAAGGAGAAGGATGGGTATTGTTGTCCGAGGAAAGAGAAAGGGGAAGGCGAGGATTGCCGCCTGATGAGAAGGGCAGGGGGGAATGATGGGAAACGTGGAAGAGAGGAGGCATTTTTTTATTGATTTTTTTTTTAATACAACATATTAAGAAAGTAAATTAACCTCCTAAAAGCAAAGGCATCGGGAGAAGGATAGAACCGATCCATTAAAGAGAGAGAATTGAAAGAAGATGCAGAGGATTTAACGCCTCGAGAACGTCGAGAGAGAACTGGAGAATAATGGGAGGGGAAAAAGGGATGGAGGTGAAATTTATAACAAAGATGGAAGACACAAAATGATTGAAAAGCGGGAATACCCTGGCCAGAACTCTGTTGTTGGGTTGATGAGGTTCATGGTTTCAAACTTTTCACCAAGTCCAAGCAACTGTCGCTTGGTGGAGATTGCTGATGCTGATTCTATCCATACTGGCAGCTGTGCCACACTGTCCTTGACAAACAAACGACTCACTGATTAAACAAGGTCTTCAAGGCCCTGCTCTTTGCTTCTGCTTCTGATGGCGGAGTGTTGCTGTCCTCCTTGAATAGGAAACTCACTGCAGGGATTAAGTCTTCAGGATCTGATTCTTCTGCCTTCATCTCCGGTTCTTCTTCTTGTTGGGCTGCTAGGCCTCTAGGATTTGATATGCTGACCTTGGTTCTTCTTGTACTGTGATGTTATATCTGGGCTGTATAGGTCCTCTAATAAAGTGGTCATATAATGTCCAGGTAAGAGGTTCGGAACTTGACTGTGAGGCAGATGAGAATATTGCCCATTTTGTGTATCCTAGACCACGCTTCGTAAATTCTTTGTGCCAGTGACGACCTTGGTCCGCCTTGGAGATGGGTTCCCAAACCTTTTCCTGTCTGATAGCCAATCCTGAACAATATCCCAGCCTTTGGTATTTGCTGACATATGCTTTCTTATGGCTGCCAATGATGGAGACACAATCAGACGCTTGGAGGAGAAAGTTTAAGCCTATGGGTAATTTATATCAAGCACCGAGATGACAGGCTTATTAAATGGCCAGACTGACGGCATGATATTCTCTATAGCCTCCACATTGTGAGTAGTTGCTGCACTTTTGACTTTGACTATACACCGTTGAAAGGGGAATTTCAACCACTGATGAGCTGTGGAGGGCACTGCCCTTAATGCTTCGATCCAAGGGCGGCTAGGATAGCATTATAGGTGGGATCGATATCTAGCACATAAAAGTCCACGTCATAACAAGTGGCCCTAATTCGGCCTGTAGAGAAATAAGGCCATGGTAGGCTCGCTGAGAGTTGTCATAAGCCGCCACTGGTGTAGGAGTGGGCTGCAAACGGCGCTCCGAGATGTTACAAGTTCTCAGGTGCTCAGCGGACATACATTAACAGAGCCCTGTATCAACCAATGCTGCATCAATGGCCACTTTGGTTATGGTAAGGGTTACACACAAGGCATTCTTCTAGCCTCACGAGGGGCTAACTCACCATCCGAAAAAGGTAATTGTCGGTCCTTTATTCACAATAGAGAGCACGGAAGGTAGGGTGTCAGGGTTCATGTCTTCACTTACCATGACCCTTTGCAAGAACGCTCTCAGGGCATCTTGATGGGGTGTGACCTCTTGATTAACTCAAGGATGGAGATTTTTGCTGGAGTTTGGTCCAAGTGCTTCAAATGTCATATGAGTTCCTGGAACCGAATCTGACTGATCAACATCCTGTTGCTACTGCTAACTGTTGGAGGGTTGGGTTTGCTGACCCGGCATAGACCCGAATGATTCGGGTACATCCGGGTGAAACATACACCGCTCCGAAGGGCAAGGTTATGGTGGAGTGGAGGAGGAGTGGTGTCAAGGATGGAGGGGTTGGGAATAGTGGCGCTGGCATAGGGGAGAATGGGATGCTGATAGGTGAAGGGACAATGGGTTGTATGACGGAGGAGCTGTAGAGCGGCGAGGTAATGGTGGCAATGGTGGGTGTGGTGGATATAGATGTAGTAGAAACAAGGGTGGTATGGGAAATCGCCAAGAGTTGGCCCACTTCGTGTTCGTCATCGAAGGCCCATGCGGCTTCTGTTGGTGGGTGGTGTATGTCTGGATTAACCTGCGCAGGTGGGGGAGGGTGGTGGAACAGGTTGTGGGTTGGAGCAGGCTGATGTTGAGGCATGGGATTATGAATTATGCCAAGGTCATTTCCGGTTGTTGGGGTTGCTGTTGTTGTTGGAATTGTTGCTGGAATTGTTGCTGTTGTTGCTGGAATTGTTGTTGTTGTTGTGGCTGCTGTCGCTTCTATTGTTGTTGCTTCTGTCTTGACCTACTGGTCCCTCAGTGTCTGGATCAATCTTTTCATCTCACCCAATCAAATGATTCTGCTCCTGAAGATCATATATGATATCCCGGAATTGGAAACAGTCCGACACACTATGGCATGGATGGCGATGGTACACATAGTACTTCATCTGGTCTGCTGCCATATTCTAGTTCGGCTTCTCAGGAGGGAGTCTTAGGGCATTTAAGGACATGAGGGCTGCAAAAATATCAGCTAGGGTCTCTGGCAAAGGAGGTACTGAGCTCTTTTAGGCCCATTGGGCTTTCTAGGAGCAAATACGGGGGAGGGACTTGGTTGTATTGGCGCTGATCATGTGAGGATTTTGGCCCTGAGGAGGAGGCTGTCTATTGTTGTTCCATGGTTGTTGGGGCTGCTGAGTATAGGGAGACCTACCCACGGGGCCTTGGGGGTTCTTTACCGCACCTACTTGCTCATTTGTTTGGACGCCTTCAGTGACTGAGCCTTGGGGGTTATTTACTGCACCTACTTGCTCATTTGTTTGGACGCCTTCAGTGACTGGGCCTTGGGGCTTCTTAGGATAACGAGATTTAGGGGTATCAAACATCAAGTGAATTGGCGAGTCCTTAAGCTGGGTTTGGATGAAATGGGCTCGGCTATATAACTAGTGCATGGTGGTGATGTCGTTCATGCTAGGATGGCCCGTAGGTGGGATTGGCATTGGACATCAGCAGCTTGACCTTTTCCTCGGGCATTGGGCAGCGGACCTTAGCAGCAATGGAACGCCATTCTGTCAGCGTAGGCTAAAAATTCCTCATCGGCCTTCATCTTTTCGGCCACTAGATCAACAAATGAATATTCGGGTCGAACCCGATCTTGGAATTGCTGTAAGAACCTTTCTTGTACAATTCGGAAATCTTCAGCTTCCTCAGGTGGCAGAGAGTAAAACAATTCAAGGGCCGGACCATCCAACGATTTCCTAAACAAGTATTGTAGCAACCTGAATTTTTAAGAAAAGAATAATTAATAAAGAATTAAAACCTAGCTAAATGATATTTAAGTGAAAAGAGCATTTAATAAAACTCATTAAATGGAAAAGAGTAATGGGCTTTGCTTAATGGACCATCTAGAATTTATTGGGTCAAAATATGAATTTACAAGGGAGTATAATAAGAAATACTCTAAAATCGGAGTTTAATTATATCATAATTGGAAAGGGGTATTTAAAGCAATAAAAGTGACAATTAGAGTTGGAATTGGAGTCCTAAACCTACCCCATATGTTTAGCACGAATTTGGATCTCTTCCTAGCATAAATAGAGATTGGAAAGCAAGGAAGGAAGGTTAGAGTTAGGAAATCTCGTAATAAGAGCAATTAGAGTAGAAATAGGAATATGAACTTGTGTTTACATAAATACACCTCCTAAACCCTCTTGGCCGACCCTAGCTCATTGCCAAAGGTTGTTGGACGTGGAGAGGAGGCCAAGGAGGAGAGGATCTCGTGGGAAGAAGGAGTTCTTGGAGCTTCTTCCTCGTTCTTCAAGTTCTAGCCTAGAAGAGGAAATTGAGTCAAGGTAGGCATTCTCACAAGCATAAACCATGAAAATTTTTCTGGAGGATGTCTCATCTATCAGGAACGAAACCCTCAAGTTTCATAATTTTCCATCGAGCATATTTAGTTCTGATTTTTCATGTTCTGCAACTTACATGACCCCGAACCCTCTTCTTAACTCTTGATCTCCTTGTATACTCAATCCCATGCTACGAAATTTTTATTGTAGGAACTGATGCATGTTAGGGATCTTCTGACCATGAAAGCCCTAATTTTTGTTTAGCATGTTGCTCGAATTAAATCAATCTTGCTCTCTATATCATGTTCTATGTTACTCATTCTTGTTCGTTTCAAACCTATTCAAACCATGCTCTCTCTCGAATTCCTATTTACTAGAAGTACTCTCGCAAGTCTAGCTTCATTTGCCACTAATTTCGTGATTTTTCATGTATATAATTAGTTATGATTTTCTAAACGACCCTATATCAATTTGATTCAAGTTGGCCCGCAATCCAAAGCCTGGTCTGATTCCTGTCAGATCCAAGCACAGACCACCAGATTGCGACGGGGCCGATATGTCACCTTCTGGAGGTTGATTGCGACAATCTACCCGTCGCGTTAAGAAAGCGACAGGTAAGCCGTCGCTATCCCTGTGTCTGTCTTGTCGCGACCCTTTCCCGCCTCTGTCGCGTTCACAAGGCCGTCGCGACAGTACCTATGTCGCGATCTGCCTACCCCTGTCGCAATCCGTACTGGCCTTGTCGCCTTCACAGGTTTTTGATATAAAACCCATAAAAAAAAAATATTTATGTCACTTTCTAAATAATTCTTACGCCCTTTTACCGTTTACACCACAGTAAACACCCTGCTTAAATGGAGCTATATTGAATGTTTAAAATACATTTTCACGACTTATTTCTATCTATGATTTTTCTTACACATTCACAAACATGAACCATCCATATATGGCTGAAATCTGGCACAAAATATCTCAAAATATATCTGGTAATTTATTGCAATGAAGTAAATTAATACCTATTTTAAAGGACTTGTATTCGTTTCTTGCGTTGTTTATATACCGATATCGACGCTCCACTGTTCTAGAATTCCTCTAGAACTTCGAGCACCTGTTTTATATACAACACTTACTTGGCTTGTGGTGAACTCTCCGTCGGATATTCCTTTCGCCGGACTAGTGAACCCTTGCACAAGGCCTTCGTAAAGTCTCCTCTGATCATGGATTCCCACATGGTCGACGAGCCGGTTGTACCCTAACACCCATTACATACTTTAGGGATCGATATGATCCGAACGACGATTAGAAGTTCGCTCTTTCCTTGAATCACACCGGACCTCTGGACCTGTGCTTAACATGGCCAGTGGTAGGGTCGTGAGTTCCACCTGACTGCCAATACGACTGTGCGCGTGTTGTGCAACTGTTACTATCGCCTATTTACCCGTCGCATTACGTGCAATGTCCACTAGCTCTCATCTGTACTCTACTCGCTCGTCTATTCACGTTCACT
>CM024758.1:53893676-53941459 GCA_014218235.1 Colocasia esculenta
TCCACAATTCATGCTTCTCCATCAACTAGGTATCATCAACATGAAGCTTGGAGTTCTTCTGGACAATCACCACGAAGAGTTCTTTATCTGGATTTGTTTCTAAAACTCAGAACTCTTCTCTCTTTCCACTTTTCACTACTTTGTGTGTGTGGTTGTGGTTCAAGCGTCCCTTATGCTTGATCCACGTGTGGGTTGTTGTTCTGATTTCTTGTTTGCATCAGACAACGTGGGTGTGTGTGTTGTAGAGTTGAACTCGGTGATAAGCAGTCGTTCTGCGTGTGTGTGTGGATAATGGGCGTAGGATACAAAAGTTGTGTACTCCGAACCACATTAAATCTTCGTGATTTGTGGTTTGAACATTTCTCGATAGATGTTTGGTAGGCACGTTGATTATTCACACTCTACATAGATTGTTATTCATTCTACTCACAATCAGCACACACGTCATAGTTCAAAATTGATATAAATCTGTTTAAGATTTCGATAAGTCATTGTTGGATCGAAAAGTAGGCTATAGTGCTTTTAATTGCTAGTAATCTATTCAACCCCCCTTCTAGATTACTGCTTAAGATAATTCCACATATCATTCAAGGTTTGCTAAGGTGTTGCTTAAGGAGTCTGATGCAAAAGTTGTGAATTTGGAGATTTCGTTGCCTGTACATACCCCAGCAGGTGCTATGATTACTAAGAAGTGCTTTCCCTCACTTTATGTATGCATAGAAGAGCGGGATTTGGCAGGATGCTTCTATCTTTTGAAGATGAAGGACTATGATGCTATTTTGGGTTTAGATTGGCTGGAGGAGCATTATGCTTTGCTAGATTGTCGGAAGAAGAGGATTATTTTCCATATTCCAGGTGAGGAAGAGTTTTCACATCCCTTACCAAAGAATATGGTTGGGAAGTTTGTGGTATCAGCATTAAAGGCAGTCAAGATGTTGAGCAAAGGTTGCAGTGCTTATTTGGCTAGTATGGTTGTGTCTAAGGACACTAATACACCATGCATTGAGGAGATTGAGGTTGTTCATGATTATGTGGGTGTCTTTCCCGAGGATCTTTTTGGTTTACCACCGGAAAGAGACATTGAGTTTGCTATTGAAATGATGCCAGGTACAACTCCTATTCCAAGGCACCTTATCGTATGGCACTAGCGAAATTGGTAGAGCTCAGGAAGCAATTGAAATACTTGTTAGACAAGGGTTTCATTCATCCAAGTTCTTCACCATGGGGAGCTCCAGTCCTTTTTGTTAAGAAGAAGGATGGTTCGATGAGGCTTTGCATTGACTATCGAAAGCTTAACCAAGTAACGATCAAGAACAGGTATCCTTTACCCCGTATTGATGACCTATTTGATAAATTGTAGGAAGCTTCAGTGTTTTCTAAGATTGATCTTCATTCGGGTTATCACCAACTCCAAATAAAGGCCGATGACATGTCTAAGACGGCCTTTCGGACACGATATGGTCATTATGAGTTTCTGGTTCTACCTTTTGGCTTGACAAATGCCCCAGCAGCATTTATGGACTTGCTGAATCGGGTCTTCAGGCCGTATCTGGATAGTTTTGTAGTGGTTTCTATAGATGATGTTTTGATTTACTCTCCGGATGAAGCGTTTCACATGAAGCATTTGAAGACTGTGCCAGAAGTTTTGAGAGAGAACAAGTTGTTTGCCAAGTTTAGCAAGTGTGATTTTTGGATGAAGGAATTTCATTTCCTTGGGCATGTGATTTCAGGAGATGGTATAGCTGGGGGAGGGTGCACTCTCCTACCTTGCCCTCTAAGGACCTCCTTTATTAAAAAAAAAAATAGATCCTTCTAAGGTAAAGGCAGTGCTAGAATGGGAGACTCCAAGATCACCGTCTGAGATACAGAGTTTCTTGGGTTTAGCAAGCTATTACCGCCGTTTTATAAAGATTTTTGCATCCATTACAGCACCATTGACCAAGCTTAGAAGGATGGGAGTGAAGTTTGTATGGTCAGAAGAATGTGAGCAGAGCTTTAGAGAGCTAAGGAGTAGATTGACTTATGTGCCTGTGTTAGTTCTACCTAGTGGGTACATGGCTTCACTATCTATACTGATGCTTCTCATATTGGACTCGGTTGTGTGCTTATGCAGGATGGGAAAGTGGTTGCCTATGCTCCTGGCCAACTAATAGAGCATGAGCGTAACTACCTGACCCATGATTTAGAGTTGGCAGCGGTAGTGCATGCTTTGAAAATTTGGCGACATTATCTATATGGTGTCAAGTTTGAGGTATTCACTGATCACCAAAGTCCTAAGTACTTGTTCTCGCAGAAAGAGCTAAATCTGAGGTAGAGGAGATGGATTGAGTTCTTAGAGAACTATGATTTTGAGTTGCATTATCACCCGGGCAAGGCTAATGTGGCAGCCGACGCACTTAGTAGGAAGAGGACAGCAATGCAGAAGGATTGGAAGATGATAGAAAATGCAGCTTGTGCTTTTGTAGAAATCGAGTCACAATTGTGCCAAGCTTTTGTGGCTTAGTTATCTATAAGGTCTTCTCTTCTAGATAGTGTGGTAGAAGGTCAGAGGGATGATCCTAGACTGCAAGAGATGATAGGGAAGGCAGGCATTGCTCGTGATGAGGAAGGTGTTATTCGATTTCAGCATAGAGTATGTGTGCCAGATATTGCTGATGTAAGGAAGCAAATTTTAGAAGAGACTCATAGGTCCAGGTTTTCTATACATCCAGGTGGTAGTAAAATGTATCAAGATATAAAAAGGACTTTTTAGTGGCAAGGCATGAAAAGAGATGTGGCTGATTTTGTTGCTAGATGTTTGACATGTCAGCAGGTGAAGGCATAAAGGCAAAGGCCATCAAATTGATGCAAAAGATTGATATTTCGTTATGGAAATGGGAAGAGGTTACTATGGATTTTGTTTCTGGTTTGCCCATGTCTTTTAGGGGCAATGACTCCATTTGGGTGATTGTGGATAGATTTTCCAAGACTGCACATTTCTTACCTATGAAGAAGAAGCAATCTATTAAGAGTTTGGCGAAGCTTTATGTAGATAATGTTGTTAGATTGCATGGGGTTGCAAAATCCATTATTTCAGATAGAGACCCAAGATTTACTTGAAGATTGTGGCAAGATTTGCAGGATGCTCTTGATTCTCAAGTGAAGCTTAGCTCAGCATTTCACCCGCAGAGGGATGGACAATCTGAAAGGACAATCCAAACTCTTAAAGGCATGTTGAGAGCATGTGCTCTAGATTGGAAGGGTGAATGGGAGAAACACTTACCTCTTTTGAAGTTTGCCTATAACAATAGTTTCCATGCAAGCATAGGTATGGTTCCATTTGAGGCTTTGTGTGGTAGGCCTTGTAGATCTCCATTGTGTTGGGAAGAGGCTAGTGATAAACACTTGGTTGGACTTGAGATTGTGCAAGAAACTTCTAGTAAGATTCAGCTAATTCAGCAAAGATTAAAGGCAGCTCAAGACCAGCAGAAAATCTATGCAGACAATAGGAGGAAGGATTTGGAGTTTGAGGTGGGACAGCATGTATTCCTTTAGGTCTCTCCAACTAAAGGGGTGATTAGATTTGGTCGGCGTGAAAAGTTGAAATCAAGGTTTATTGGACCATTTGAGATTGTGAAAAAGGTTGGAAATGTGGCTTATCAATTGGCATTACCACCATCTATAGCAAACATTCATCCGGTGTTTCACATTTCTATGCTAAGAAGGTATATTCGGGATCCATCTCATATTCTTTCTTATGAGCCGGTGGATTTGCAACAAGATTTATCTTCTGAGGAGCAGCCCGTAAAGATTCTGGACCGAAAAGTGCAGCATTTGAGGTCCAAGAGGATTCCCTTAGTGAAGGTCTTGTGGAGGAATTTTGCACAAGATGAAGAAACATAGGAATTATAAGAAGGAATGGAGATGAAATACCCACATCTTTTTGGTGAGTTTTCTTAGACGCAATCCTCGAGGACAAAGATTATTTAAGGGGGAGAGAGTGTGATATCCTAAAATTTTTCTTACTAGTTTTTTTAAATTTCAATTGATGTATATTTTAATGTGTATTTAAAAAATTTCTGTGCATATATGTGTATAGTTTAGTGTGGATTGGTCTGTTCTCTGGTTGATGCAGGTTGACTTGTTTTTCTGACGACAACATCGACTGTCGTCAACAGCAGGTTAACGACAACATCCATCACCCTCAACTTCAGGTAAATGTCCATATCGATTGACGTCTACTCTGTGTAAATGGCAGTAAACCTTGACGTTTACTTCTTTCGAAACTGACAGCGAGATTCTCGTCATCCAGCTCGAGTAGAGTTATGGTAAGGGGCTAGAATTTTGGTGACGTCGGGGGTTACAGATCTGACCTCGAAGGCAGGGTTTGGGGAGGCCTATCCCTTATAAAAAGGGTGGGTTAGCTTCTTGGAACCGGTTTTGGGAGTCTTCTCCAAGTCTCTAAGAAGGTGGAAGGAAAAACTGGTGATTTGATCCTTGTGGAGGCTTAGACCGAGCTTCTACAAGTTGAAGAAATGTGTTTCTGAAGGCTGAAGGCATCTCCAAGGTGTGCCTACAATAGGGGACCTACAGATTAAGGATTTCAAGTTGATAGGAAGACTGTCTTGGTTGGCCAAGGCGGGCTTCATCGGCTAAATCTGTGTATTTCTTGGAGTTTTAGAGGCAAGTAACCTAGGGTCGAGTTCCCAACCTCATGTTTTACTTTTTTTTTACAATTTTTATAGGATTTTAAAAAAATACAAACAATCGGATTTGGGGTTTACATGAGTCTCAGATGAGTTCAATTTGCTTGTCAGGTTAACGTCAATCTTGACTGCCGTCAAGGATGAACTTAACGTCAACCTTCTTTCCGTCAACTGAGGTTAGCGGCAACATGCTTGCCGTCTTGTTCTTCTGTCCACTATTTGTTGACCTATTTTTACATCTAGATTTATGTTTAGGATTTATATTTTGGTGTTTAAACTTCGAATAGACCTTCTGTAAAATGTGTAATGTTATGTAGATCAGCTTTTTGACACATTGTAAACTGGGTTAATTTCTATAGTCACCATGATTTAGGGCAATTTTCTGAGTTCTGGAATTAAGAATAGAAAAATTTTATATATGATGCATGCTCGTGATAAAATTATGATTTCTGTGTAGAAATACATGATAGGGATATTTTCATGCTGTGTTAACTCTGAAATCCGAAATTGATCGTTTTATGTAATTTCCATGACTGAAGAATAAAAATCAGCAGTACTTTTTAAATTTTAAAAATAGTTTTTGGATTCCAAAAATCTTGAAATTTTGAACAGTGGTTTGTATGGTTATGATACTTGAACAGTACAATTTTTGAACCTGGTTGATTGATGCTTTTTTTATGATGGATTTTTCTCAATTTATGGCACTGATGTGAATACTGTGGAAATTAGAATATATGTAATAAAATCATGAAAATTTTCTGATTTGATTTATGATAGAAGAGGCATGTTTTGGATAAATTTTATGATTTTTAGACTACTATAACTATTTAAGTCCGATTATCATTGTGAGAATTGTGTTCTTTTGAAATGAATTGTGGTAAATGTTCAGAAAATTACAGCATGTGATAATTCTGAAATATGTCTCTGTCAGCATCTGATCATATGTATATGATTTGGCAGCATGTTATGTTGCATTTGAATTTGGAGAAATTTGTATATGAATGTGTATATGGCCAATAAGACACTGCCACCATAGAAGTGTGGTAATAGATCCACCTTCCTTTTCAATCAAGCAGGAAAATTTATTTCTGTCTCCCATCATGTGCCGTGAGCATCCACTGTCAAGAATCCAGATGTTTGAATTGGATGCACGGCTTTCCTGCACACAACAAATTAGATAATAAATGTTTTTGTTACCCAGATGTGATTGGTACCAACATCCTGAGTCAGAAGAGAGAGTAGATCCTTTCTAACCCATATTTGAGTGATTTTCTTCACAGTGTTCTTTGAAACAAGACATTCAAATTTTTATTTTTCAATTTTCTGAACATTAGACCTCTTAGTTGGTTTATTTCACTGTGAAAACCTTAGCATGTAATGTTGTTGATGAGCAGGAAATTGTGAGTGATAAAAATAGGGATTGAACCATTGGTTACCATTGTACCTTTCGTTCCATGAATTATTCCATCTTGAATTGTAAGATGAGGAAACATTCTAATTTCCATGATAAAGATGATTATTTATTGGTTTGAAGTTTTTCTAATTTTTATAAGAAGGGTAGGTCGACCTATGTATGGTTTTGTGTCTACCAATGTAAGGGATAGGTCGACCTGAGTTGAGAGTGTGTCGACCTATGTTGTGTGTGTGTCGACCTGGGTAGGGTATGTGTCGACCTCTGACTAGGATAGGTCGACCTGTGCAGAGTGTGTGTCGACCTCATAGGTTCTTTTAGTTTTTGTATTTTTCCTTTGTTTTCAGATAAACCTGCCTTGACAAATTTTATTAGAGGAATTTTTTATGGTTTTATTTTCTTTGGAGATGATTTAGTTTTCTTTGAATTTTGTAGTTCAAAACCTAAGCCATGCTTATTTGAATTCATCTTCATTCCCAGTAGAGCATTCAGATTTTCTTTGCCTTGTGTGAAGTTCTTGATGATATCTTCTTTTTTTAAGTCAAAGAATGAGTTTTTTCAATTTGATTTAAATTTTCTTGATTTTCCTTCTCTTTTTCTTCGAATTTCTTGACAGAATTGATAAGTTCTTTGTTCAATTTTTGAATTCTCAATTTCAGATCATCAACAAAAATTAACAATTCATCATGTTTTTTGATTTGATCTGAAATCTGAGTTTCTAATTCAGAAATTTCTCTAGAAGATCATGTGTCATGAAGAATGCTATCAATTTTTCTTTTCAAATATTTATTTTCTTTTCTAACATCAGAAAGATTTTCAACTAATTTACCATATGCTTCTTGCCAATCTTCAATGGTAAAAGTTCAAAAGACGTATCTACATGTTCTTCACTGCATCCAGCCATGAAGCATATTTCATTTCATCTGAACTTGAGGATTCTTCATTACTGTATGAGCTTTGATCCTCATCTGACCATGTAGCCACCATGGCCTTGTTGTTCTTTTGTGAAACTCCTTCTTGTGGTTTTTGTACTTGTCCTTCTTAGCCTCTGGACATTCAACCTTCATATGCCCAGATTTGTTGCACCTGTAACACACAGGAATTTCATCAGTTTTCTTATGATCAACATGGGAGAAGTGTTTCTTTTTACTAGACATGACATTTTGCTTATTACAAAAATTCTTCTTGTTTGATTTCAAAAATGCCCTAAATTGTTTAGTAATCAAAGCAAGATTATCATCATCAGATTCAGATTTTTCAGATTCAAAAATTTCTTTAGATTTTCCTTTACTACTTGGTGAAGCTTTAAGAGCAATGGGTTTTGATTTTAGCATGTGTTCTTCATATCTTTTAAGATTTAGTTCATAAGTCATTAAAGATCCAATGAGTTCATCCAATGTTATTTTGGATAAATCATTTGAATCCTCAATGTGTGTGGCTTTAGTGTGCCACACAGGAGATAAATAACGGAAATTTTTTCTTACCAAATCTTCATTTGAGTATTCCTTACCCAAGGCTCGAAGTCCATTGATGATTACCATGAACCTAGAAAACATCTAAGATATGGTTTCATCAGATTTCATGATAAACAATTCATAATCAGAAACTAACATGTTTGCTTTAGTTTCTCTAACTTGAGATGTGCCCTCGTATAGTAATTCAAATTTATTCCACATGTCCTTGGCAGACTTACACATTGAGATTATGGAATACTCCTTTGGATGGATGGCACATTGCAGCATGTTCATGGCACCATGGTTTAGGGTGACCATTCTGATGTGCTTCCTAGTCCATTGATCTTCATCTCCAGTGACTTCGATTTGTCCTTTTTCAACAATTCTCCATACTTCATAGTTCTGTACTGTAAGAAAAACCATCATTCTATTCTTCTAGTAAGGATAGTCAGTACCATCAAAAAATGGATGAATGACCTTCAGCTACGAAACCTCTCGAGTCCATGATAAAGACAATCAAATCAAACACACAGCACAAGTTGAGCAAGTAATTGAGTGAATCAAAATCCGAAACACAGAAAATTCACTAAAGCACCCCAGAGTATAGAATTGACTCTGACCTTCTCTGATACCAATTGTTAGGATCAGATAGGTGACTTTAACATCTTAATTAAGAATGTCTGTGTACGACAACATAATCAAAATGAGTAATACACACAATTCGATCAGATCCAAGAGTGGTGTGTGATAATAGTGAATATAGACAACAAACCACACCCAAACCACTGTGCACAGAAGATTTTTAAGGTGGTTCGGAGAACACAACTTGTGTCTCCTACGTTCACCTTCTCACGACGGAGGAACCACTAACACTAATGCATACAACCTGGAGCACGATGACTCCAACCTCTTTTAGTGCGATGACTCAAAGACACCCAAGAGATAGGCACGATGACCTACTCCACAGACTGCTTGTGAATTCAGCAATTCACAAGCACTTGAGCACGACGGCTCAAGCACTAGAGCACAACTGCTCCAACCCAGAGCACTATGGCTCCAAACCTGAGTACACAGTACTCAAAACCTCTGGACCATGAAGGATCCAAGTTCTACTAGAACAAGCACAATTAGAGAGTAGATCCTCTAGCACGATCTATCTCAGTACAAGAGAAAATGTAAAACAACACAGAATTAGGTGATCTGTGTAGAACGTATACACAGATCACACACAGAGAAATTGACAATCAAATGAGTTACAGACTCAGATGGATCTCCTTCTGATCAGCAATGCTTTAATTTGGAACTCCTCTTCTTCCCTTCTTCTTCTTCCCCTTGGCAGTGCTCCTTTGCTCCCCTTCTGGATGCAAGAGCTTTTTCCCGCTCTTCTTCTCTTGTTCTAGAAAACTCCCAGCTCCTTCTCTTTTGGAGTACGAGGATCATGGGTATATATAGTCCCATGTGTCCCTGTGGACCCTTGAAGTGCGTGGGCATAAATATCTAGGTCAATTCCCTTGATTCTTAAGCAGCCCCATGTCCAGAAAAATGAACGTACTAAATTGTCACCTATTGTGTGTCGACACAACCAAGTTGTTGTCAACACAGGATTCAGTTTTACTACTTGGCAGATAACCTGTGTCGACACACATCTGAACTGTGCCGACACAACTGGCTCCTTCTTATCTGACTGTTACTGGATATCACTAGATGTGTCCACACACTGGACTTGTGTCGACACGAATGGCTTCCTTCTTCTAAATGTTTTCTGGAAAGCAAGGGATGTGTCGACACACACTGGACTGTGTCAACACGACTGGCTTCTCTTCTTTTTACTGCTTTCTGGAGAGCAATGCATGTGTCGACACACAATGTACTTGTGTCGACACCACTTTGACAAAGCTATGTAAACCTGAAAATATGAAGTGTAGACCATCAAAACATGTCATTAACAGTAAAATGTGAAATATTAAATGTCAAGAATATGTTGTTTGAGCATTATTATAGTATATTAAATATGTACAAATTTTCCAATATGTCATCATCAAAATCAAAGTATGAGTGATGTATCGTGGTCATCATCAAAAATCAACTTTAAGAAATTCTAATACACACTCAACACAACACTTAATGTAGCACCCCGGAAATTTAATTACATAAAAATTCAAATAAATGGAAATAAATAATTTCCATAATATTGGAGTATTTAAAACATACGTACCATTATCGTGTGTGCTAAAACACATTGGAAAATTCCGTAAAAATTATAAATCAACCCTAAATATTATTACTAAATGTTTCACAAAGAAATTTGTGCCAAGAAAAATCAGATTAGCCAACTTTAAAGTGTTTCGCGACTTATTATCATAATTCATGAATAAGTCGGAAAATCATTATCACACGTACTTGGATGAGTCAGAAAATTAAATAAAAATCATATATGGACTTCAAATAATATCCTCTAATGACCCCTCAAGAAATTTGGTTCAATAAAAATCATTTGGGCTAGGTTTGAGAGTTATTGTGACCGATTATCTAGATAAGGAAACAAGTCGGAAAACCATTAACACGGAAATACGACGCAATAAAAAATTAAATAAAGGTGTTGGGGAGGCTTCCAACATTATATATTGATGACCCATTATCATAATTGGGCCAATGGGAAACATTTGGCCCAAAAATCAAATAAAGCTAGAAAATACATAGAAATTCGTAACCATAAATAAGCTGAAATTAAAAGAGACAATTAGAGTTGAATTGGGATGCAATCATACATTCATGGCAACCCAAATTCGTGCCTAACTATGAGGGGAGGTTTCCTAATGCCTCACACACTCAAAGGGAGGAGGAAATCATCAAAAATAGGAAACCAAACATGCCAATCCCGAAACCCTCCTTTCCTAGTTATAATAGGACTCCTAAACACCATGGTTACTTAAATACTCATCACCCAAACCCTAGGAACGAATTTAGAACTTGCTAGGGTCGTGTGGAGGAGCTCTTGGTGGCTGAGGAGCTGGGGAACGACCACAAGAAGCCGTTCTTCTTCCCCTTCTCGTCTGCTGCGACCTGCACAAACCACCCTCTTGAAGTCGACCAAAGGTGAGTCAAACCTAAACCAAACCTTGCAAGGCCTATACCCATGGAAAGAGGGTCAATTCTACGTTCTAACCCAAGTGGAATGCCCAAATTCCATGCAGTATACACGGAGTAGTAAGCGTTTTCCTCCTAGTGGTCTGAACACGGGTTTTCTGGAATAACGGGACTTCTTCAACCCAAAAGGTAGGTTTTCTCGGGCCAAACCTTAACATATTCTATACCAATGTGTAGAGCATCAAGTTAACTTTCATTTCCCACTGGTTTCATCGAATTTCATTTAGTAGATCTTGATTTATAAGCGTTTTGCCAAAGTCGCGCACTGTTAGAGCTTTTCCCGTTCTTAATATGTTGCACGTGTCTCAAGACCGAATTGGAGAAAACGCATAAAGTTATTCTACAAGTTGTCCTCGTCAGGTTTCATGTTGAACGTTTTGTCTAAATCTCATTAGTTAGAGAGTTATAAGTGTGGTAATAGGGTTGCTGCATAAAACTACGTCTTCAAGTTACCCTTGGTCTGACCTTGTGTTCCCTGTGATCAAAGCCTATCGAAACCATCTTTATTGTTCAATTCCGATTTACTGGAAGTACCCTAGTATGTCTAGGTTATTTTAAAATTAGTTTCGTTATTTTTCACGCACCGTGCAATTTGTTCTCTAGTTTAGAACAACCCTATGTCAAAAGAAGGAAAGACAGGTCCGCAATCCAAGGCACTGTCCTTGCTCTGTCCGAGCTAGGCACGGACCCTGTGAACGCAACGGCCCGATATGTGGCTTTCAGAGGGTTGATTGTGACATACCCCTTGTCGCCTTCTCAAGGCGACATGCGTTCCGTCGCTTTCCGCCTACCTGATCTGATGACCATGTCGCGATGCTCACACCCCTATGTCGCCTTCTGGGCCCGACCTGTCGCCTTCCTTATATGGCTATGTCGCGATCTCAGGATTTTTACCGGAAACCACGTGTTTTCTTACAAAGTTTTCCGCATATACCCGAGGTCTGTATAAATGTGATATTTGCTGTGTAAGTTACCTGTCTTGGGTCTGATCATTACATGATTGTTGTTTAATGGCTTTAAAGCGATTAACCCATTTAAAAAGCTTTAATTACATGGATGCTATTCTAAGTGCTCCTTAAATGTTATGATCCATTTATGTTTCTTGTGATTTAATCTTCCTACTTTTCTACCATGTTTAAATGATAAGAGTTATCATAAAATCTTGCAAACCATGATGAGTTAAAGTGCATAGTTTTATTCCATGTTATATTGTCAAGTGCTTCCTGCGAGTTTGCGACCGATGGTTTGAGAATTGAGACACGCGTACCGCACTACACACTAGCACTGTTAGGTAGCCTTTTCTTGGGAAATTGGAAACTCTCTACCGGTCATTCCGAATTGGTAGACTAGCGACCTTTTCACCGAGGCCTCCGTAAATCTCCTCTGACCATGGATTCCCACATGGCCGACGAGTTGGTCGTACCATTGAAGTTCCCTGGAGATAGCATGCACTTCCTTTCTCTTCTTGTTCTCGTGAGTGAGACTTACAAACTGGACTAAAGCCATGAATGTAAAGATTGAACAAAAGTATAAATCGTACCGTTATGCTGCCGAATTTATCTCTTGACCATTGTACTCGTGAAATCATGTTCCATTACTTACTACTTGTTCTCCTCATCATCATGAACATGACATTACACATGCTTACTTATTGAAACTCTCATTGGCCATTATAAATGACTGTGGGTATCTACATTTAAAAATTTAAGTGAGATGCTGACAGGGCACGGCGTGTGTCCAAGGGCTCCAATCTAGCCCCAATGACGGCGAGTCATAGATATACTGTTAACCATGGGGTATAATGATTACTGGCGTTGCATCTGCGCTGGGAAAATCGTGCGTGCATGTTGAATGATAGATACAATACCACATACATGTGACCTAGTGTACATTCTTGATGGATCTTTTCTCGGTGTACATTAGTGTCTACGTGCCTGATTAGTGTTACTTGATCGTGCTCGTGCGTGCTTGCTTGCTTGCGTGATATGGCCATCCTGCATTTATTTGCAATGTACATGATATCTTGCGTGCTTGTACAAAGTGATCTATTTCTAGTTCTCTCTTATCATCTTGTTCATCAATCTTGTTCTATCATGATCTCTCTCTCTAGCTTGTTTTATATATCATGTTTTAATGTGTTTTATTCGTACTTGCATATCATTCATCGTACTTGCCTAGTTCTAAAATGTTAATCACGTATATCATTGCCCGCACATTGAGATATAAATACTACTGGGCTAGTTTGCTCATTCCCTACTTTTACCCAATCTAGGTGACTATGAGGTGCAAGAGGAAGAGCAAGTCGAGGATGGGAATGCGTCTGAGTGAAGAGCGTTCCAAACGTGAGTCTATCTATAGTTAGCTTATTTTGAGTGTTAGAACAATGTAGTAGGATGTGAGGTATTATGTAATTTTGCTTTTATTGAGTCTTAGTCCTGTATTAGTTTATCTGAGACAAATATGAGATTTGAATACAATTTATAATTGAGTTCACATTTGGGCCCTATTATAATGTTGTGTTGATACACATTTAGTGCGTGCTAGCTAGAGGCTTATTTGCCGACTGTCCACGTCTCGAATTATCGACTCGAATTCTTCGAACTAATATCCGCTGCGTAAATTCTCGGGACGTGACACTTAACGCGAAGGGTCAACGCACCGTGACAAGAATGTGTCCCCCTTGGACGCCGTGATAACCCGATAGGTCGTACTAACACACCTGCCACCCTGATAGGCATCAGGCGACCGAAGCGACGGAACACTGTCGTGACCCGTTGACTGTGCGCGACATGAAGATGCGACGGGAAAGCAGAGCGCGACGAGAACACGACGCACAAGCTAGTCGCGACAAGGATGACTATCTTGTCAGACACCCATGATGTGACACTTATGTGTCGCCCGACCCAGATGCGTTAGTGGCCAGTCATCCTATACACTAGACGGAAAGCTAGGAAGTCGGGTCTTGCACGAAGGCATACTGTTAGTGAATTGAAAAAATTGATGGGACCCAAAGCAATTTGGGTACCAAAATCTTCCTTCTGAATTCCATTGCAAGAATGTCTTACAACCCAGAAGAAAGACAATTGTATCTTGATAGTGGCTGTTCAAAGCATATGATTGGAGACAAAGAAAATTCTATTTATTGGTTGAGAAGGATGGGGTCAGATAATTTTTTGAGGTAAAAATAAGGTTAAATCATTGGCACAAGAAATGTTGGTAAGAATTGATGATCAGTCTGTCCCCATGCAATTTTAATTAATTATATATATACATATTTTGATGATTAACAAAACCAAACAACAATTTATCAATTATATCTGCTGAATATTTCATAAGTCTTAAGTACAGGAAAAATCACCAAAGTCAAACAAGCCAATAAAGGTATGCATTACTGCTCTGAACACTTGTTGGACCGAGCCCTTACCGTTGCATCAAAGTTATCATAACGATTTCTTTAGAACTCGCAACGACTTGCTTGTTGTAACGACTTCATAAGTGATCATAACGATTTCTTTAGAACTCGCAACGACTTGCTTGTTGTAACGACTTCATAAGTTATCATAACGATTTCTTTAGAACTCGCAACGACTTGTTGTTGTAACGACTTCATAAGTGATCATAACGATTTCTTTAGAACTCGCAACGACTTGCTTGTTGTAACGACTTCATAAGTGATCATAACGATTTCTTTAGAACTCGCAACGACTTGCTTGTTGTAACGACTTCATAAGTTTCATAACGATTTCTTTAGAACTCGCAACGATTTTTGTTGTAACGACTTCATAAGTGTTCATGATTCACAACGATTTCTTTAGAGTTCATAACGACTTCATAAGTGTTCATGATTCACAACGATTTCTTTAGAGTTCATAACGACTTCATAAGTGTTCATGATTCACAACGATTTCTTTAGAGTTCATAACGACTTCATAAGTGTTCATGATTCACAACGATTTCTGTATCGTCATAACGACTTATATCTTATAACGATTTCATAAGTTATATAGTCTTCAATTTCATATCTTATTCATCTTAAAGCATTGACCAGTCAAACTCCACGTAGACATCTCTCTGACGCTTCTGCATTTATGAGATCTGCACGTATCTCTGCATGCATGCAGACTATATCTTCCTTTATCGTGCTTATTCTGATAACGTCCTTCAGACTCAAGCCAGTTGGCATTACTATTTTCTTGACTATTGCTACTGACGTTGACTGACATCAGAGACAGCCTATCTGTCTGCTGTTTGAGCTTGACATCTGTGCAGACCTTTGATGTAGCTTCATGGTACAACGTTAGACAAATAAAAGCCAACGGATCCCTGTGAAGATCTCATCTCATTACGTGCTCAAGTGATCAAAAGACTGTGACAGGAAGCTTCCAAGACTCCAGATGTCATTCAGTCTAACGGCTACTCAAGAGAGAGACAACGATCTCTTCAACGACTAGTTTTTCAAATTGAAGATATATATATATACAAGACAGAAGAAGAGAAGCAGTGTGGTTGAGAGACCATTTTTAAATTCTTCTGAAGAAAATCAAGAGCCAAGATCCTTCACTCCGTTTTTTGCTCTCTTGCTCTCCTCTAGTTCTTGTGAAAATCTTGAGAGAGCATGTACAGTTCTGAGGGTGTGAATAGTTCATAATCTCTTCGCTCTCAGTTCTAGTTGCTTCAGATCCTCTCTTATCAAAAGCTGGATCTAGGGGCGTGAAAGTTTTTTTTTACTCTTCTCTGTGCTGTTCCCTTCGGGTGTGAAGGAAGACCTGGTGGTATCCAGGGTGTTGCTCCCTTTGGTTGTAAAGGAAGACCTGGTGGTATCCAGGGTGTTGTTCCCTTCGTGTGTGAAGGAAGACCAGCTGAGCTGGGTGTTGTAGCGTCCTTAAGGGGACTGTACCTTAGTTAGTGCAATCCTGAGTTGTTGCTCAGGGACTGGACGTAGGACTCCTAAGTCAAGGAAGTCCGAACCAGGATAATCCTTGTGTTGTGTGATTGTCTTCATTGCGTAATTGTTATTTAAACTAACAAGTAACTAACGCTGTTCGAAGATTGTTTGTGTGATTGTTTTTGGTTACAGGTATCTCCTAGATTGAATTTATAAAAACCCATTCACCCCCCCTCTGGGCTTGTCAACAGGGCAACAAGTGGTATCAGAGCCTGTCTCTTCGACAAAGAAAGGATCCAACGATCTGAAGAGTAAAGATCCATGGCAGCCCAAGGTAATTTTGAAGGTCAGTCAGTCAACCGACCCCCTCTTTTCGATGGTGAAGATTATCCTTACTGGAAGACCAGAATGGAATACTTCTTACAAGGACACGACTACCAAATTTGGTCCATAGTAGAAGAAGGTGATCTGTTAGTCACAAATGAGAAAGCACAATGGACAGATGATGACAGGAAGAAGATTTCCCTGAATTGCAAAGCAAAGAGTATCCTATGCTGTGCTCTAAGTAAGAAGGAATTCAACAGAGTTTCAGCCTGCAAATCATCAATGGAAATGTGGGAAAAGCTCAGGATTACTTATGAAGGCACAGACAAAGTGAAGGAAACAAGAATTGATATTCTTGTCACTCAATATGAAAGATTTCAGATGCAATCAAGTGAGTCCATAACCCAAATGTTCAGTCGGTTCACTGACATCACAAATGGACTGGCTAGCCTGGGGAAAGTATATGAAATGGGAGATATGGTAAGAAAGATACTTAGATCCTTACCGTCCTCATGGACTCCAAAAGTCACAGCAATAGAAGAAGCTAATGATCTGAAGAGAATGTCTGTAGAAAAACTCATTGGGTCCCTTATGGCCCATGAAATCAATATGGAAAGATTGGGAGAGTCATCTAGCAGAAAGAAGCACTCCAATGCCTTAAAAGCTGAAGAAGATTCACCAGAAGCAAGCTCAGCTGAAAGTGAAAGTAATGCAGACAGCGAAAATGAAGAAGCTATGTTATCCAGAAGATTACAGCGAATCTTGGCGAAAAAGAAGAAGTCTCAATCTAGTAGAAAGTATTTCAAAAGGAATAAGGATTTCAAGAAACCAGATGGAAAAGAAGTGAAGAAAGGAGAACCCATTTGCTACGAATGTAAGAAGCCAGGACACATTAAGACTGAGTGTCCTAAGTTAAAGAAATCAGAATTCAGAAAGAAGGACAGTTCCAAGAGGTTTAGAAAGTTCAAAAAGAAAGCAATGGCAGCAGCATGGGAAAACAGTAGCGACTCAGATAGTGAGTCGAGCTCCTGCAGTGATGAAGAAAAAGCCCACTTGGCTTTCATGGCAAACACTGAAGAAAAGGTAACTTCTGACTCATCCTTTGATTCATGCAATGGTTCAGACTCCGATAGTTTAGAAGAGGCTTTCAATGAACTTTATGAAAAGTATAAAGAAGTGACTAAACTATTAAAAGTAAGTAAGAAAAACATAGTCTGTATAGAAAATACAAACTCAGATCTAAAGTCAGAAAATGAACAATTAGAAAGTCAAATAATTGAACTTAAACGAAGAAATGAACTGTTATGTGAAGACCTAAAAGTTAAAAATAAACAAATAACTAAATTAGAAAAACATGAAAGTACTGGTGAATTAAGGAAAGAAATTGAAAACTTAAATGAAGAAAATGATAAACTATCAAGCACACTAGAAAAATTTACAAATGGTAAAAACTCTCTAATATTAAAAGGTGCGAGGAGATCAGGTAAGAAGAAAAATGGATTAGGATATACACCCCCAGATAATGAAGAAACCAAGGTCTATCCTAAAACATATCCAACACCAAAATTTGTACCCGAACAAGATATAGCATACAAAGCTGATTTTAAATACATAGAAAAAGTGACTAAGTTATCCTGCTGTAGTCACTGCAATAAGTTAGGACATATTAAAACTACGTGCCCAACAAGACACAAAAATGGATATTAAAAGACAAAGTTAATGATACTAACCAATCAGGACCCAAAAGAATTTGGGTACCTAAAGCTTGATGTATTTATTTCAGGATAACCCTCGAGCATCCAAATGGTATTTGGATAGTGGGTGCTCAAGACACATGTCAGGAAACCAGAAGTTGTTCTCTAGTCTCCAAGCTGAAGATGGAACAGTTACCTATGGAGATAATGGAAAAGGAATTGTAATAGGCAGTGGCTCTGTGGAAAACAAAGGAAAAACAGTCATAGAAGATGTGCTACTAGTAAAGGGATTAAAGCACAATCTCATCAGCATTAGCCAGCTGTGCGACAGAGGCCATCAGATCAAGTTTCAAGAGTCAAAGTGCAGTATACTGAAGGATGGAACAGTCATCTTCGAAGCTAATAGAGAACAGAATTTGTATGTGCTCTATCTGGAAGAACTCAAAGTTCAAAATGTTTGCCTGGCAGCAAATAAAAATAAATCCACAGAATTATGGCACAGACGACTTGGACACTGCAGCATAGATGGCATGAGGAAATTACTAAAGAAGAATCTTGTGCAAGGTCTACCTAAGGTCAGTACAAAGTTGGAAAGTGTATGTAAACCTTGTGCTAAGGGTAAGCACACCAAGGTCTCCTTCAAGTCAAAGACGGTGGTGACCACCTCAAAACCATTGGAGCTCCTTCACATGGATCTATTTGGGCCAATGAGGACTACCAGTCTTGGAGGAAAGAATTTTGGATTTGTCATAGTTGATGACTTCTCAAGATTTACATGGGTATCATTCCTAGAGCATAAAGATGATACTTTTGAAAGCTTTGTAAGCTTCAGTAAGAAAGTTCAGAAAGATCAGAAGTTCAGTATTGTGTCTATCAGATCAGATCATGGTGGTGAATTTCAAAATGAGAAATTTTCTAGATTTTGTGATGATCAAGGAATTGAGCACAATTTCTCAGCACCAAGGACACCTCAACAGAATGGCATCGCTGAGAGGAAGAACAGAACCCTATTGGACATGGCAAGAACTATGCTCTCAGAATATGATCTGCCTAGATACTTTTGGGCTGAAGCAGTCAATACAGCAAGCTATATTATCAACCGCGTAATGATCAGGCCAATCCTGAAGAAAACTGCATATGAATTATTCAAAGGGAAAAAGCCTCAGATCAGCCACTTCAGAACCTTTGGGTGCCCTTGCTTCATTCACAACAATGGAAAAAGAGATATCGGTAAGTTGGATGCCAAATCAGATGAAGGCATCTTCATGGGGTATACATCTAAACCTAAAGGCTATAGAGTGTTTAATAAACGTACCTTGTTGATTGAACAATCTGTGCACATTATTTTTGATGAAACTAACCCTTCCTTGAGAAAGGAAGTAGATAGTGACGATGATGATGCAGAAGAACTATCCAAGAAACTAAAGGATGCATCAATTGAGGAAATGATGATCCACCTCTGAAAGAATTACAACAAGAAGAAGTTGCTCATGAAAACCTTCCAAAGGAGTGGAGATACAAAAAAGATCACCCACTTGAAAATATCATTGGTGATCCATCCATTGGGGTAAGAACAAGAGGTAATGTTATTCCTTGTGATTATTTAGCTTTTGTTTCTCAGATAGAACCCAGGACAGTCAATGAAGCTCTCTCTGATGAATCTTGGATAGTAGCCATGCAAGATGAATTAAATCAATTCAAGAGAAACCAAGTATGGACTCTTGTTCCTAGACCATCAGACCATCCAGTCATTGGCACCAAATGGGTGTTCAGAAATAAGCTGGATGAAACTGGTGCAATCTTAAGAAACAAGGCCAGGTTGGTAGCTCAAGGCTATTCTCAAGAGGAAGGCATAGATTTCGATGAAACCTATGCACCTGTAGCTAGACTTGAGGCCATTAGAATATTACTTGCATATGCATCTGCTTTGAACTTGACACTATTTCAAATGGACGTTAAATCCGCTTTCTTAAATGGTTTCATAAAAGAGGAAGTTTATGTGGAACAACCTCCGGGCTTTGATGACACAGAATTTCCTAATCATGTTTTCAAACTTCACAAGGCATTATATGGTTTAAAGCAAGCTCCTAGAGCTTGGTATGAAAGGCTTAGCTCTTTCCTTCTAAATAATGGTTTCAGCAGAGGTCAGGTAGATAGTACACTTTTTATAAAGTCAAAAGTCAAACAAATCCTACTGGTTCAAATCTACGTAGATGATATTATTTTTGGTTCTACTGATGAGTCTCTTTGCAAGTACTTTGAAAAGTTAATGCAGGGAGAATTTGAAATGAGTATGATGGGAGAACTCAACTATTTCCTTGGACTACAAATCAAACAAGGAAAGGAAGGAACTCACATCAGTCAAGCTAAGTACACAAAAGAACTATTGAAGAAATTCGGATTCGAAAATACCAAGCCACTATCAACACCAATGAGTACATCAACAAGAATGGACAGTGACAAAAATGGTAAGAAAGTAGATCAAAAGATCTACAGAGGTATGATAGGTTCACTCCTTTATTTAACAGCTAGTAGACCTGATATTCTATTTAGTGTATGCATGTGTGCTCGATATCAGGCAGATCCTAAAGAATCTCATTTAATCTCTGTGAAAAGAATATTTAGATATCTAGCAAGATCTCATGACTTAGGTCTATGGTATCCAAAACAATGTGAAATTAGCCTAATAGGTTACTCTGATGCTGACTATGCTGGATGTAAATTGGATAGAAAGAGCACCAGTGGTTGTTGCCAGTTCCTTGCAGGGTGTTTGATATCTTGGTCCTCAAAGAAACAAAATTCAGTAGCACTCTCTACAGCTGAAGCTGAGTATGTGGCTGCTGGAAGTTGCTGCACACAACTCTTATGGATAAAGCAACAGCTTGAGGATTTTGGATTACATATCAAATCGATCCCGTTGCTATGTGACAATACCAGCGCCATTAATCTCACCAAGAATCCAGTTCAGCACTCAAGGACCAAACATATTGAGGTCAGATATCATTTTATTCGTGATCATGTTGCAAATGGAAATATTGAAATATCTTTTATTGATACAAATGGCCAATTAGCAGACATTTTCACAAAAGCCTTACCTGAAGAGAGATTTACATCTCTTAGAAGGGAATTAGGCATGTGTAATTTGTGATAAAAGTTTGCTCACAAGTGGCATATCAAAGTTGAGAATTAAAGTAATTTTTCCCTCCTTGGCGATAAGCAAAAAGTTAAATAATGCTGCAATAAACTCTCTCATTGAAGTCCAGTTGAACGGTCAAAACCTTTTGTCGTTTTTCTCCGCCGCTTGGCGCCTCGCTTTCCACGTAGCATTAATTTATTCATAAAATTGATGTCAGAACGATTCGTGCCTCATCGTCTACCTCTTTCCCCTCTTTTAGCCTGCTGCTCGAGCCGATGCCCTAACAACTCCATCTTAATCCTCTGCAAATTCGAATCTTCCTCCTACTTCCCGCAAAAATTTCTTGAGGATTCTCTTTTCTCACCTTCCGTCTCCACCCTCCGTTGTCTTTCCCACCTGAATCTATGGCCGCTCCTATCATCGCCGGCAGTTTGGGTGGCTACAGCGCCGAGTTCCTCACCCCTGAGGAGCAGGAGAGGTTTACATTTGTGAAGACGAAGCTCTGTGGCAACAAAGAAGTAGATGTAGCTAATCTGCGGAAAAATGGAATGAGCAGCTTAGTAGAGTTGATCAATCAGATGCAGTGGACAGAAATTTCCACCTTTTCAGAGGTCAGTTATCCAGACCTGGTAAAAGCCTTTTTGTGTGTATGCGAACAGAGGAAGATGGGTCTCTGGTTTCATCAGTAAAGGGAACTTTGATTAGAATAGACCCTGAGTTGCTGAAAATGTTGTTCAATGTAAAGACCTCCGGATTTAGTGGGATTCACTCTGAGGAGACCCAAGTGAAAGGTCTGGGAATTATCGGGCCAGGATTCAAGCTGAGAGACGGCAAGATCGACATAAATCAACTATCAGCCCTCAATCGTCTTCTCCATTTTGTTGTCTGTCAAATTCTAGTTCCCAGAAGTGCAACGTTTTCATCTTGCACAAAGGCCGATTCGGACATGATGTACTGGGCCATTCAGAATAAGGAAATAAATATGGCCGCAGTGATAATGGAAAGAATGAAGTTTGCAAGAGATCAGATTTGGGACACCAAGAGTAAGTTAAATGTGTCCCTGCCTTATGCCCATCTACTCACCAAAATTTTCAAACATTTCGGTGTTGATTTCTCTGGGGCAGTTGTAGAGAAAATGGGCCAAGCAATCAGGTCCAGGAATCTGAAGAAGAGTGGTTTCTCTGTGGAGAATGGTATTTGGTTCAAGGCTTCAGTGGCCGAAGGCGAGGCCATCATTATCAACACTGCAGTTGTTCATCCGGAGATAGGGTCAGCAAATATGGATCCAGAATTGCCAGTGGAGTCAATTTCAGCTCCAGCAGTTGAAGCAGCAGAATCTTCAGGACCCTCCATTGCAGAAGTTCAGTATGAAAGTGCAGTAGAAGAAGAAAGGGCGTCTGTAGAAGCTTCAAGATTTCCAGAAGAACCGGTTCAAACCTTTGCAGAAAGGCGCATTGAGAATCTCCTTCCAGAGGACATTATTCCTGTTGAGGACCCACATTCCTCAATTGTAGTTGCATCGATTCTGGCAGACCTCATAGATTCCATTCCTTTTAGTTCCAGTGCTCCTGAAGCAAGTAGCAGTGCTGCCAAAGAGACTGTGGCACCAGGCCACATTGATGAGCAAATGGAAATTGTTCCAGATGAGGTCGAGCACCAAGCTGCCCAAGGTGACTCGCAAGTGGAACCTGCTCCCAGTCAGGGGGAGCAAGTATCAGCTGAAGCAAATGCTCCTATTGAGGGGGAGCTATCAAAAGAAGGTCATGAAGGTGCATCTCCAGATGTTGATAAGGTTGGAGAGCAAAGAGATTTTTCACACTTGGATGACAGAGAAGGAGTGACTGCAAGCTCTTCAAGCTCAGATGATGATGTCCCTCCTCCAGAAAATAAAAGTAAGAAGAAAGGAAAAGAGGCTGTCTCCGGAGTTCCTCTCCTGGCTGATTCTCCATTTCAGCGGAAGGCTAAGAAGAAAATTGTCATTCAATTGAAGCCAGTAGTTGACAGGTTGAATGTTCAGGGTGAATTACTATGCTCTCTCCAGTCAGATGTCAACTCTATTTTTCTGAGTCAAGCTTCGGCTAACAAAGAGTTGGCCCAAATCCGAAATGCTATGACCTTGTTCACCCAGGAATTGAGCAGCATGAAAGGGATGCTCTCAAATATCATCAAGGCAATTGGAGTTCATGCTCCTCCTTCTCAAGCAGAAGCAGTTTCACCAGGAGCAGCAGCAGCATCAGAGAATGCAGGGCCAACAGGGCCAGATGTTCAGAATGCAGGGCCAACAGGGCCAGATGTTCAGAATGCAGGGCCTACAGGGCCAGATGTTCAGAATGCAGGGCCTACAGGGTCAGATGTTCAGGATGCAGGGCCATCAGGGCCATCTGTGCAAGAATCCAGATCATTGGAGAGTGAGTCTGTGCAATCAGAGGCAGAAGAGATCTTGGCACCCAAGCCCCCAGCTCCCTCTTCCCCCTCTCGCACACCTATTCCTCCCACTCCACCATCAGCCCCTACAGCACCTCCTGCTCCTCAAACTTTCAAGAAGCCTCAATCTCGACCAATCTCATCTCCTACTCCATTTCAATCCACCATTCCTTCTCCTTCTCCTTCATTTGAGGACCCTCCTGTATCTTCAGCCGGAGCATCATCCTCCTCCTCCGGTCCCTCCCTTGGACCCACTGATGCTCCTCACACTACTTCACATTCTTTTCTTCATCCTCCTCCTCCACCATCTTTCATCACACTCATACCTGAACATGCTCAACTCAGTTCTCCCTTTATTGAAAAAATAAAGGATGAATTTGAGGAAGGAATCCTCAGGTCTGTGTTGAAAGTGGGAGACCATATTCACAGGGCAGATCCTTCTGTTCCTGCCTCCAAGAAGAGGAAACTTACTTCCACCTCTTCCTCTTCCTCTGAACCTAAATACCCTCCTTTGTGGTTTTCTCTCACAGTGGCCAACCACCATAACCCACTGTATAGGGAATACCTTTCCAAAGTTGCTTATGCCACCATCATCAACCTTCCTTTTCAAAACCTTACAGATTATCTACACACTATTTTTCCTTATACTTCTATTTCAAAAACCGAAAAATCAAAAATTTCTCTCTTGCTCACTCCAAATCTGAAGAGCAGTGGGGCAAAGGTCACAAGGATCTTCTCAAGAAGTTCACTCTTGCCAGATCTGCCAGATTTCCTCCAAGGGACCACTCCTTGACTCTCTCTGAATGGTTCAGGATGTATCACAAAGAACTCTGGGCACCCTTCATTCAATCTGAAATCAAGATGATCAGGCATTTCATGCTCTTCAACAACTACAGATACATAATAAACTTCCTGAAGTTCAGCTCTGTCAGTTCAAGAAGGCCATTTCAGCCTTGTCTCCAGTTCCTGCTCCCTCTTCAGATATTAAGGTAGACTTTGCTACTCTTCAAATACCTGAAGAGATAGCCCTGCCTCAGATTCATTTTCTAGTTATGGAATCCTCTGTAGGATCCATCATCTTTGAGCGTTATGCCAGGGTTTTGGGCAGAATTAAAGTGCAGAAAGGGTGCATGGTTTCCTTCTCTAGATTCCTCTTCAGGGAATATCACCAGGGCCATGTCAAGGCTGAAGTTCTCTCCCCTATCTTGTCTGAATGTGAACGGCTCACATATTCTGATTGGTCCACCTTCTACCCTCTGTCAGCTCAGCAGTTGTCAGCTCTCAATGAAGCTCAGGCCAGGGAAGGCAAACCAGCTATTTCTCCAGCCACTTTTCTAGATATGAACTCCATCAATCTTGTTGATGACCCCTTCAAAGTCTGGGAAGAAAGATACAAAGTGTATGTGGCTCTCCACCAAGCTCTCAGAGCTAACCACAATCACTACCCGGTCACCATGGACCAGTTCCTCTCCTGTGCCAGTTTTGGCACTTCTCGGTTTCTCAAGTTCCACATGGACAGAGATGCCTATGCTGATCTCCTCTATAGGCATTTAGATCTTCATATCAAACGGATGGCTCCCACCATGGGACCATCTTACTCTGTGTCTTTTGGTGCTTTTAAGAATCTTTTTGAAGAACAGGAAGTTCAGGCATGGGAAACCATCTCCCATTTTGCCTCTCTGTTGTCTCCTGCCTTCTATTTGCCTGTACCTCCGCAATGAATGCCATGCCTCTATGTGTATTCTCTCTTCTCTCTTCTTTCTTTGTCCAAGTTTTTTTCTTTTTGCTTAATGACAAAAAGGGGGAGAAAAGTACAAAAATTCAGATATTTTTGTTATGTTTTTGTTCAGTTTTGTCATCACCAAAAAGGGGAGATTGATGATCAGTCTGTCCCCATGCAATTTTAATTAATTATATATATACATATTTTGATGATTAACAAAACCAAACAACAATTTATCAATTATATCTGCTGAATATTTCATAAGTCTTAAGTACAGGAAAATCACCAAAGTCAAACAAGCCAATAAAGGTATGCATTACTGCTCTGATACCACTTGTTGGACCGAGCCCCTTACCGTTGCACAAAAGCTCGAGCTTTTGGTGCAACGGTAAGGGGCTCGGTCCAACAAGAATTTCTCAACTCTATTGAAAATGTGTTATTGGTTAAAGGCCTTTATCATAATTTGCTAAGTATTAGTGAGTTCTGTAAGAGGGGCCTTAAGGTAATATTCAATTCTGATTCATGTGAAATTATTGATAAAAAATCTGGAAAAATCAAATTTCTTGGTCAAAGAATCATAATGTCTATCTAGTTGACTTGAATGAACAACAAAATGAAAATGTTTGTTTGGGTTCAAATCAACATGATCTGTTTCAACTTTGGCATCGAAGGCTAGGTCTTGCTAATGAAAATGTTTTGAAAAAGTTGATCAGATATACTTGTAAGGCCCTGGAACTTTGTTCATTTTAATTGAACTTTGTTCATGTTATGCTTGTATGTGTATATATATGGATATGATATTTGTTGTAAGTAGCATGTTATTCATTTACTTATGTACATATAAGTTTAATTCAATACATGTTGTTTTATTTAATTCTGTACATATTATATTTAAATAATATTGTGTATAATGTATGTACTTGATGTGTGAATGCATGTTTATTTATTTCTATGTTCTGGCCGAAATGCCAATTAACGTCAGCATCCCTTGGCATTAAGGGTAGGTTGACGCAACCAGTGTGCCATGGACGTTGATTTCCTGTAAACTGCAACAAAGTGGCCATCTACTTCTCCATTTTTGTTGCAATTCTAGATCTGGAAATGGCAGTGTTTCTTGCGTTCTGGATTAGGAAACTACCCTCCAATGGTAGGAAACCTAATCAACGCATACCCCGACCCTTTGTCTCTATAAAATACCTAGTTTCTGGCGAGATTAACCCTTTTCGCCCAAAGGAAAACCTAGGGTTTTTGGGTGATGAAAACTGAACTTTTACAAGCTCGATTTGGCAATTTGGGAGTTTCTTTAGGCGATCTACATCGACTGGGAGGTGCTCTCATCATTGTTGAACCTTCCCCGACTCCCGAGATCGACCTACATCAACGCAGAGACTAGATCTGGGAGGAGTTTGTGCATCTTCTTAGCTTGGCCGAGGAGAGCTTCTTCGACCTAATTAACCCATTAGTGAAATTTTCAAAGGCAAGTAATCAAGGAATTTCATCCCTACACATGTCCTTTAGGTCCTAGGCATTTTTATGGATTTTTCCTCGTGCATGGAACCCCAATTTTTCCATGTTATGTGCATTCAGTATGCACTGTCTACAGATAGAAACTTGACAGCAAGCTTGTTTCCGTCAAGATCTTGAGTTGGCGGCAACATCGTGTGCCGTTAACCCCTATTGGCGGCAACCCCCTTGCCGCCAAGTTCTTCCGGTTCTTTTCAGAAATGTGATTTGACCTATGTGCTATGATTTTCAGACTTATGGTTGTCTGTGCATGGTGTAGAATTTATGTTTAGTCAGATATGGTCAGTAGGTCATATCATGAGGGTATGTCGAATTTCTTTACATAGCTTCATTTAATAAAATTTCTGAAATTAGACAATAAGCATGATTTGACCATGTTAAATTCTAAATAAATAGATTTGTTATATATTAGGGTTTCAGAAATTTTCCATGTTCCTATGATGCTTGTTTTCAGGTTTTAGCACTGTTAGCACCGACTGTGATGTTGTGAACCATGCTTAAGTGAATTCCTTATAAATCTATATGAAGTTTGTTTAATTGTTAAAATTAGTTTTATAACTGCAAAAAATCTAAAAATTTAGGTATGTGATATATAACTGTGTAAAGCCTGTGATAAAAGATTCATGTTGTTTTGATGACAATAGGTACTGTTATTAGTTTAACAAGGGCAATTGACCATGATAAGCATGTTTAATTTTAATCATGTGGAATTCGGTGAGTAGCAGCATGATTAGGACTTTGTTATGATTTAATTATCATTGTGAAACAGTATGGTTAAATTCTATAAACTGAAATATGAATGTTATTTAAAGTGCGTGTGAAAAAGGAATAAATTGTACATATAAGTGAAAGTGATAAGTGATAATGTGAAATTGTGCCAATATTAACACTACTACCATAGAGGGCTGTGGAGCCGTACTGTAGTAAAGTCTCTATGGGAAGGCTCAATGTGTGTGATATCCTATGGGCATTAGGAAGAAATCCTGGAGGTAGACAAGTACCACTGGTTAGGGTGGAGAGGGCTTCTCCGGGTTATGTCCAATTAACCAAGATTCGTCAGTGTATTGCCTAGGTGACGGGTATGTGTATGTGATGTGTGTCCTTCTTATGGTGGTTCAGACTATGTGTCATGGCAAATTAATTGTAATGTGTGAAAATGTGCAAATGTGAAAAGTGAACATGTGATAGTGTAATGTGAATGTGTTAGTATGTGAAACGATGTGAATTTGTGTAAATATGATTTATTTATGTTAAAACAGCAAGCTAAACATGTGAATAAGTGATATAATGGCATGTGAAAATGATTACATATCATGCTAGGTGTGTTATTTATCTTGTACATATTTCCATGATCTAAACTTGTAGAATTGTGCAATGATATGGATAGAGTTGAATCATGAATCATGTTGTATGTTATGTGTAGAAAGCATGTGTAAGGGTGCTATCTTTGGATTGCCTGCTGGGTCTTTTAGAAGACTCATATTGCTTTGGCGTATAGGTGGGACAAGTGTCCCCATTCTTGAGGAGGATATAGTGAGGAGCGACTCCGAGCATGAGGAGTAGCTGCTTGTGGACATTGCTACGCTGTTACTTTTCCTTTCATAATATGTAATCAATATTGTGGACAATGTATATCATTTGGTCATGTAATAATGTGGACATTGTTATTTATTTTTGACTATATAGACTATGGAATTATGTGATGATGATGGAATAAGAAGAGAATGTTTATTTTCTGATGTACTCTTTTGTTATTCATGTACATTTCAACCAATTGTTTACTGTTGGGTAAATGTCCCACTGTGACGGTGCCCTTTGTACCGACGTGGATTGGTATAATCGTACCGGTATAAGGAGGGTCGTTATAATACTCTCGTGAATGGACTTCCTAAAATAAAGAAAAATAAAAATACAATTGTTTGTTCTATATGTGCTCAAGGTAAACAAAATAGAAAATCATTTAAATCTATTGCACTTGTAATAACTTCTAAACCTTTTGAGTTGTTGCATATGGATCTTTTTTGTCACGCCCAGACGCGGAATATCGGAACGCGAGGCAGTTGCAAGTAAACAGGTACAGAGCAAGTACTAGATATCAAACCATTGAGCATTGAATAAATACTAAAGTAAATTCTTCTCATTAATAACTTTCAAATGTCTAGTTACAACCACTAATGTTAGAGCCATTCTATAGGGCCCAATTACGTTGAATAAAAGCAAAAGACTAACTAACACTCTAACTTAGTACTAAGACACTAGGGTGCTCATAACTTCACTCCTAGTCATTCCCATCCTCTTGAGTGTATTGTCAAATTGTCCTCCATGATCTGTATGAATGGAATGAATTTTATTTATTTTTGCATTTTCAATTTTATGAATAAATTCTTTGAAGTTTTCTATAGTGTCACTCTTGTGAGACAAAAAATATACCCAGGTAAATCTAGAGAAATCATCCACTATCACAAACCCAAATCTATGTCCACTAAGACTAAGTGTCCTAGTAGGACAAAAAAGTCCATGTGCAACAATTCAAAGGGTTTGGAAGTAATTAAGGGTGCAACAGATTTAAATGACTTCCTAGTTTGTTTACCTTGGGCACAAGCAGCACATACAATTACAATTTTCTTTTTCTTCATTTTTGGTAAACCATTCACAAGAGCATATCTTAACAATTTATTTAGAACATTTTCACTAGCATGACCTAACCTTCAGTGCCACAATTGAAATAGATCATGATGGTTGGCAGCAAGACAGATTTTCATGTTGATGATCATTCAAATCAACTAAGTAAACATTATTAATTATTTGACCAAGACAATTTATTTTTCCAGAATCTTTTTCAACAATTCCACATGATTCAGAATTGAAAATTACCTTAAGGCCTTTGTCACAAAGTTGACTGATGTTCAAAAGAATATGATGAAGGCCTTCTACAAGTAAAACATTCTTAATGGAATTTGAAGGATTCTTCCTAATTTTTCCTATTCCAATGATTTACCCTTTGTTCTTACACATAAAAATTACTTGTCCACCATCTTTTTCAATCAATGTTGAAATTGTTTCTTTATCTTCAGTCATATGTCTTGAATAACCACTATCAAGATACCATTTGTCTTTCTTGTGGGCTGTAAGACATTCCTGTAAAAAAAAAAATAGAAAGAGAATTTTGGTACCCAAATTGCTTTGGGTCCCATCAGTTGTTTCAATTCAACAACAATATGTTTTGGAATCCAGATTTGCTTTATTTTCCTAGAATCTATTTTTGATCTGCATTTTTCATCAGTGTGACCAGATTTTTTACAGATTGTGCATATCATGATCCTTTGTGCTGTGAAATCTCTAATCTTTTTGATATAAGAGTTAGATCCAACTGAGAAGTTGTTATTCATTCTTGGATATGAATTTGGTTTAACACTGGATTTCAAATTTTGTTATTTTTTTCTTTGAACTCTTTCATGTTTGAATTGAGTTTTGGAATTTTTGACTTGACTTTGAAATTTTATTTTTGAGTTTGCTTGTGATTTTTCATTGATGTTCTTTTCAGAATTTCCATAAGAAGTGCTTCCTTGAACAAATGAGGTTATTAAGGTTTGCCCAACTTTCTTCTTATTTTTAGGCTGATAACCTAAACCATGCTTAGTAGGATTCATGCAAACTCCTAAAATAGCATCTAGTTTTTGTTTGCCTTTAACAAATTTTGACAAGGTTTCTTTCTTGTCATTCAATTCTTTCTGGGCAATTTTCAATTCCTCTTGAATTTCCTCTTTTTCTTTTTTGAGTTTCTCTTTTTCATCTATCAAGATTTCTTTTTCATTTTCTGTGGACTGACATCTTTCTTTGATGGCATCAATTTGTTCATTCAAACACTCTTGTTCCTTTTTCATGTTATTGATTTCATCATTCAATAATTTTATTTTCTCAAATTCTTGTGGATTTTGCACTATGCTGTTGATTTTCCTTTTCAATGTCTTATTTTCAGATTTTAGTTCACACAACTTTTCAAACAAAACAACATATGCTTCCTCCCAATCATCAGTTGTAAAGTCTTCAAAAGAAGACTTACCTCAGTATTTTCTTCATGTCTGGCCATGAGACATGTCACTTCTTCTTCATCTGAGCCACTTTCTTCTTGTTCATCAACATCTTCATCACTTCATACGGCCAGCATTGCCCTTGTCTTGTTGAACATTTGAATTTTCAACTTCTTCTTCAGATCAGGACACTCTCCTCTCATGTGTCCTAGTTTTCTGCACTCATAACAAATAACATCAATCTTTTTATTTGTTTCCAATTTTTTATTAAAATCATTTTTCTTTGAAACATCCTTTTTGATGAAGGGTTTGAGCTTACCTTTTCCTTTCTTTCTCAAAAACCTTTTGAATTGCCTTGTCAATAAGGTCAATTCATTATCATTCTCTTCATTAAAAGACTCATCACTTTTATCAGATTGTTCAGCAACAATTTTTAAGCTAGATAAAGCTTTTAAAGCAATAGGTTTCTTAGATGTAGTCAAAGATGCATTTCTTTTCAAGTTGATTTCATACGTCATGAGTGAACCTATTAACTCATCTAGTTGCATGGTTGAATTTTTTTTTGAATCCTGAATTACTGTTGCCTTTGTGTGCCAAGTTGAAGGAGTGATCTAAGAACATTCCTAACAAGATCACTATTAGAATAATCCTTTCCTAATCCTCTAAGACCATTTACCAAAAGCATGAATCTAGCAAACATCTCAGAAATAGTCTCATCATTCTTCATTCTGAACATTTCATATTCTGAGACTAAGATACTTGCCTTGGTCTCTCTTACCTCAGAAGTTCCCTCATAGATAAGTTGGAGCTTGTCCCACATCTCCTTAGCAGATTTGCATGAGGACACTCTTGAGTACTCCTTCGGATGGATGACACACTGCATCATGTTCATGGCACTCCAGTTGAGTGTGGACTTCTTGATCGGGTCCTTGGTCCATAGACTTTCATGTTTAGGTAGTTCATCAGGTCCTTTGTCGACAGTCTTCCAGAGCTCATAATCCTGTGCTCTTAGGAATACTTGCATCCTGTTTTTCCAATAAGCATAATCAGATCCATCGAAAAAAGGAGGCCTAGTAACTGAATGACCCTCAGCAATAAACCTATTGATGTTTTCCATAGCAATAGTCTCTTGATCGTTAGATCAAATCCTTAAAGTGCAATGAGAACCTGCTCTGATACCAAATGAAATGTTGTGGAAAAACTACTATGAAGAAATCTAGAGGGGGGGGGGTGGGGTTGAATAGATTTCACTAAATTTTAAAAACCACTTTGATTAGAATCTTTGAGAGATTGAGTTAAGAGTAAAATCTAAAGATCAATGGCGATTCTGAACAATTTAGACAAGTTAGATGGTGAAATACTAACGAGCCTATCAAGCATCTAACGCAAGACACAATCAAACCACAAAGACAAAGAGATTTAGGGTGGTTCAGATTACACAACAGTGTATCCTACATCCACCATCCACACACACACACAAATGTGGCTTATCTTGCCAGTTCAGAAAAGTCACACAACAACACACACACTCTGAGATTCAGAAATCTCAGATCTGACCACACACATGAAATTGGGCACAGGATTACACCAATTCCACAAAACACATAGTATAGAGTGAGTTTGAGTTGAGGAACCAGACAGAACAATTAAGAACCATGGTTGGAGATGTCTGGTTCAAAGGTCCCTGCTTCTGCTTCAAGAATGGGGACCAGCTCTTCTACTTCGTCCCCAGGAAAAAGACTTCTGAAGGCTTGAATTCCTTCTCTAGATGGATCATATAAGGTGTACAGTGCTTCAGTTCCTTCAGATCTGGAAGCAGGTTGCCGGGTTGAAGCCTTCTTCTGAAATAGCCTGGAATGCTCTGGAGATTGGAAGAGCAGATGGGTGTTGCGATGTTGTGCAAGAATTGCCAAGTTGATAAGGGGCATTTATAGTCCCATGGGTCCACAAAATATCTTGGGATCTGGGGGCACGGAAATTCCCGCTCAAAAAGGCCCTAGCTAAAGCATCCACGTGCCTCAGCAATTTGGATTCTGCAAAAATTCCAAAGTGTGTCGACACTACACACAGGTGTGTCGACACACCAAGCATCATCCTCAAACTGATCTTCTGGGACAGTATGCTAGTGTCGACACACCGCTGGTCTGTGTCAACACCACTAGATCCTTGCTGAAAACATGGTTCTGGGACTGTGAGCTAGTGTCGACACATAGTTGGACTGTGTCGAGACCACTGGCTTGTTTGACTTCTTATTTGAGCTGCAAATGGAAGAGACATTGTGAGATATAAATGAAACATGATAGGCATGATTTTTTCACATATTTATGAATCATATTTAGGTATCATCAAAATAAGAGATCTAACAATCTCCCCCTTTTTGATGATGGCAACTATGATTCATCAATTAACCTTGATTTTCTCACATATGTGATTTTAAAAGCATCCGTTCATGTTATTCCATGACAAAAAAAAAATCATCATTTCAATCATGTCATATCATTCATTTATCACGATCAAAGGATCAACCATACAAGCATCTAATAACCAAAATGTTCATCAGCCAAAATGTATATATCCATTCACTGGCATGTTAAAAAGATAACAGCCAAAATGTATATATCCATTCACTAGCATGTTAAAAAGACAATAGCCAAAATAGACAACCAAAATACCAAAATAGTCCTTTAGCCAAAATAGTCCTTTCTCCCCCTTTGACATCATCAAAATAAAATAAGAAACATCATTTAGATGAAGGTGGTGGAGGAGGAGGAATTGGAAGTAAAATGTTTTCAATGTTCTTCATCCTTGCTTCCAAAGCAAACAAATTGGTTCTCATCTGAGTTTGCATAGTTGAAAGTCTTGTATGCAAAAGGTCTTCCATTCTATGATGGTTTTCATACATATTCTCTTGGAAGACAGGTATGCTTTGAGCCTTGTGAGGAGAGGCAGAGGATGAACCAGAAACTGTGCCATGTTGTCTAAAGTTACTGAAATCAGTCTGAAGAACTGCCATTTCCTGATCAATATGTGCAATAAAAGTCCTCATTCTGTCCATGTCTTCAACAAGATGAGCAAAGGACAAACGAGTCTTTGATACTTGAGTAACAATTTCTCAACTAGAATGAAGTCCTTGTTGAGTATTATCAAAGATGGAAGCTAGAACACCTTGAGTCTTGAGTTGAAGATCTTGAAGTTGGGTACAAGCATCACCCAATGTACCAATTAACCTGTTGAAACGTTTGGTGGCATGTATAGCTACTTCTTGTTGACGAACAAACTGACCATTAACAGAGTTCTCCAATCTTTGAATTCGAAGTTCAAACCTATCAGACATTTCTCTCATAGAAGAATTGAGATTGTCAAACTAAACTTGGAGAAATTTGTATAGCTCAGGTGGAACAAAAGATCCACCAGAAGAAGTGGAAGCTGAGCTATGATACTGATAGAAAAAGTTTGGAGGGACAAACATATTGAAAGGAGGTGGAGATACATGAGGTCTAGAAGGAGCTGGTGTTTCAAAAGGAACCTCAACTTCAACATGCGGCTGTTCCACTGAACCAGCCTGAGGAACATCAATTTCTGGAGCAATTTCCTCTTGAACATTCTCCACTGGAGGTTCTGGCTCTGGCTCTACAGCTGGTCCTCTAATCACTTGATCTCCTTTCATTCTAAATCCCATGAACTTTTGCAAATGATGCAAACAGTATATGTTATTCTGAGGAATTTTCTGAACTTTTTCATTCACAAAGGAAACTCCAAAATGCTTGAATACAGTTGTGAGATGTGCAGCATATGGTAATGATCTATGATGATCTTTCCTAATTGTCTCAGATATGATTTGAGACAAGATCAAATTCAGATTAATTTTCACATTCATTTTCATACAAAAAATCACAAACCTTTGAATGTCAGTCAGTCTGTTCCTACCACCACCTTGAGGTGTGATAATGGTGGTAAGGATGTGATGTACCAGTCTGAGAATAGAAGGAAATGTGTTTGTATTGAATCTTGTAACATGAGTTTGTCTAGCATCCTTCTTGTCATGAGGAAGCCCAGTAAGGAGAGTATAGGCTTCATGAAGATTAAACTCATAGTTGCAATAATCCTCACCAGCATTTGGAAAATGAAATAAATCTGAAGCTAACTGAGGAGTAAAGAGGATAGCAACACCTTTGACCTCTGACTTGAACCCTTTTGAGGTATCCACCATGTTCAAATAGAATTCTTGAACCAAACGAGAATAAAACGTTCTGAATTCATAAATAAACTGTAGCCATTCTTGAAATTGAAAGAAGGGAATAAATTCTGGGAATGCAAGTGCGAAAGCTTCATCAGACAGCTCTACAGCCCTAGGCTTGAGAATGGACCTTCCTTCTGTAGCAATCTTGGATGGGGTGACTTCTGGAGTCCCAGACGAGTCAGAAGACTCAGAAGATGAATCTTCTTCACTAGAGTCACTAGAATCCAGAAGAAGCTTCCTCCTAGGGTAATGAGATGGCATAGGAGACTTGCCTTTACTCTGAGGAGTCTGCCGTCCCCGCTTGGATGGAGTCTCGGAAGGAGAAGACACACCTTTTCTCTTGGAAAGATCATGCCGAAACTTGCTCCTCCTTTCCAGTTGGGCCTCTTCAATCACAATGCCCCTTGCAGCAGCCCTGGACTTTGCTCCTCTCCTGGGAGTGTGTTTGGGAGGCATGATGGAGAAAAAGATGAGAGGGGATGAAGGCTCGATGGGTTGAAGAGAGAAAACTGGAAACGCAGGGAATCGTTTCCAAGAAGGTTCGATGGAGGGAGATGTTCAAATAGAATGGGAAGTGCAAGTGGTAGGGTAGGGTCGACCTGGGGAATAGGCCATATAAATATGGTTTCGTGTAAGGCCCTCGAATTTGTTTGTCATTTTATTCTATTTTATGTGAATTCACGTTTGTGTGTAACTTGTATATGCATATGTAGATATCTATGCACAATATTAGCTAGTCGTACTTATGTATGCATGTGTACATTAGTTGTAAACGTTGGATGTTTGCGTGGTGTAGTAGTGTATACATTATACTACATAGGTTTCATGTACATATATGTATAGTGTAAGCATGGTTTCCTGCATGTTTTTAAGCTCCGACCGAAGGGCCAATTGGCGTCAACATCGGCGGACGTCAATGTGAGTCAACGTCCATATCGTTGGACGCTAACACTCTAGTAGGCGGCTATGGATGTGGACGTCTAGCTCTCTGAAACTCAGTGCGCAGCAGACCCCGAAATTTCGGGGGCAAGCTATCTCAACCATTGGGGTGACGTCCCCAACAGCTCTCAAACCTTCACATCAACCCCTGCGTGAGTTGAGAGATCTCTCTCCTATAAACAAACCCCTTTTGCCACCCCAAGACCCTTTCTTGGCTCTTTGCAAGGAGAAAGAGAGAAACCCTAAGCCCTATGAGAAAACATGAGCTTTGAGAGCTCAGATCCGGCGATTTGGAGCTTCATCCGACGATCTACAGCGACTAGAAGCTAGCTTTGACATAGGAGGAGGCTTCCCCGACCTCGGATTGGAAGCTACAACACCACAGAAGACGGAGTGAAGGTGTTTTGGAGGCTTCTTGGGACTGCCCAAGGAGAGCTTCATTGCCCATTTTCACCCCTTTGGATATTTTACAAGAGGCAAGTAACCCACCCACTTCGTCCATGTATGTGTCTAGGAGGTTTCTATCATTTTATGAGATTTTATCGTGTCCTGGATTCCACCATTCTTCGTGTATTTGGAGCTCGGTCTGTCTTTTTGCACAGACCGGAACTTGACAGCAAGATCCATTGCCGTCAAGCTCTTCGATTAGCGGCCAACGATATTGTCGTTAAGCTCCTTTAACGGCCAAACTGTGTCGTTAAGTTCTTCAGGACAGACCAGTGAGCTGTTCTCTCCTCCTATATGATAAATTTCCAATGTGTTTTCGCATGAGGATATATTGTAAACACTGTACGTTATGTAATATGGTTAATGGAATGTGTTTGTGAGACTTTTATACTTTTCTGTGATTTATCTAAGTTGTTAGAATTATGTGAAATGCATGTGAAATGAAGATCATGGGTATGGTAGCTTACTATTTGCATGATCCCTATGTAATTTGACTTCCATAAAGTTTCCAGATGATGTAAATGCATGACAGTCCATGTTCCGAAAATTTGGAAATTTTCCCATGATTATGAAACTTGTTATAATTTCTGTATTAGAAAATAGAGAGCATGCCTAGATTGTTTTAAAACTTCGGAAAATTGCATGTTGTGCAAAAATTTCGGGGAAAATTTTTGTGACATTATGAATGATAGGTACAGATCTGTGAATGGTCAAATCGAACATTCATGTTATGTTCCATGATAAATTGAATTATAAATGGCATGAGATTGAATGTTTTAATTTCTGTAAAGGTAATATGACTCAGAAAAATATGAAAATTTTGCATGTGTGATCAGAAACCTGAAATTAGTTTGTGGTTAAATTCTCATGTTATTTGGATAACTGTAGAGTGCTCTATGAAATTTCCATGCGAAAACGAGTGTTCAATGCCTGCTAATATGAGCATGGTTGATTATATATGTTTCAACCTGATTAGTGTAAGATGCTGAATGTTTGATTTCTGTCAACAGTAGTATCATGAATAGGAAAACAGAGCCATGTGTATAAGTGAGAGAATGTAAAGACATGTGTATATCATGTGTAATATGTGTGTTAAAATCGGAATGTGTAATGTGTAAGAATGTGCCCTATGTGACACTGCTTCCATAGAGGGCCGTGGACCGTACCATGGAAAAGTCCCCATGGGAAGGTTCAATGTGTTACGATCCTAAGGGCATTAGGATGAAATCTTGGAGGTGGACAAGTACCACTGGTTAGGGTGGAGACTTGTTCTCCCAGTCTGCGTAGTCTAAGAGTCGTCACTGTATTACCTAGGTGACATCTATGTGTTATGTGTGTGTGATGTGTCCTTCTAATGGTGGTTTGGGCTATGTGTCACGGCACTAAATTGTGAAATGTGAATGTGAATATGTGTAAATTGTGTAGTGTGAATATGTGTAAACGTGCAATGTGTAAAAAGATAACTATGTGAATGAGTAATTGTGCAAACATGTGAAACCAATGTGTTAGATTGTGAAATTGTGATCCATGATATGTTAATGTGAAATAATGTTATAACAGCAACCTTAAATGTATGAAATGATATGTGCATGTGCAAGAATGTGTAGAAACCATGATAGGAATGTTTCCTTTTATGCATGTGAGAATCCCATGTTAGTTGCTATCATGTTGTAGCTTAATGTGATTGAATGAGTAGTAAGCATGTGATAGGATATTTATTTGGAATGTCTTAAATCATGTACCATATGTTTTAAATTTTGTAGAAATACCATGATAGGTTGTCTCTTATCAATGTTCAAGCATGCTATATGTTCGGCTTCGTGAATTGGAATGTGGAACCAACACTGATGTATGCATGAATGATGTGTATGGAGTTATTTGCTGAGTCTTTTAGACTCACTCCTTGCTTCGGCGTACAGGTTTAGTTGGTGACGGACACCTTTGGAGGAGATAGTGGAGAGTGACTCCGAGCGTGGCGAGTAGCTTGGTGGAGTCGACGTTGTGACTTTTGCTTTCATAGTATGTAATGAGGCATTGTAATAGAACTATTATGTAATTGTGGACGAGCTATATAATCTGATTCTAGCATTATTTATGTGACTTTAGTTCTCTTAAAATGTTATTTGAACCATGTATGTTAAATGTGGATGATGAAATGAAATGACAAGTAGTTTTTTTACTTCCGCTACTCTGTATCTATATTTATGAGCATCTCAGCCATGTGTACTAGTGTTGGGTAAATGTCCACTGTGATGACGTTCATTATACCGATGTGGGTTGGTATAATCGTACGGTATAAGAGGACGCGCAGAGATGGTATCAGAGCCCACGTTGAGATTGCACATGATATAATCGTACCGGTATAAAGAGTGTAGTTATTTTATTTAATGTATGATGTTATGTGAATGTGTATTATTTGTGTTTGATGTAGCAGGCTCAAGTCCAGCTCAGGACCATGGTGGGCCTTCCATCATAGAAAGATTCAAGAGGATTATGCCACCCTCTTTAAGGGGGAGAGCGATCCGTTACTAGCAGAAAACTGGATAAGGGAGATCGAGAAGATATTCCGGGCTATTAGGTGTGCGGACGATGATAAGGTTATTTAGCCACCTATATGCTACACGTATGTGTTAGTTTTATATGCTTGCTTATCCTGTTAAATTAGAGCTGCTAGTTGGTGCTTATGAAGGTTGTGTTTCAGGAGAGAGCTAATGTATGGTGGGCGTCATTACTGCATACCCGGTTCGAGGATGGAGCTATTGACGTGGCTTGGGACGAGTTCGTGAGGCTCTTTCGGGCCAAGTTCGTTCCCGAGCATATCCAGGACAGGATGGAGAGGTGTTCCTCTACTTGACACAAGGCTCCATGACCGTGCTCGAGTGGCCAGGTTTGCAGAATTATCTAAATATGCACCTCATATCGTGACAGATGAGCGCAGGAAAGCAAAGAAGTTCGTGATGGGCCTGAAGCCATCACTGAGGACGAGGCTAGTGGCGTTTGACCATCGTACCTTGGACGAGGCACCTTAGTGTTGCTTGTAGATAGGAGGGCGAGATGCAACAGCATCACGAGGAGAAGAAGGCTTCGCAGAAGAGGCCTGCAGCTACGTTCCAGCGGCGGGACAAGAAGAAAGCAGTGTACCAGGCACCGCAGCGTCTGTAACAACCAGCAGTGCACAGGTACCTTCTCAACGTTCCCCTGGTGTGAAGAAGGAGTGTCCCCATTGCGGGATGACACATGGTGGTACAGGATGTTGGATGATTGCAGGAAAGTGCTTGAAGTGCAGAAGCAGCGACCACAAGATCAAGGATTGTCCGAGACTTCAGCAAGGAGTCCAGCGTGGAGCACCAGCCCCAGCAGCGGTAGCAGCAGCAGCGCCAGCTACAGGAAGACCAGGAAGGCCTCGATCCCTAGATCGAGTGTTTGCTCTAGCACGAGAGGATGCCGAGCAGGCAGAGGACGTCACCGAAGGTACGGTTTTACTTCTAGGTGTACACGCTCAGGTTTTGTTTGATACGGGTGCCACTCACTCGTTCATTTCCGAGCAGTTCGCTAGGCAGTTATCTCTAGTGTCAGCCATAGAGTCTGAAGAGTTAGAGGTCCCTTTGTCTGTGCACACACCTGCTGGTACGGTATCGACTAGGAAGTGTATTCCATCGTTACCTATGTGCATTGAAGATAGAGTCCTAGAAGGGTGTTTCTTCTTGCTAAAGATGAAGGACTTCGATGATATTCTTGGTCTGGATTGGCTATAGGAGCACTATGCGTTAGTAGATTGTCGTGGAAAGAGGATTGTTTTCTGCATTCCTGGTGAGGACGAGTTCTCTCATCCCTTGCCAAAGAACTTGGCGGGAAAGTTGGTCATCTCTGCCATGAAGGCGATGCGCATGGTAAACAAGGGTTGTGACGCTTTTCTTGCCAGCGTGGTGTTAGTACCTGAGGCTGATGAGTCACCTACTCTTGCAGAGATCGAGGTAGTGCAGGATTTTCCAGACGTTTTCCGATGATTTATCTGATTGCCACCGGATAGAGAGATAGAGTTCACCATAGAGTTGCTTCTGGGCACCTCTCCTATCTCAAAGGCTCCATATCGGATGGCACCTGCGGAGTTAGCCGAGTTAAGGAAGCAGTTGCAAGAGTTGCTAGATAAGGGATTATTCGCCCTAGTGTTTCCCCTTGGGCGCACCTGTCTTATTTGTAAAGAAGAAGGATGGATCACTTAGGTTATGCATCGATTACAGGAAGCTAAACCAAGTGACAGTGAAGAACAGGTATCCCTTACCTCGTATTGATGATTTGTTTGACCAGTTGCAAGATGCATCAGTCTTTTCTAAGATTGATTTACGATCTGGTTATCATCAGTTGAGGATTCGGAGGTGAGGATGTGTCCAAGACGGCATTTAGATCCCGTTTGGACATTATGAGTTTTTGGTTCTTCCTTTCGGATTGACCAACGCCCCTGCAGCGTTCATGGATCTCATGAACATGTGTTTAGGCCTATTTAGATAGCTTTATTGTAGTGTTTATTGATGATGTGCTGGTCTACTCTCCGGATGAGGCCACACACCGTCAGCATTTGAGGGTAGTGTTAGAGGTTCTTCGTGAGCATAAGCTATTTGCTAAATTCAGCAAATGCGATTCTTTTGCGCGAGGTTCATTTCCTCGGGCATGTTATTTTCGGTGCTGGTGTAGCAGTTGATCCAGCAAAGGTCCAGGCAGTTATGGATTGGGAGACCCCCAAGACCCCTTCGGAGATTTGTAGTTTTCTGGGTTTGGCTGGTTACTATCGGCGATTCATTGAGGGATTTTCATCCATCGCCGCCCCATTGACACAGCTCACCAGAAAGGGAGTGAAGTTTGCTGGTCCGAGAAGTGTGAGAGTAGTTTTCAATTGTTGAAGACTAAGCTCACGTCAGCTCGGTGTTAGTCTTGCCGAGCGGTGTAGAGGGTTTTGCTATCTACACGGATGCGTCTCGGATTGGCCTTGGTTGCGTTTTGATGCAGCAAGGAAGGGTAGTGGAATATGCTTCTCGTCAGTTGAAGGAGCATGAGAAGAACTATCCGACTCATGATTTGGAGCTGCAGCAGTGGTTCATGCACTAAAGATCTGGAGGCACTATCTTTATGGTGTCAATTTGAGGTGTTTACCGAACACAAGAGCTTGAAGTATCTTTTCTCCCAAAAGGAATTAAACCTGAGGCAGAGAAGATGGATTGAGTTCTTGAAGGACTATGACTTCGACCTTCAGTATCACCTGGGAAGGCAAATGTCGTAGCTGATGCCCTGAGTAGGAAGAGACCATCTCTCCAGCAGGACTGGAAGATGTTGGAGGATGCGGCTTGCGCGTTGACTGAGTTAGAGCCATCGTTATGCCGGGCTTTTTTGGCTCAGTTATCTCTTAGGTCATCGGTTTTGGATGAGGTGATCGAGCAACAGAAAGCCGACCCTAGACTCCTAGAGCTAGTGGGCAAGGCGCATTGCTCGTGATGAGGACGGTGTGATTAGGTTTCATCACCATGTATGTGTCCCTGATTTGGTAGATGTCTGTGAGCATGTGTTAGCGGAGGCTCATAGATCGCGATTCTCTCTTCATCGGGTAACACAAGATGTACCAGGATTTGAAGAGGTCTTTTGGTGGTCTGGCATGAAGAGGGATGTGGCAGATTATGTATCCCGGTGTTTAGTATGCCAGCAAATGAAGGCCGAGCGACAGCGACCATCTGGCCTTATGCAGAAGATGGAGATCCCAGTGTGGAAGTGGGAAGCTGTCACTATGGACTTTGTTTCAAGTTTGCCTCGATCTAGATGGGGCAATGACTCGATTTGGGTAGTTGTAGATAGATTCTCGAAGACTGTGCATTTCTTCCTATGATGAAGAAGCAGTGGTTTGAGAGTTTAGCTAGATTGTATGTTAGTAGTGTGGTTAGATTGCATGGTGTGCCGAAGTCGATCATTTCGGATCGAGATCCGAGATTTACTTCGAGGTTGTGGAAGGGTCTTCAGGATGCATTAGGTTCGCAGCTGAAGCTCAGTTCGGTGTTTCATCCCCAGACAGATGGACAGTCTGAGAGGACTATCCAGACGCTCGAGGATATGTTGAGAGCGTGTGTGCTGGATTGGAAGGATGATTGGGAGCGTCATCTACCTTAATGGAGTTCGCATACAACAACAGCTTCCATGCGAGCATTGGTATGGCTCCATTTGAGGCGTTGTATGGAAGGCCTTGCAGATCTCCTTTATGTTGGGAGGAGACCGGCGATAGGCAGTTGATCGGTCCGGAGTTAGTTAGGAGACTTCGGATAAGATCAGCTTATCAGGAAGAGGCTTGTTGCGGCGCAGGATAGGCAGAAGAGCTACGCCGACAACAGGAGGAAGGATTTGGAGTTCGAGGTAGGTGAGCCTGTTTTTGAAGATTTCACCTACTCGAGGTGTTGTCAGGTTTGGCAGGCATAGTAAATTAAGCCCTAGATTCATTGGCCCGTATGAGATTCTCAGACGATTGGGCACGTGGCATATGAGCTAGCTTTACCACCAGCTTTAGCTAGTGTTCATCCTGTTTTCCACGTTTCTATGCTCAGGAAGTATGTCCGAGATCCATCTCATGTGATTAGTCACGAGCCAGTGGAGATTCAGCCAGATCTACGTATGTGGAGCAACCAGTGGCTATTCTTGATCGGAAGGTTCAGCATCTCCGGAACAAGAGTATTGCGTCGGTGAAAGTTCTATGGCGGAACTTCTCGCGAGAGGAGGCTACTTGGGAGCTTGAGGATGCGATGAAGAAGAAGTATCCCCGTTTGTTGAGTAGTTTTGTTTAAACTTCGAGGACGAAGTTTCCTTAAGGGGGAGAGGGTGTAAGGCCCCTCGAATTGTTTGTCATTTTATCTATTTTATGTGAATTCATGTTTGTGTGTAATTGTATATGCATATGTAGATATCTATGTACAATATTAGCTAGTCGTACTTATGTATGCATGTGTATATTAGTTGTAAACGTTGGATGTTTGCATGGTGTAGTAGTGTATACATTATACTACAAAGGTTTCATGTACATATATGTATAGTGAAGCATGGTTTCTGCATGTTTTAAGCTCTGGCCGAAGGGCCAATTGGCGTCAACATCGGTGGACGTCCATGTGAGTCACGACCATATCGTTGGACGCTAACACTTAGTAGGCGGCCATGGATGTGGACGTCTAGCTCTCTGAAACTCAGTGCACAGCAGACTCCGAAATTCGGGGGCAAGCTATCTCAACCATTGGGGAGACGTCCCCAACGGCTCTCAACCTTCACATCAACCCCTATGTGAGTTGAGAGATCTCTCTCCTATAAACAAACCCCTTTGCCACCCCAAGACCCTTCTTGGCTTTTGCAAGGAGAAGGAGAGAAACCCTAAGCCCTGTGAGAAAACCTGAGCTTTGAGAGCTCAGATCCGGCAATTTGGAGCTTCATCCGGTGATCTACAGCGACTAGAAGCTAGCTTGGACATAGGAGGAGGCTTCCCCGACCTCGGACTGGAAGCTACACACACACAGACAGAAGACGGAGTGAAGGTGTTTTGGAGGCTTCTTGGGGCTGCCCAGGAGAGCTTCATTGCCCATTTTCACCCCTTTGGAATTTTACAAGAGGCAAGTAACCACCCACTTCGTCCATGTATGTGTCTAGGAGGTTTCTATCATTTATGTGAGATTTTATCGTGTCCTGGATTCCACCATTCTTCTTGTATTTGGAGCTCGGTCTGTCTTTTTGCACAGACCGGAACTTGACGGCAAGATCCCTTGCCGTCAAGCTCTTCGATTAGCGGCCAACGATATTGCCGTTAACCTCTTTAACGACCAGACTGTGCGTTAAGTTCTTCATGACAGAACAGTGAGCTGTTCTCTCCTCCTATATGATAAATTTCCGATGTGTTTCGCATGAGGATATATTGTAAACACTATATGTTATGTAATATGGTTAATGGAATGTGTTTGTGAGACTTTATACTTTCTGTGATTTATCTAAGTTGTTAGAATTATGTGAAATGCATGTGAAATGAAGATCATGGGTATGGTAGCTTACTGTTTGCATGATCCCTGTGTAATTTGACTTCCATAAAATTCCAGATGATGTAAATGCATGACAGTCCATGTTCCGAAAATTTGGGAATTTTCCCATGATTATGAAACTTGTTATAATTTCTGTATTAAAAATAGAGAGCATGCCTAGATTGTTTTAAAACTTCAGAAAATTGCATGTTGTGCAAAAATTTCGGGGAAAATTTTTGTGACATTATGAATGATAGGTACAGATCTGTGAATGGTCAAATCGAACATTCATGTTATGTTCCATGATAAATTGATTTAAATGGCATGAGATTGAATGTTTTAATTTCTGTAAATGTAATATGACTCAGAAAAATATGAAAATTTGCATTTGTGATCATAAACCTGAAATTAGTTTGTGGTTAAATTCTCATGTTATTTGGATAACTGTAGAGTGCTCTATGAAATTTCTATGCGAAAACTAGTGTTCAACGCATGCTAATATGAACATGGTTGATTATATATGTTTCAACCTGATTAGTGTAAGGTGCTGAATGTTTGATTTCTCTCAACAGTAGTATCATGAATAGGAAAACAGAGCCATGTGTATAAGTGAGAGAATGTAAAGACATGTGTATATCATGTGTAATATGTGTGTTAAAATCGGAATGTGTAATGTGTAAGAATGTGCCCTGTGTGACACTGCTTCCATAGAGGGCCGTGGAACCGTACCATGGAAAAGTCCCCATGGGAAGGTTCAATGTGTTAAGATCCTAAGGGCATTAGGATGAAATCCTGGAGGTGGACAAGTACCACTGGTTAGGGTGGAGACTTGTTCTCCCAGTCTGCGCAGTCTAAGAGTCATCACTGTATTGCCTAGGTGACATCTATGTGTATATGTGTGTGATGTGTCCTTCTAATGGTGGTTTGGGCTATGTGTCACGGCACTAAATTGTGAAATGTGAATGTGAATGTGTAAATTGTGTAGTGTGAATCTGTGTAAAGTGCAATGTGTAAAAAGAGAACTATGTGAATGAGTAATTGTGCAAACATGTAAAACCAATGTGTTAGATTGTGAATTGTGATCCATGATATGTTAATGTGAAATAATGTTATAACAGCAACCTTAAATGTATGAAATGATAGTGTGCATGTGCAAGAATGTGTAGAAACGATGATAGGAATGTTTCCTTTTATGCATGTGAGAATCCCATGTTAGTTGCTATCATGTTGTAGCTTAATGTGATTGAATGAGTAGTAAGCATGTGATAGGATATTTATTGGATATCTTAAATCATGTACCATATGTTTTAAATTTTTGTAGAAATACCATGATAGGTTGTCTCTTATCAATGTTCAAGCATGCTATATGTTCGGCTTCGTGAATTGGAATGTGGAACCTACTGTGACGTATGCATGAATGATGTGTATGGAGTTATTTGCTGAGTCTTTTAGACTCACTCCTTACTTCGGTGTATAGGTTTAGTTGGTGACCGACACCTTTGGAGGAGACAGTGGAGAGTGACTCCGAGCGTCGCGAGTAGCTTGGTGGAGTGACATTGTGACTTTTGCATTCATAGTATGTAATGAGGCATTATAATAGAACTATTATGTAATTGTGGACAAGCTATGTAATCTGATTCTGCATTTCACTTATGTGGACTTTAGTTCTCTTAAAATTGTTATTTGAACCACGTATGTTAAATGTGGATGATGAATGAAATGACAAGTAGTTCTTTTACTTCCCTACTCTGTATCTATATTTATGAGCATCTCAGCCATGTGTACTAGTGTTGGGTAAATGTCCCACTGTGATGACGTTTATACCGATGTGGGTTGGTATAATCGTACCTGTATAAAGAGGGGTCGTCGCATTTCGACACCATAAGTTGGGAGATAAAGATGAACCCCAGTTCATTTACCCTAAACAGGGACTGGCGGAAAGAACCTAGTTGTGTCGACACAGCAGAATGAGTGGTGTCGACCTGACAGACTATGGTGTCGACACAGGGTGAGAGGGTGTAGACCTGACTTGGCAAAAATTGATGAATTTTTTAGGAATGAGAAGGAATATCTTTGACATGATAAGCAATATCTGAAATCAATTATTCAAGGATTTTTGATATGTTAAAGAAACCATTTCCAATTTTTCATCATAAATCCATCATTAAGTCACTGGGTTGAAAGATATCTGACAAAAAATTGATCATTAAAAGTTCTGAAGCACTGGGATGAAAATTTGATTGACATAAAATATTCTATGTAGTCAGTTGCAGTCTTTTGTATTTTACTTAAACCAAAGTGATGTGTTTCTTCAGAATTAGGGCAATTTGTATTGAAGTTAGACACTCTTAAAGGATCTGATTTAGGTTTAATTTGTCATTTCATTTGATTGACTTTTATTTAATGTTAAAGCAATGAGCATTCAAATGTAGTAAATCTTTTCACTCAAGTACACATGCTTTTTACACACAGAGAGTCCCTTGTTACTAAAGATTAATAATTATCCTGCCTCAAGAGGTGAATGAAAACTTTTTTACTTGGAAATATATGTTCATCAGACGCCAATATTTCCAGCTACTCAGTTAACTTTTCTTTCATTTTTATTAAACCCCTTAGAACAGAGATAACAAAACACCTCATGATATACAGGGCTCTTCACTTTTGTGAAGGGTGTGCAGTTTCTCAGTGTATATGCCATTGCTCTGTCAGAAAAACATTTTGCAAATGAACTTTAAGGCATTTGGCACAACTTTATCCTTTATCAGTCTTAAAGAAATGTATAAAGTCAATACATTGTTGACCATTATTTCACTAAAGAATCAAGTTACTTTAGAAGTTCATAATACAAAAGAATGTTGACTGAAGGAATATGCTATATAAAATTAAGAGTCAATCCTTGTTTTCTTCAGAATGGTTAATGAGCATTTCATGTGTTAGATATTTATCAACACATTGAATCAATTTTGGTTTGATGAGAGAAAATAGATGAGTCTTTAGCTCCCCCTGAGTTATGATTTCATCTATTTGACATCAAAAGTAAGAGAATCCATCTTCAATGAAAGAATTGTAAGATGATCATATGACTTGGATGAAACTCAAAATAAAGAATTGAGGACTACAAGGATGAACATGTATTCAGATAGAATGAATTAGAGATTTATTCACAACTCAGAAGTTTCACAGAAACTCACATGATCTCAGCATTTCATGACCAACACTCAACAATTTGTTCTCAAAAGGCTTCATAAACAATTTGATTCTCTTCAAATAATTTCTCAGAACTTAGCTTGGTTTCACAAGCAGTAATGCTCCCCCTCAACATGTGCATCAATGAAACAATTAACATTCAAATCATGCAAACTGAATTTCAGCATTTAATTTCACCAAACAGTCATTTAAGTACAAGCATGAAAAAAATCAATTTTAAAAATAATGATTCTGACACCTGATAGATCATGGGTACTTGGCGAGGATTTCTCAACACATAATGATGTTTTCAACAAGCATAACTTGTTCTTCCACTAATCACTATTTGATATACCTCATAATCTTTGTATAAGAAATTAGATTGTTTTTCAGTTTTATTCCATGTTGCATATCCTAGTTCTCTTCTTAAAGATGTGAATCTATCTTCAGCCAATCGTTTTCTGAAATATCTACAATTTGTTTTTCAGTGGGGATGAACTAAAATTCAA